>JAJGOT010000081.1:1185000-1602500 GCA_022457155.1 Cladopsammia gracilis | reverse complement strand
TGAGGTGGGCATGGTTGTTTTCCAGACCCTTACAAAATATTTCAACCAAAAAAGGCCTTCATCTAAACCTTTCACTCCAAAGTAATATAATAATAACAAAAAAGTAGAATTCCCATGTTTTTGCAGTTACATGTAAATGAAAGGGGTGAGTGTAATTAGACCCTACGTGACCCCCGACCTAATATATAATTATCCCTTTAATTCACAAGCATATCAAGAAAAATTGGAAGGATAATCTACCAGTTTTTTATAAAAGGATTCACATGAGGCTTTTTTCCAGTCACCCCTGCATATTGTGGCTTCTAAAAAAAATTTCAATGTACATGTAGTTTTCAATTCCTAAATACACGGCTAGTTCATCAACTTCTTGCGTTTGGCATCCAAGAAATATGATTTCAGTTTCAGTCAAAGCATCTCATCTGCATCAACAACTTTCCCAGAAACTTTAAGATCTCTCTCAACTTTAGCATTCAAAAATTTGTTTATTCGTGTATTGGCCAGCTTGGAAACCAAGGCTTTAAATAGTCTACCCATTGCTTCATCATTGATCGCACCTTCTGCTAAAGTGACTGATGCAATGATCGATTTAAAATTACTTTCCAGTGTTTCGTTATTTATCACAGAAGTCTGGCACATATCAATAAATTTTGTCGGATACTTGGCATGATTTGCGTCTGTAGCAAATAGACAATATTCGTATTCTAGCGTACAGTCAAGGCTCATGCAGGGGAATATCATTAAAAATATTTGCATGTGAAAAGATTCCCCCACATGAGCCTCGACTGCACGCTAGTTCCAGTTCAATACCGTGAATTCGAATATTGTCTATTCACGAACATTCTTATCTACCTCCTAAAAAAAGGAAGAAGCTCTATCCTTGGAAAAATGAGATTTCTTTCATCTACGTTTTTAAGGCTTAGCAAAATTGGAAGATTTGTCTTTCATTCGAGGACGTTTAACAGATCCAATTCCTTCTTCATCACCGGCCGTCGTTCTGATGATACTTTCCTACGACTTTTTTTCTGCTAAAGAGTCTCCTTCCTGAGCTTTATCATGCGATGATGTAATGTAATGTAATGTAAACCTTTATTGAAACATGATAAGTAGTTATTATAATAAGCTGTACAGCTTGTGGGGTCGTGTGTAACTAAACTAATGAAAATATAACAAAAAGATAAATATGTAAATATCTGTTACAATTTATACCTAGCGATAAAATATTAAAAATATTTGCTTAAAAATTAAAATAAAATACAACGTAGTTAAGTGTTTGTGATATATACATGTATAAAGAACCTGAAGGGCAGCACCACAATATCTAAACAGGCCAAGCACGACTTCCTTAGTTCAGAGGTCGAGATCGATTTTTCTGCTTAATATGACTGTGAATGCTACAATTAACCATTTAGTGAATCACTTACAACTGCATGCACCACTTTAGGAGAGAATTGTTGTCCTTGCGATTGTCCTACTAAGAAACGTTCGACAATCATTCGCTCTTCAGTTGCCTTTCCGGCTTGAAAATTTCCCAGCATTTTCATCCAAGGCACAGTAAAGCAACGTTCCTGTTCGGCTTGTCTGTTAACAAGGAGCATTCTCTAACAAGCGTCGAAAACGTGCGGCAGAATCCAACAATCTGAAACAGTGAACGTTTGCTTTCTCTGTCACAAATCAGATGTTTCGCAAAGCGCTCCCTCTCCTTTGTTGACTTCACACGTGGTGATTCAAGAAGCCTTGAGCGGATATTGCTTTCGACTTCGCTATAGCTTCCTCAGTGCGTTGATGATATCAATTCCTCCATTTGATCATCGTTTAGAGTGTTCGAAGCTTGCTTGGTCCTTTTCGCAAAATGTTTCTAAGAGGAGTTCGATTTCTCCCTGCGTAGTTTACGCTTTTTCGCTGATGGAATAGACGTAGCGGGTTCGTTTGTAGATCTTCATCAGAGCTACTACTTTCCTTGTAAATACCGAGCCAGTTACCCCTTGAAATACTGTTAGAAGACTCATCCGATGAAGATTCGTCACATGTGGCTGCCATGTTTCTTTATGTTGTACTCAATGCATGGTATTGTGGGAAGACCGGTTTATAAGTAAGGGTAGGATTTGGAACGATGTGAATCGACAAGTGGAGAACGGAATAACAACACATTTCGTGTCGGACGCGACGAAGTTTGGCCGCCATTTTTTATTACATCTTGCCTAATGCAGACGTCATCGGAAGCAGTTTTTCGCGGGAACGTCTGATCTAAAAATAAACCTACTTGTAAAAATGCCGTTGCACAGGCATAGTATGGAAGTTGCACGCTCCGGGGTAATAGGCTCCTGCTTTCATTCAAGATATAGAGCTGAGAAAGTGAATGTTTCCCTCTTTTACGGTCAACGAACCAAACATTGTTTTTACTGCATCAGCGAAGGATATGTTATTCTTTTGCGACCGCCATTGTTGAGAGTATGCAAATTACGACTAATGTTGTTGACACGTTGTATTGTTTATTTACAACAATTAGCGATGTGAAGGACTACGGAGGCGCAAAACCATCAACCCTCCCGAGTGATTTAAAAACCTCTATTGTCAGTTTAATGCAAGATATGAAAGGCGATCTTATAAAACACGTGGAAAATTGTGTTTCTCCCGGGGTGGAATACCCTGATCAGGTCAACAGCCAGCATAGCAAGAATCTTAGCGGTGAATGTTCAAACTCGCAACTGGGCGATGATATTGACAAATTTCTTCATGCCGATACACCGCAGTCAGTGCAGAAAGGGGCTTCGACTTCAGGCGAATTCAAAGATCTTGCCTCAGAATTTTCTATTACAGAGAAAACCAACCCCTCGGTCGACGACAACCTAGCAAAAATTGTTACGAGCCTGTTAAACGACAAATTACAGAGAAGTTGCTAAGCATGAACGAAGCTTGACGTGTTCACAAGAGCTCCGCTCTTATCTATCATTTTATGGCTCCATGACACTTTCTCCTCTATAAAGCGAAAGCTATCCTTAAGGAGCAGTTCTAGTGGATCAGAATCGAATTCAGTGTCAAGTTCGCCGTTAGACAAGCGTCCCAAGAGCTCAGAAGATCTAGAAGGACGCCATAAGCGACTCGCACGAAGTGTTCGAGGAGGAAACGGATAAAGAAGACAAAATATTACCCACTATAGACATGGCTGACAACGTGACTGCTAAACTTGATACAATTTTAGCTAAGCTTGAAAAACTTGGTGATATCGAAGCTAAACTTAACGATATGTGCAAGAAAGTAGAGAAGGTGGAATCCGAAGTGGAAAAATTGCCAAGTAACGCGCGCATCACCGACAGCAAAATAAAAAAAGGATGGACAAAAGTTTGACATGGTTTAACAAGGAATTTGAAATTCTTCAAGGCAAGATTAAGGAGCAAGAAGAAGTGAATGACAATCTACATACCAAGCAACTTTACGCTGAGTCTTATAGTCGCGGAAAAAATTTAAAGTTTTTTGGGTTGGAAGAAAGAGAATCTAATGACGCGATAGACGGCGAGGCGAAAGACACTCGGGGAGTGTTATTTGACTTCTTGGAGAGAACCCTGGGATTTGAAAATCCAGCTGGTACAATCGAACTACAAAGAGTCCACCGCTTGGGCAAACCTTCAGTGAACAAATCAAGACCTATAATAGCCCGCTTTCTTCGATATTGTGATCGAGAGGCTGAAGTACTGGAGGACTTTCCAAAAGAAATAACAGAAAGGAGAAGAAGCAAATGCCGAAGCTTAAAGAGGCGAAGAAAAACGGAATGAAGGTATCCTTTAGCAAAGCTGAACCGGACAAATTATATATAAATAACAAATTTATCCCAATGTAGTCGCTTCTTTCAATTCAACCTCATCTACATAATTAACTGAACTTGGATAACACCTAGGCAGAATCATGTAATTTGAAAAACAATGGATAATGAGCAGTGGCTCCCACACGTCCGAATATTATTTTTTTTAGGTTGTTTTTTTTGGTTTTTGTTTTTTCATTCCGACATCTAAAGCAGGTTTAAATGCCCTTACAGTTAGCGTCTGGGGCAGAGAGATTGCAAAGGCAGCCTCTTGCGTGTTTATATGTTTGTTTGTTGTGTCAAGTCTTTTTTTTTTGTCCAATTGGGAGTAACACCCTCGCTATTTTTAATACCAAACTTAAGCAATTAGGTTGTCTTAAATATTATATAAACAAATACTACTTTCATTTACGGGTGAAACTCAAGTGAATAATGTTGACTTTAAATTAATCTCGTTAAACGTTCGCGGGATTCGCGACCTAAGCAAAAGAAAAGCCATCTTTTCCTGGATAAGTGATAGATAAAATATGAGCGGGAGATCTGTATGGGTATTTACAATGGCGAGCCGAAGGCGAGCCATTGTAAATCCCATACAGATCGGACGCGAATATTTTATCTGACTTATGAAATGAAACAATGAGTAGAGATCTGTATGAAAAGTTAATGCATACTAATTAGCTCAGCAGAGATCTGTATCAAAAGTTAATGCATACTAATTAGCTCAGCAGAGATCTGTATCAAAAGTTAATGCTACTGTTTAATAATTCATCAACTCAGTTGATCTGTATTGGGGTTTACAAACCTTCATTAAACATTCATTTCTTTTGTATTTTCCTTATGAATTATTAATGAATTTTATAAATAAACAAAAAGCGGATATTGCTTTTTTACAAGAAACTTATAGCACACCGGATGTAGTTGATCAATGGAGATTTCAATGGCCAGGAAAAATGTATTATTCACATGGAACAAACCACAGCAAAGGTGTTATCATCTTAATTAGCAACAACTTACAATTCGAACTGAAGGCTGAAATTCATGACACGGACGGTCGGTATGTGTTGATTGATACACTAGTTCAAGATTCGCCATTTTTGTTTTTAAATATCTATGCCCCAAACAATATATCGGAGCAGAGTACCTTTTTTTCGAGTATATTGACAGTCCTTGACAAGTATAACTTTCACTCTACCAGTCAGCTTATTATTGGAGGAGATTTTAACGTGCATTTGGACGCAGAGTTGGATGACCCAGGGGGTAGAATAGAGAAAAAGAGTTCTGTTAAGAATATAGAAGAGTTAAAATTTTCGTATGACCTAATTGATATCTGGCGTGTTAGAAATCCTGACAAAAAACAATACACCTGGAGACAGAAACGACCTATAGTGCAACGTCGTCTGGATTTTTGGTTAACTAGCGATTGTCTGCAATTAGATTTTGTAGAACATGCCGATATTATACCTTCCGTCAAGTCCGATCACTCTGCCATTATTCTAAAAATAAACAGTATTGATGAACACGTTCGTTGTAAATGTTAGCTATTAGTTTTTCGTTGCGTGACTCGCGTCATTTCCGTTTCTATTTTAATCATCTGAATTTTCTTTGTATTTTGGAGTGTGTGGGATCAGTTTTCAGTGTCACATAGAGAATTGTACGGACCGAAAGTAAGAAAGACGCGTGTGCCATTAAGATAGTTTCTATCGGAGAAAGAGGTATGTTTTCTTGTTTTATAGTTTTAAGTTCAGTCCTAGTAGTATTGTTATTTCTTAGGTTTAGTGATTTCGTTATATTATTAAAGTTATTCTAGGTAATCGTTTTCATGCATGCCACGCGCTCCCAGTAGAATTATCTTAGAATCTATTGTAATCGCTCGCTTTTCGATTATTATTTTCAGTTTTTACGGGAATTTGAAGTATAATAAACAACTTAGAATCGACGTTTGGGATTCTCTGTCTATAAAACGTTTCTCCGACGGCGACGTTGATCTGAATATTTGAACTGATCTAAAAGAAACCCGATGTCAATATCCGCCCCCGTTACAGTAAAAACTCTCGGGTAGAAACTCAACGGAGGAAACACGTCGCATTGCAATTGAACACTGAACACTCCGATGTCTGAAATGGAAGATTCTGAAGATTCCTTGTCGATCAGACTTCGAAATCCTACAGAAAAGGGAAGAATGTATCACCTTAATTTACTCGAGGAACAAAGATCTTCCGCTCAGCGCGCGTGGCGCAAACAAATAAACAAAGTTACAAATCTGATAGGAGATTCAACGAACATCGATCTCCTAAGGAGCGAGAGAACATTCCTCGAGACGAGAATGGATATTCTATATGCGGCAACCAATCGACTCTGCGAAGCGGTAGCAGATAACTACGAAGCAAAAAAGGAGGTGGTGGCGCAATTAGAATCACTGGAGCGCGAGCATTCAGACACGCTGAGAAGATTAAATAACAAACTTTGGGATCTTCGACAAGATGTAAGCGAACGCTCTTCACGATCAAAACATTACAGCCAAGGTTCTCGAAGCCTTAAATCCGAGAAATCATCTATCGCATCTTCGCTATCAAAAAGAGCGGATATGGCTGCAAATGTCGCAAAACTCAAAACTCAGTTGCAATTTGCGGACGCCGAAGCACGGAAAACAACTACCTTGAAGGAGTGCGAGGACGAACTTAAACGATTTAGACTAAGAGCTTAAACGATTTAGACTAGAGCTGGCAGTCGCCAAAGCCGAAATGGAAGCGGTCAACGTAGCCAATGAGAAGAAAATTGAGAAGGACGATCGCAAGGAAGATCAGTTTATCCCGCAAGAAACCGACAGGAATTACGTTCTCCAAAATTATTTGAAGACTCGTGATCAAATGTCATCGGTGACAGTCGCCAGCTTTCCGACCGTTGAAACGCATGTTGAATCTGTTTCGAATCGCGAGAGTCCCGAAACGAGACGGACTTTGATAAAGGAGGAACTCTGGACTTCTCCTTTGAAAGTGAGATCTACCGAAGATACGAATTCTAGACCGGTGTTACGTCCCGACTCATCACCGAATCCGTTCGTGTCGCCGAAGTTTAGTTCGCCCGACGCCGATGCATTGGCCTCTCACGGTCGGAAACCAATTCCCAGCTCAACACCGAATCCGTTCGCGCCTCCGAAGTCTACAGCTCTTCGATCGTCGCTGAATCCTTTTGCAGCCGAGTTTGAGACAAGTCCCTATAGAGTTCCGCGCACACGTGTTGACGCTAAAATTCCCGTAAGCGATACAGCCAAGACCGGAATCACAGCAGACAAACCAAGAGCCAGTCTTCCTCTGAACAGTTCGTCCGTCGAAGATTCACTGCATCGTTTAGCCGATGTGCTTTGTCAGCGACGTCTTCAAGACACGCTTCCTCTCCCAGAACCAGAGATCTTCGGCGGCGATTTACTACACTATCCCCTGTGGTTGAAGTCTTTCGAAACCATCATAGAAGGCCAGACAGACAAGGTTTCCCAAAGACTGTACTACCTCGGGAAGTATACAAGAGGCGAACCACGAGAGGCGATCAGCGGCCTCCTGTTACTGGAAACTGCCGACGCATACCGACGAGCAAAGAAGATCCTAGCAGAGAGATTCGGCAACCCATTTCTGGTAGCAGACGCCTACAGAAGGAGGATTAACGAATGGCCGAAAATCCCTCCAAATGACGGAACAAGTCTACGCAGATTTTCGGACTTCCTCATCCACTGCCTAACGGCGACAAAGACCATCAAATACCTAAAGGTGCTTGACGACCCAGATGAAAACCAGAAGATGCTCCAAAAGCTTCCGCGCTACTTGATAGATCGATGGGGTCGCGAAGTTGATCGCTGGCCCAACAAAGAAGGCGAAGAGCAGAATTGCGGCGAAGAAAGCGTACCCGATGGGGATGGAACAGTCTACCCCCCTTTTACAGCCTTCTGCCGGTTCCTCGAAAGAGAAGCAAGAATTGCGTGCAATCCGGTAACGACAAGGCCTCATAAGGAAGAAGCCCCAAGACAAGACGCAGAGAGAGCATGGAAGTCGAATAGTTACAGAACGAAATCGGTCAAGGTTAGCACTTTCGCTACTGGTTCTGGTGAAGTGAAGACCAGCGCTTCCGACAGAAAAGAGGAGAATAAACCTGAAGCTACCAAGTGTCCGCTGTGCAAGGGTCCTCACGACTTGGACGCATGTAAAAAGTTTCTAAGTATGTCCCTGGCAGAAAGAAGAGATGTCATCACATCGAAGGCACTGTGCCTGGGCTGCTTAAAATGGGGTCACATGAGAAAGGACTGTCGAAGAAGGCGAGTATGCAAAACCTGCAATGGATTTCATCCAACCTCCCTTTACAGTGATCCTGCCAAGATACCCGATCAAGACAAAGCAGTAACGAATGCAACCGAAGTAACGAATGTAACCGAAGTCATCTCGAACCGTGTGAAGGTCTGCGACACGAAGAATACAACTGCGCCTTGCATGCACTCGTTAATAGTTCCTGTATGGGTTCATCACAGAAAGGATGCTCAGAACAAATTGCTGATCTACGCTCTCCTGGATGAACAATCTGACGCTTGTTTTGTAAACGAAGATGTTCTGCGAAAGCTGGATTTGAACGGACCAGAGGTAGACCTAAAGATTTCGACGGTCTTAGCAGAGGAAGTGGTTACAAGTCAGAAGATCGAAGGCCTGGTTGTGCGTGGTTACAACGAAGAGGGTGAAATCCTTTTACCCAAGACCTACTCAAGATCCACTATACCGGCTAAAAAGAGTCAGATTCCAAGGCCCGAATCCGCCCATGGTTGGCCACATCTCCAAATGGTATCTGAGAAGCTGATGCCCTTCCGTAGTGACGTTGAGGTCGGCCTCCTTATCGGTCTCAACTGCCCTCTTGCGGTTAAACCGCTTGAAGTTGTTCCCGGAGTAGAAGATGACCCGTACGCTAAGCGAACCGCTCTTCGATGGGGAATCATTGGTGCAGTAAACCCTCTAACAAATGAAGATGACGCTGAAACCGAGAGTGACATTTTCTGCAATCGCATTATCACCCGAGAAGTCCAAGTAGACTCAAGTAGGAAGGTGTGCCACTTTGCGTTAAAGACAGAAGTGAAAGAGCTGCTCAACCCACACGATGTTGCTAAGATGTTCACACTTGACTTCAATGAAAGACAAACCGAAGAGAAGTCGCTATCCTTTGAAGATCGGAAGTTCCTCAAAATAGTACGAGACGGTGTTCATCAACGAGATGATGGCCACTACGAGATGCCTCTGCCTCTGAAGAAAGAAGACGCGTGGAACTGTTAAACAGTAAGGAATTGGCCCTGAGCCGCCTACTAAAGTTGAAACGGAGATTGACTAACGATGACCAATTCCGAAGAGATTACAGTGGCTTCATGCAAGACATCATTACTAGTGGATATGCAGAACGAGTTCCCACAGACGAATCATCCTCAGACAACAAGCGAGTATGGTACATTCCACACCACGGAGTGTATCACAAGAAGAAGCCTGGGAAGATCAGAGTCGTGTTCGACTGCAGCGCAGTATGTGATGGACAGTCCCTAAACCAGCAGCTATTGCAAGGCGCAGATCTCACGAACAATCTCACAGGAGTACTATGCCGATTTGGTCAAGAGCGAGTAGCCTTTATGTGCGACATCCAGGCGATGTTTCATCAAGTCAAAGTCGACGAGAACCATCGTAATAACCTGAGATTCTTGTGGTGGGATAACGAAGAATTCAAGGGAGATCCAGTAGAGCACCGTATGACTGTCCACCTTTTTGGCGCTACTTCCTCGCCCAGCTGCGCAAACTTCGCTCTCAAGACCACTGCCGACCAGTACGAAGAAGATTGCGGCACCGAGGCAGCAGATTTCGTGAGAAAGGATTTCTGCGTGGATGACGGACTCAAGTCGGTACCAACCGTTGAACAAGCAAAGAACCTGATCAGAAATACCAAGTCACTGTGCCAGAAAGGTGGTTTCCGTCTCCACAAGTTTACATCGAACAGCAAGGAGATGATAAATTTCGTTCCATCAAAAGATCAAGCGAAGGACACAAAGGATCCCCGCCTTGTCAGTAACGATCCAGTCATCGAACGTGCTCTGGGAGTCCACTGGTGCATCAAATCAGACACGCTCCAGTTCAGAATCGAGTTGAAGGACAAACCGCTATCAAGAAGAGGCATTCTATCGATAGTTAGCTCAGTGTTTGATCCCCTTGGCCTCGTCGCCCCATTCATCCTGGTAGGAAAGAGAATCCTGCAAGAGCTGTGCCGTGATGGAGTTGGCTAGGACGACGAAGTCCCCGAAGACGCGAGACCTAGATGGGAGAAATGGAGATCTGAACTTCCTGCCCTAGAGAAGCTCAAGATAGCAAGATGTCATAAACCTGAAGAGTTCGATTAGATCAAGCACACAGAGTTGCACCACTTCTCAGACGCTTGTCAAAATGGCTATGGGCAGTGTACCTACCTACGATTAGTCGATGCTAAGAACCGAATACACTGTTCTCTTGTGATGGGAAAGTCGCGCGTGACGCCGTTGAAGCCTGTCACCATACCTAGACCGGAGCTGACCGCTGCACTCGTTTCGTCCAAGATAAGCTACACGCTGCGGAAAGAGCTGGAGTACAAGGAAGTGAAGGAAACGTTCTGGACTGACAGCAAGACGGTCTTAGGCTACATCAACAATGATTCCAGGCGATTCCATGTCTTTGTCGGCAACCGCGTTCAGGAGATACGAGAGAAGACATCGCCGGACCAGTGGCGCTACGTTGGAACGAAATCCAATCCCGCTGACATTGCTCCTCGCGGCGCTGGTGCCCGAGAACTGATTGACAGCTCCCTGCGGTGGAATGGGCCAGAATTCCTTTGGAATTCTCATGAAGATTGACAACATCCCTCGAATCTCTCCTGACAACCCGGAAACCAAGAAGATCACTGTGCGAGCAACTCAGGTTGAAGAACCATCCTCCCTATTGGAGCGCCTGAAATATTTCTCCTATTGGCATCGAGCAAAGAGAGCAATCGCCATTTGTCTCCGTCTGCAGAGAAGATTCCGCAAGACCAGTATCTGTGCTTCCCATGATACAAGTCCAGACACAGCAGAAAGAATGGGAAGAGCGACCACCTATGTCCCTGTAAATGTTCAAGAGCTGAAATATTCTGAGTTGCAAATTATCACGACGGTCCAGAATGAAGTGTTTCCAGAAGAAATACAGTTGCTGAAGAGTCTCAACGTCCAACCTCAAGTCATTAACCGAAGCACTGCCAACGACGGAAACCGCGCGATGAAACGATCAAGCTCCCTGTACAAGCTTGACCCGTTCTTAGACGAAGACGGTGTACTAAAAGTTGGTGGGCGGATCAAGCACTCTAGCCTCTCCTATGAGGTGAGGCATCCAGTCATACTCCCCAGAAAAGGACATGTGACTGACATGATCCTCTGCCATCATCATCAGACCATCCAGCACCAAGGCAGAGGGATCACTCAAGGTGAAGTTCGCTCAGCAGGATACTGGATTATCGGCGGAAGTTCTGCTGTATCGAGCCACATATCGAAATGTGTTACATGCCGCCGACTGAGAAGCATGCCTCAAGAGCAAAAGATGGCGGACCTACCAGAAGATCGCCTAGAGCCTGCACCGCCCTTCACCTTCTGTGCGGTGGACTACTTTGGTCCCTGGTACATCAAGGATGGCCGTCGTGAACTCAAGCGTTATGGAGTTCTATTCACGTGCCTAGTTTCTAGAGCCATTCATCTGGAAGTCGCGAATAGCTTGTCCACAGATTCGTTCCTGAACGCCTATCGTCGTTTCGTAGCACGCCGTGGACCAGTACGACAGTTGCGATCTGACCAAGGCACAAATTTTGTTGGCGCGATGAACGAGCTGAACCAAGCTATCTCAGAATTAGGACACGAGCAAATCAGACAAGAGTTACTGAAAGCCAACTGCGACTGGGTAGACTTCAGGATGAACTTCCCACACTCAAGTCACATGGGTGGGGCGTGGGAACGCCAAATCCGCACCGTGCGAAATGTATTGGCGTCGCTTCTTAACCATCATGGAACTCAACTCGACGGCGAGACGCTCCGAACCTTCATGGTGGAAGCCGAAGCTATAGTTAATTGTCGTCCACTGACTGTGGACACAATAAATTCTCCACAGTTGCCTCAACCTCTCACACCAAACCACCTGCTTACGATGAAGTCAAAGGTCATCATGCCCCCACCTCGAAACTTCCATTGTGCCGACCTGTACTCGAGAAAGCGATGGCGAAGGGTGCAATACCTAGCGAATGAGTTCTGGATACAGTGGAAGAAGGATTACCTGCAGTCCCTGCAGCCGAGACAGAAGTGGTCTGCGACAAGAAGAAGTTTTCAGGTGAACGATATCGTCATCGTTTAGGATGATCACTCGCCCAGAAACGCATGGAAAACCGGGATCGTACAGGAGACGTACCCTGAAAAGATGATCTGGTCCGGAAAGTTCGGTTGAGAATTGCTGATGACACCTTGGACAAGAACGGCCGAGCCACCGCATCAGCATCATTCCTGGAGAGACCAGTCCAGCAACTGGTCCTGCTGCTGAAGAATGAGGAGTATGAAGACCGGGGAATCCCCACCTGAGGAGCCATTAGAGCCGTGAAGTCCTGTAGGGGCCTACAGCCCACTGAACATTATTTTAGTTAGTTTTGGTTGATTCTAGTATGTAAATTTCTGTTGTAATTTAGGGGAGCCATGTAAATGTTAGGTATTATTTTTCGTTGCGTGACTCGCGTCATTTCCGTTTCTATTTTAATCATCTGAATTTTCTTTGTATTTTGCGTGTGTAGGATCAGTTTTCAGTGTCACATAGAGAATTGTACGGACCGAAAGTAAGAAAGACGCGTGTGCCATTAAGATAGTTTCTATCGGAGAAAGAGGTATGTTTTCTTGTTTTATAGTTTTACGTTCAGTCCTAGTAGTATTGTTATTTCTTAGGTTTAGTGATTTCGTTATATTATTAGAGTTATTCTAGGTAATCGTTTTCATGCATGCCACGCGTTCCCAGTAGAATTATCTTAGAATCTATTGTAATCGCTCGCTTTTCGATTATTATTTTCAGTTTTTACGGGAATTTGAAGTATAATAAACAACTTATATCCGCCCCCGTTACATTCGTGGTCCTTCACACTGGTACTTTAACTCTAGTTTAATAGATGATGAAAATTATGTGGATTTAATTTCTTCTAAATATGATGAGTGGTTAAACGAGTTTGAAGAAGTAAATGACAAAAGACTCCTTTGGGATTTGGTTAAATATAGAATACGACAACTATTATTTCATATGGTAAACAAAAAGCTAAAGAAAGAAGAAACAAACTCAGCGACATTGAGAATAGGCTGAAAGAAAACGAAAAATTATGCGCGACAGATCCTACGGATAAAAATATCGAAGACTTCCAAAGGCAAAAACTTGAATATGACTCTCTGTTTGATTATATTACCCAAGGAAATATTATACGCTCTAGGGCTACATGGTATGAAAAAGGAGAAAAGAATAATAAATATTTTTTAAACCTTGAAAATAAGAGGAAAACGAAAAATTGTATACGGAAAATATTTAATAGTGATGAACAGTTGGTTATAGACAGCAAAGGTATCATGACTGAATTGAAAAACTTTTATGAAGATCTTTATCAAAACAAAGATGCAAGCATTGGAGACGAGGTAGCTGATGACATTAAAAAATTCACTCAAAACCTTAGTATACCAAAATTATCAGAGAACCTACAAACTCTTTGTGAGGGACAATTATCATATCAAGAATGTTACAATGCTCTACAAACTTTTAAAAACAATAAATCTCCAGGCAACGATGGCCTGACAGCAGAATTTTATAAAACATTTTGGCCTATTCTGGGTAATCTTCTTGTAGACTCCCTAAATATCGCTCACATAAAAGGAAAACTTTCTAGTTCACAACGGCAAGCAATAATAAGACTAATAGAGAAGAAAGATAAAGATAGAAGATATATAGAGAACTGGAGACCAATATCATTACTGAATGTGGATTATAAAATTGGATCCAAAGCATTAGCCCTAAGATTAGAGAAAGTTCTACCGTACATCATTCACGAGAACCAATGTGCCTATGTCAAAGGTAGAACTATCTTTGATGCGGTGAGATCAATTAACGATGTTATGGAATACACCAAACAGCAAAACATTCCTGGATTGATGACCACTTTCGATTTTAAAAAAGCTTTTGATTCGATCGGCGGGCAGTTTCTGTTTGAAACATTAAAAGTCTTTAATTTTGGTAATTCATTTGTGAGATGGTTCGAAGTTCTTTATTCTGATATCTCCAGCTGTGTTATGAACAATGGGTTCGCTTCAGTAAGTAATGTAAATGAGTGAATGAGTGTAAGTGAATTTGTTTTTGAATAAAGGTTATTTATTATTAAAAAAAATTAGACTGTAAACAAAACTGGATGAGCTCAACGCTAAAATATTCCAAGCCAGAAATCTGTGAGTTTCTAGTGGCTCCAAAGACAAACAAGGCCGTTTGGAACCAGCTTCGAGAAAACACCAAAAAGGCAAATAATGGAATGCAGAAGTGCCAGAAAATATTCATAAGTTCAATGTATGCAATTCGTCAGGCGTGTGAAGTGGCAAGAGAAGAGGCGTCAGGCGTGTGAAGAGACAACCTCGTGTATGCTTTGGTATTATCCTTATCTGGAAATAGAGAGCGCGACATAAGACGCAGAGAGCTCTTAAGACCAGATCTTGACACGCAATACATTGCATTATGCGATGCTTTGACACCAATCATCCCAGAATTGTTTGGAGAGGATGTTAGCAAAGAAATTGATGAGGTGTCAAAGGCCAACAAGCTGGGCAAAAATTGGCAACCCCAAAGAAAAACCGTGGCTCGCGTTTCCATCCTTATGGTGGATACCAGGGTAAAGGTTCTGCTTCTACTATGGTTAGAGGACGCTATTCTGGTAGAAGCTTTACTAGATCTCAGCCTTTTTTTGGGCGAACGCGGAATCAATCGCAGGAGGCCAGGACCAAAAGCTGCCTCGTACACAAAGGCGAGCGACAATAAGAAACCTTTTAACAGGTTAGTCAATTTAGATACTGTTTGCATGAATGGCAACAAATTACCTCATTCATTTGTTTCACAATGTGTAACTGGTTGTATCAATGAATTTGATTGTGAGCCATCTCACGTCAGAAGTACAATTACCAATGAGCACAAATTTCCGCCAACTCAACAGCAGATTATCGATAAAGAGTGTGAAACCTTTTTACAAAAAGGGATCATTGAACTGGCAGCTTCTGAACCTGGTGAGGTTATTTCACCAAATGTTGCGAGGCCCAAAAAGAACCAGGAACTTTTAGGGTTATATTTAATCTTAAATTAATCAATGAAACAGTCACCTATCACAAGTTCAAAATGGATACTATAGTATCAGCCATACGACTCATGAAACAAGACTATTTTATGTCTTCTAAAGATTTCAAAGAGCATATTATTCTGTGCCTATTGCAACAGCCTACAGAAAAATTCTCAAATTTGTTTGGCGTGATAGAGTTTTCCAGTTTACAGCATTTTTACTAAAGTCCTGAAGCCTGCTTTCGCTACTTTACGAACCCAATTTGGGCATTCATGTTTGGGTTATATAGATGACTCCTATTACACAGGGGATACTTTATTTCTATGTCACGAAGCTACCTTTCATGCAGTTCCACTTCTCACACTACTGGGGTTTGTTATTCACCTTGCCAAGTCAGTTTTTCATCCCATGCAATCCTTAGAGTTTCTGGGGTTCATTTTGGACTATGAGTTACCGTTACAGACAGGAAAGTATCCAAGATTGTTACACTTTGTCAGGAGTTTCTATGTGAAAAACAGTTCTCAATTCGTCAGGTAGCTTCCCTTATTGGAACCCTCATTTCAATCTTACCTGGGGTTGAATTGGGACCCCTGCATTACAGGACTTTAGAGAGAGAGAGAAAGATTTTGCATTAAAAGCTGCCTCGGGGAATTTTGAAGAGATTATGTCTTTGAACTCAGAAAGTAAGTCAGATTTGCAATGGTGGGTTTCCTCGCTCCCTTTAGTGTACAGAAACATTGATCATGGAGTCCCGGATGTTACGCTTACCACCGATGCCTCCCAATTGGGGTGGGGGCTACAACAGGAATTGCGAACACCCAGGGACTTTGTGTACCCACAAGGGATCTCAGCACATTTACGTGTTAGAGCCTTTGGCGGAAAGTTGGGGCTAGAGGCTCTTCTTCCAAAAGCCCAGAACCTTCATATTTGGATTGTTTCTGACAACATGACAACAGTCACATACATTAACGCTATGGGGGGCTGCAAGGCCATCCCTTGTGACATTCTAGCAAAATAAAATGGTCATGGGCTGTCATGAGAAACATCTGGCTACCTGTAGCCCACATTCCTGGTAAAGAAAACATCCTTGCAGACTGTTTGTCGCGGAGGTTCAACCCTAATGTGGAATCGGAGCTGAATTCTCATACATTCGATGATATAGCAGTGCATTTTGGTATGCCAGACATTGCCCTCATTACAAATAGACTAAATCACAAGGTTCATTTATATGTTTTATGGAAAGCAGACCCGTGGAAAAGAGTTTGCTAACCAAGGCATTTCTCTATGTAATAGATTTAAGACACGTGCTTGTGTTCATGACCGCAATACCAGATATAAGAATAACCTGAACATTCCGGTGTATAAGTCAGCAACTGGGTAACGCACATTTCTATACCGCGCAACGAGTTTCTGGAATTCCCTTCCACGAGAAATAACAGAAAGTGATAGTTTACCAATATTTAAGAGACATTTAAAGGAATTTCTCTATAGTTCTTAATTAGCAATGCAATACATTTTTAATATTTATTGTATTTTTTATTTGTTTTATTGTAATTAGTTATTTAAGAGACATTTAAAGGAATTTTTTAATAGTTTTTAATTAACAATGTAATACATGTTAATATTTATTGTATTCTTTATTGTAACTAGTTTTTTAAAAACCATTTAGTGGAAAAACTAATAAATCTATCTAACTATCTATCTATCTATCTATCTATCTATCTATCTATCTTCTCCAGACATTACCGGTCCATATTTCTTCCTGGCGAGAAAGAACCCAGAAAAAGCACGATGTATGCCTCAGCAAGTGGTACCAGTTTTGTAACTGGAAATTTATAGTAAAAAAGAGTTCACATTCATGATACTATCCACAAGAAGCCCTAGTATACCCATCTTTCAGGGGCAGCTCCATCAAGTAAAGCACCTCGACTCGTATGATAAGAAGGTAAATTTAGGAAACGAGAAAAAAGCGTCCAATATGAAAATTGAATATGGAAAGCAAGACTGGGGAGAGGAGTTAAAAATCGTTTCTCGCAAAAGGCTATTGCCACCAATTAATGTATTTTAGAACATAATGACTAACGAAGAATAAATGGTGCTGAAATATATGTCTTAACAGTTTTTTTGTAGCTTACTGCCTAAAGAGGCGTAAGCTACTATGCTGTCCGTCTAAGTGAGTGAGTGAGTGAGTGAGTAACAATAGAATCCGAGCCCACAACGAACTTTGCCGATTTTGACCCGATATTCCCCGATCTTAACTCCTTTTTTGTTTTGGAACCTCGTCGGTTGTTCAACGTTTGTCGAGGATAGCTTCGAATGGCCCGAATCGAATGTTCACTCGCAGAGACGACTATCAGATTTCTAACAAATATGGCCGCCCGTGAACTCCAAGCTTCCATTTTGTAGACGTTCATTATGCATAACCGGAATGAAAGCACGTCTTTTAAGACTTCGAAATGGAAAGAAAAAGTCTTTTAGAAGATTTTTATGCCCTTCTAGTGGTGGTTTGAGAGCTGAAAGCGATGAAATTTGTCACAAGTGAGGACATGTCTTCTTTCAGAATTTATACTCGAAGCGGCAGACTTTACTAAGAATTTTCAAGCATTCCTGGAAAACTACGGTAAAGAAAGTCACATTTTTTAATGTCCATTTACTTTGTAAGAAACATTTCATAGACTGTTTCTTTGTCTTATTAGTGGCTTTTGACAAATATTTAGAAAACTTGACCACAATCGGTCGAGCGAGAAATTCGCCAGATGCTGAACAAATTTGCGTGGCCGACAGTTTCCTTGATGCGATAATTTGACGCGATTTGCTCTTGAGACTAAACTAGTAGATATGTGAATAAAACTTTCAACTGAGAGAGCTCGTTTCTTGTGTAAATTGCCATCAAACTTCTTTGAATGTTTTCTTCATGAAGCCAATAATCACGGTAGAGACACGCTAGTAAATATAATTAAATTAAATAGCGCTTTCTGAAATAAAGTTTGCTTTAAGATATTTTTGATTCGCGAAAACATCATGCGAATCATCTTTACGGATAAGAATGGCATTCTATATACACATGAAAAGTGGGAAATTTTAGAAAACACTAGATATAATAAAGTAGGTTGCTGAATTTAAATATTATTTTGTGATGTTTATAATATAATTCGCAGACGCTAGCGCTGCAATTAGGATAAACAAGGCGCTAAGCCTTTCGGAAGCAGAAAATCACTGAATTCTGATAAGCGTTTAACTCCCGGGGGTGGGGAATTACCTCTTTCTTTGTGCCCAGGGGTGGGGAATAGGACGCCAAGTGAAGAAAAAATGGCAAATCCCCGGGGATGTGCCCGGTTGGGGGGGGGGGGGGGGGTGGTAACTGTACCAATTGAACGATGCATAATAAAGCAAAAGCAAAATATTTCCAAAATGCCCTTATATATTATTTTAAAACAGCCAGCCGTTAAAATAATGATTGTCCTTTACTTTGCAATCAAGTATGAAAGCAATCGAAGCATGTCAATTCTGACAGAATCGAGCCTCCTTTAAGTCCGGCCGACACCTCTGGCTTGTGTGTGACATTACCTTTAAAACCTCGAAAATCGAGATTTGAAAATTCCACACGACAGACAAATCGAACAATTATGCAAATTTCAAATTTAGTGGTCGCCGTGTTGGGTTTTGCCATACCTGGCTTTTGATGATGTCAACACGTTTCGTAAAACTGTCAATAGCCATTGATTTGACCAATCGACTCATAACAGCAGATTCTGGTGTCGTGGATCGGTGGTGTTAAAAGAAAATCTACAGGCTGTGCCTTCCCCTTCCCAGACCGCGCTGGGTTGGTTCCGCTCGCCGAAGTAATTTTCGGTTTCCCTTTCGCAAACAGTCGATGCAACAGGCCTTTTTATTTCGTTAATGCGCATGCGCGCAAACGAGATATTGGAATCAGTAGAAAATAGGGACAAAAGACAAAGGTTCGTTGTTGACTTTGTTAACTTGTGAAATTTTGTCCGGAGGGGTTATTTGTTTCTTCTTTATAGAAGCTATATTAGGGCATTGAGGATATGGTTGGTTAAACGGGTTAGGATTTCAAGAAGAGCGTCATAGCGCCAACAAAATTTTTGGGGAGCACCCCCGGACCTATTGTTAATTTCCCTAGGATATTGGAATGTCATGAAGTTAAGTTTTAATATCTCATGATACGTATCAATCTTTCAAATTTGCTTTTAAGTGGATGTGTCGGAGACGTTCTACGCTCTTTCCGTCTTATGGTTTTTGTTTGCTGTGGAGTTGCACTTGGGCCTCTTTTATTGTTTCTGTTATTGATCATGACTGTTGTTGTATCTATGTTTGGTTTTTTGAGGTTTATAGCAGAGTTCTTTTTCAACTCTTTTAGAGGTATGATCTCATCGCATTGGAAGGCTACCATGCAACGGGACCTAAAACGTCACATGGGGAGTTCGTGCAGGTCTGTCATTACGTTTTTATTAAGCTGATTGGATTGAAAATTGTGAGAATTGGCAGGAATGTTCTGCGATATCTCGTTAAAGATTCCATCTTGGAAATCAGCACTCACTAGAAGTCGACCGTGACGTTTCAGTACAGGCACACAAAAAGGGAAAATCGCTCAAAGACACGCTGGTAATTGGAAAGCTACCATACGTCGCGACCTAAAAAGCCGCATGGGGGGTCTATACATGTCTGTCATTACGTTTTTATTAAGCTGATTGGACTGAAAATTCTGAAAAATGGCAGGAATGTCATGCGATACTTCGTTTGAAAAAGGTTGTCCGGCTTTTATTCATTTCGTTTATGTCACAAATTTATTGCTTCTTCTATACAAAAATACGTATAAAGGGAAAGTTACCGACATCTGAAAAATCAGGAACACCATTTTGGACGGCAATCTGTTATAATATGTTTCGGATGTTAATTGCGATACTCTTTCCGGTCGTGATAATGACATAATAAATGCAGCTGTCAATGGCTTACATTTCATCCATGTATATGCGTATTATATAAAACAGTCCACAGATACACTTTTCGTGATAAGTAATATGAGTGGTTTTAATGAGCTCCACGCAGCTATAAAGAGTAGCGAATACATGGTAAAATTATAGCTTTGACTGAGTCAAACTAGTAGTAGTCTAGGGTCATTTTACTCCTTGTTACGGCGAAGGTGCCAAGGTGCCTAGGTGTCTAGGTGATGACGTAGTTTGGTAAAGGTAACTTATAAATATTTATTATCAACTGCCTATACCTTTTGTGTTAATAAATGAATATTAGTTAACGGAATGCCTAGTCAATGACGTCACAATATGCCTTCCTGCATACTAATTTGGAATAGGTAAGTAATTATTTACTTATGCCTATACCAACACAATAGGAACAATAGGCCGGCCCAAACTTGCCCGCATTATTCAAACCCTGATTGGATCTTAAGATTTATATTGTCTGTTTGAATAAAAAGCGCAGATTTTTTGAAAGCATTATCATTTCTGAGTCAACTTGAGCAACGTGTATTTTTTCCAATATGTTTCCATTCTTTCAAGTCGAATCGAGACCTACACCTCTTCTGGCGACAGACGAAATGCAAAAACTCCAGCTCAACGATGTGAATTGTATTGGAATGCTATGCTCAGGCAGTTGTGTAGAGAAAGCTTGGAATGAACTGACATGTGATTTTCAAAGTCTCACTCAAGTCTCACTGAATGTTTCAAGGAAGTAATAAACCACGCTCACTCTTTGAGTGCCAGTTTATTCCGTCACTTCTTGGTTTTTTAGGAGAATCCCTATGGTAGACGCGACTGGATGACGATTGTAGCGATATGGATAACCCTTCAAGATCGTATTGCTCAGTTGGAGATGCAGTTGTTTGTAAGCAAAACAGATAAAGCACGCCTAGCTTGGTTATGCTCACAGATCGAAAACCTAGTAGAGAAACTCTAAGCGTTGTGGTTACGAAAGAGCGTGGAATCACAAAGGAATTACTATCAAAAACCCAACCAAAAAAAGATGAACCTGAAAATGGAACCAGTCAAAAGCAACAGCTAAATGTCTTGGAGTCAATAACCAAAAGCCAAGTCAAACCGGAAAAGGGAAAGCTGCCAACATCGAAAGTTGAGATTCCCAAGCGACCAAAACTACACAGACAACACGGAGTTGACGAAACTCGAAGTGATGAACTGTTAAATTTGAGTCACTGTTAACTGATTTTGTAAAGTTATTTCAAAATATGTTTTATATTTCTAGTATCAATAAACCGTTAATGCGTAAACCTATTTTATATTTGTGTGTGCTTTAAGTTTTGAGAACATGACTTTCCGGTAGCTTCAAAGTTCAAACTTTTAATTATGCGAACACTGAACTATAAATTTGCATGGAAATTAGCACCTCGGAAAAATAAACAAAGCAACCAATTACATGCGCGCGCTAAAACAATTAACCCACACTTTGTTAAGGTCAAACTATATTTTTGATAACAAATAATTTCATAATTATACAGGCAATTTAAACGCGGAGTTGGAAAGGAAAAGACAGAGTTGGTAGTAGTTATGGGGGGGGGGGGCACTCTGGGGCACCCCGCGATTGTTTCTGTCACCGATCTGCTGAAACCGCTAAATCCTTCTGCCAATTTTTTCCCCCGTTCAAGACACTCTAGGGCACTCTATCGCCACTCTTATGAAACCCCCGGTCTTCTGGGGTTAAAACCCGTACGGCAGCGTGTCCAGCCCAGTTTCCACGGGATTTAAACATCGCTTGTCGTCGTCAGCGTTACACAAAATTTTCTACAACTTGTATAAAATTCTTTGAAACTTCTACAGCTTGTATGAAATTCTGTGTAATATGCCGTTTACTTTAGCGATCTTAAGTCACCACCGCTCCAATCCAGCGATATATATTATCCCTAATATCCATATGGCAGCGTGTCCAACCTAGTTTCCGCAGGATTTAAACATCGCTTGTCATAAACGAATCTGAAATCCTTCTCCTGGTATTCATTAAACACTTCTTTTGTTTTTTGGTCTCTGGCAATTTGTCTTTCATTAACCAATGTGATTCTTTCTTTTTGCTTATTGATGATTTTCTTCATTTCAGTCAAATTCAAATATTGATTATTTTCATGGTCCAGGGAGAAACCTTTCACTTTGCATGTTATCTTGCCTTTTCCAGTCACATAGCTATATGACTTCGGCCCGGATCCACACCAGTCCACAATCTTATCGCCATCTAACTCATCAGTTAATTCTCCAAGCATATCACCTGTTTCAACTGTTGCTCCTCCAGGCCGTTTCACATACCATGCACTATCGGTATCGAAGCCTAACACTTGTTCGCCTAACACATCCAGCACATCATACAGCATCATTCTTGCATGGCTTGTTGTGAATGCTGCCACAAAGATATTAGTACAGTTTGCATTTTCAATAAACTGTCCTTTCAAATCATATGTCATTTGAACCATATTATCGTTGATGAAATGCACCAACAGATTATCAATCTTGTCATCCAGCAATATTGAATAAAATTCTTTGGGTTCTGTTACGTATTTGTTTTGTTTCATATTGTTTCTTTGGCCAAACTTTCCCCACAAGCTATTCAGGCAATATTTGGCTATTGTTCTTTTTCCCGCATTAAATTCAATATTTTCAAGTTCAATTCCTAACCTTTCTTTCACAACACTTTTGAAATGTTCCTGTGATTTATATTTACAGTTTTCACCAACTGTCAAGGCGGATGATTCCATCTTAATCTTCATGAATTTTTTTACATATTCCTTGAAGAGATCTTCCGTTGTTTCTGGGAAATGCCAAACCTCATAAATCTTTTCAATCTTATAACCCTTTTCCAATGCTTTCTGCATTTCGTTCAAACACCAGGTTCCTACAAACGCTCTTTCTCATCACTATGATCACAACTTTGTTGTTTTGTTTCAGCACATGTTCGACACAGAGGAAACAACAACTTTTTCGCATTTCCACACATTATCTTTTGCGGCAACACTGGGTGATATAAACCCCGCGGTGGTAAAACTTTGCATTTGATAAAGCCAAACCATGAAGGATTAAATCTTTTTGGTTCAATTATTTTTACCGGATGACCCTTGGGATATTCCTTGAAAAACTGAACCGTCGGATACCGGCTCACAAAATCCACATAACCGCCTGATTCATTTTCTTTCAAGTCATATGTCAGCTTTGTTATATGTGTTCGTCCGCCAAAGAATGCATCTCGGGGATCCAATGGTTCAACACAATCACGCTTCCAAGTTTTCCTGAATAATTTGAATTCATTACACTGTTTCAGATAGCATTCGGTGCCTTCAACGAATTTATATCCAGCAGATCGAATCTTAGCATTTTTCTCAAGTGTCTTTTTCCGCAATGTTGCCATATCGTTTTGATTCTTGGTGTTTATTGTTGCTCCATCAAAGCACTTTTCGCAACCATGCCAGAAACAACCTTCATATTCAAATACGGTGTTTGTTTCTTTGCAAAAGCCATCTACGTAATACCACCGATCTTCTAAACATAATGTTCCACCGCCATTCAATGCATGCTGAATATTACAACCATGTTTCTCCGCCAAATGGTCTAGCCAGGCAATCGATGCTTGCGAGTATGTTTCTCTTTTGGTCTTGTTTCTGACCACGGCAACCCATTTTTCTTCAGGATAATTACTTCGATATATTGCCATGCACTCAGATGCAATCGTGATATATTGCAGTGGATCAATAAATTCAATAAATTCTTCGCGGAATTTCATCATAGATCTTCTGAGAATGTCGACATCTGATCGGCAGTATTCAATCAGCTCTTTCTGAAAGTCAAAGACATAGTTTTCCTTGACTCTGTCGTCATGCCAGGACAGAAATGGTTTTCTGCAATAATTCTTCATCTTATCCGGCTCATAATATTTCTTATTCGGTATCGGCCCCACATAGTTTTGATTTGTTTTCTTGTTGAAGAAATGCGGAAAATAACCCTTTTTCAATTCCTTCAATCCAAATGTCTTTGGAAACATTGCCAACGACCCCAACACAAAATTCAAGCTGTCGATGAATCTGACTTTGAAACGCTGGATCTCCATTGACATTATTTTGGTGCCGGAATATATGCAACAAGAGGCTAAACATAGCCTATACTCATGCGCATGAGACTCTAAGACGAGTTTATTGAAGCTACCAATTTTTCTGTAGTCGCTTTGAATATTTAATTTATTGATTCCTGATCAAACCCACACTAGTGTAATACTTCCCAAACGTTAACCGTGAATTATTTCTATTACATTGGGTTATTCCAGAAAGAATCCCCCCCTCCCACCGACGGATGGCAAGATTGTTTGACCCCTTCCCCCCCCCCTCCCGCCTGGATTTCCAAGCCAAGAGACCCCTTCTCCTGCCCGGATTTCCAATAATTTTTGTGGAAGCCCTAAATTTACAGGTAATGATAAAAATACATGTAATCGGATCCACGAGATTCTACTTTTAAAATGTGAAAACTGTGGTGATGAGTGCTATAAATTGATGAAACATTTTAATAAAAATAAATATTGCGTGACACATCATGAATCATGACACCCCCCCCCCCCCTGTTTGATTTCAAGACCAAATCGAAATGAAATTTTTCTATAAAGCTAGTCCTTTTAATAACTGCTTTGATTTTGCCATGTATTAGTTTTTTCCAAGCTTCACAGTTTTTCAAAGTGTTGTCGCAAATACACTTCTTTCATATATGCAAATTTCGTGTGGAATGTAATTCGATCGCGTGCTGCTTTCACATGATCATGAATCCAAAATATTTGTTCTAAAGGTCCAAACTTTTTAATGAAACTCATATTTCCTTGAATGAAAATGTTTTTTCCTTGAACAAAAGAGTTAAACGCTTATCAGAATTCAGTGATTTTCTGCTTCCGGAAGGCTTGGCGATTTATTTATCCTCAATGCAGTGCGCAGCGCTGGCGTCTGCGAATTATATTATAAACATCACAAAATAATATTTAAATTCAGCAACCTGCTATATTATATCTAGTGTTTTCTAAAATTTCCGACTTTGCTTGTGTATATAGAATGCCATTCTTATCCGTAAAGATGATTCGCATAATGTTTTCGCGAATCAAAAAATCTTGAAAGCAAACTTTATTTCAGAGAGCGCTATTTAACTTAATTATATTTAAATACTAGCGTTCCTTTATCGTGATTATTGACTTCACGAAGAAAACATTCGAACAAGTTTGCGTCTAATGTTTCCCAAACCGTGACTGCATTCTGTTACATTTGAAAAGACTACTTTTAAAAGCAATAAAATCAGTAAACGACCGGGTTATTTATCAACTTTAGTAATTCTCAAAAACTGTATTACGCGACAGTCCGTTGACTCTGTGTTTAGAGTGCACAAAAGCTCACAAAAGCAACTGTTTCTCGGTCTAGAATAACAAGTATGACACAAAGAAAAAGTCAATCACAAATTGATATC
This sequence comes from Cladopsammia gracilis, assembly GCA_022457155.1. NCBI lineage: Eukaryota > Metazoa > Cnidaria > Anthozoa > Scleractinia > Dendrophylliidae > Cladopsammia > Cladopsammia gracilis. The sequence goes on along the minus strand of JAJGOT010000081.1, from coordinate 1,576,862 downwards.
AACATAAATTCTCACCGAAAAATGAAATTTCTTTTATGGTAAAGTCCCTCGCCTGCTTGAAAATTCTTTAAAACTCCGCTTCTTTGGATTTGATCGCCCCCCGCACTGATAAAACTTGAAGCAAGATTTCGTCGCTCGTCGCTTACAGCTCTCCTTTTTCTCCACTACAGCGGCTTCTGAGTACTCTTTAAAGCTTTCTCTTTCCATTTTGAGTATTTTGAATGTGTGTTGTTATTCCGACAAGACAAAGAAAACCAAGCACATGCCGAGCGCGGCAGACATCTTTGTAGAATTTTTGTGACCTGCGACCCGGTTAGTAATAATATATGCGTGCATAAATTTGCATGCACTAATGTGACAAAAACAAGAAGAAACGCCACCGGTTTTATACCTCATGCGCTTACTGCGCATGAGTAATAAGGCTTCAAACTGTTTTCAACGCACCATTTCAAGATAAACTGAGCATCATAGCCTCTTGCATTGTGCGCCACGAATGTCCAACCAGCATGTTGTCCATTAAAGACAAACTGGCAAAAGTCATCGATGTTTCGAAATATCCATTCATTTCCTTCAAAATCTTGTACGATCGCAAGATTCACTTCATCCACTCCGGTTTCCTGAATGCACTCGAAGTCGTAAAACATATACTTCTCTGAATACGTCTCGCAGGAATAACATTGTTTCTCTTGAGTGCAACGACCTGTACATCGACCACCCTTGGCTTTTGTCTTTTTCATATAGCATTTATGCTTCGACATATCGCAATAGATGTAGCAATTACAACATTTTAAATGCCCACAAATGTGTTTGTCAAGCTTATCTGTGATTGTTCGATTACACTTCAAACATTTCGAAACAATTTCACAAACCATGTCAACTTTTCCACTCGTTGCTCTGTTTCGTTTGTTTTCTCTGAAGCATTCCGCTTCTTTGAAGCTTCGATTGCAAATGTTGCAGACTATTTCTGGCCCGGCACAAACACCATCCGGGCAATATTTGAAGCAAGCAATACACTTCGCAGGGCATCTGTGTCGATCTCTAGTCTTAAATGTTTTCTTACATGTATGGCAATAATGATCTTAACATAAAAATGCTGGCATCGAAGTGATGACATCGAAGTGATTCTTGTTTTTCAACAGACAAATCCTTGTGTCATAATTTTTGGTATTGGCTGAATAAATAAACTCATTAAACTGGTCTGCATCAATGATATTTACCTCCACCTTCAAGTGCTCTGCAAATCTTTTCACATCTTCCAATGTGGATCCAAAATCGTTTTCAGGAACGCCGGCTTCATCGTGAAGTTTTCGCGCTTCTGTTTCTTGCAGCAATCTCGATTTATTGAAACCATCTTTAAGTTGTGATGTGGTCCACTTGTGTTTATTCAAGTGTGCCATTGCTGTTACAATAGCCCTTGCAAGGCAAATTGAATCGGAATTCTTTATGGAAATCACTGACGTCTTTCTTGAAACATTATTTTTTGTGACTTGCAAGCGCCCACTACCGCGAGGAATTTTCGTTGATTGCACTTCAACGCTGATTTCATCAAGAGGCACTTCCTTATATTCAAGAGGTCTGAATTTTTCATAAAGTGAAAGCAGTATAATAGTTCCACCAACAATCCTGAAGGCGATTGTGCTCAAGGGTCGATCAAGTTTGACGTGATCCACAATTAGTCGGATTCTATCTCCACTGACCAGCCCGCGTTTCTTTATGACTTTATTCAATATTTCTTGGAAGATTTTCACTGGGTCCAATGCGATTGTTTTTCGCTTGATTTTGATTCGGAAATGATCGAAATAGGATGTAAATCTTTGATTTGATCGTTCATCAACTAGAATTATCTCATAAGGCGGCCCCGTGATCGGTGGCTCCGAGATCGGCCGACCTCGAAGTTCAGCAAGCTTTTGCCTTATTTCTTTTTCTTTTAAAATCAGCTGATTGTGTGGTCTTCTGCTGTTTCTCACCTGTTTGATTACTTTCTGAAGCTTTTTATTCAACCGTTTTATTTGCTTTCGCTTTGTTTTCAAATCAATTGGCTCTGGTGGCGATGGAACTGTAATCTCCTCATCTTTCTGCCTTTTAGGCCTCATTTGATACTCAAGAAAGGCTTTCATTTCAGGTTTTGTTTTGATATCCTCAAAGCCTTCCAACCCATAATGCCTAGCCATTCCTTTCATCTCAGCCAAAGTTTGCGTTTTTGGTTTCTTTGGCTTCGCCGCTCTTGCTGTTTGAGGTCCATGATCAAGCAAAAGCTGAATTAATTGAGCTTTTTTTTTGGCTTTGGAAAGACCAGGAATTTTTTAAGTCACTGGCAAACTTTCGTAATTTTGAAACTCGGGCCGCTTCAAGAATGGCCCTGACAATATCTTTGTTTTGAAATTCCATTTTTAATACAATATATTAAAAAGTAAAAAATCAGAAAAATCAGAAAAGAATAAAATATATTAAAAAATAAAAAAAGCATATATTATATTAAAATGAGAAACGATTTAAACAAACTTAGACTAATCAATAACAATGAAACACATGTTTTCAATGATGTTAATGAAGCTTCAAAATCTTTGAATTTAGTACCTCAAACACTGAAATATTCACTCAAAATGAAAAATAAGACAATTAACCCTATTCAGACTGGGCTTTTTTAGGTAATCTATGACTGGGGAGGGGGCTCCTCGGACCCCCCTTCATATCTCTGGAACCAGTAAGGCTAGGACCATGAAATTTTCACACAATGTTCATCTCCATACAAGGAAACCTCACACCCAGTTTTGACCTGCCACACCTAATTATGACGTCACAACGACGTCATTTTTGTATTTCCGACGTTTCTTTGATATTTTTCCATCCAGATACTTAAAATATCAAATATAACTGTTAAATCATGTCATTAATATTAAAACATAATAAATACAAACAAGGACACACATCTAAAGCGAGAAAAAGAAAAAAAGTCGACAAAACTATAATTTTGAAATTATTGTCCGCCATCTTGGATCCGCCATCTTGGATCCGCCATCTTGGATTTCCTTTTTTTTCGTTTAAATTAAAATTTAAAAAATATCTAAAAGAGAAAAGGGTCAGAATGTATAAAACACGTATCAAACTAATGTATATTATCCAAACAATGAACTTAGAAGCGTTATTTAATAAATAGTACAACATTTTTCTCTATAAGTAAAAGAGAGCAAAAATTTGCCTACCCCTCCCCCCAAATATTTGATGTTAAAAATTTTTGATGTCTTTCAAGAACTAGTCACAAGAAAAAACTATTCTAACAAGAAAATGCACTATAAGTCAAAGAACAAGATCTTAAAATAAAAAAAAAATCACCATATTTTAATATTTTGAAAACCTATGTGTCAAAAACCGGTTGCCATGGCAACATGGTTAATCACACTGACATGTTATGGATACCAAAATGTCCCTAGATAAATTCTAGGAAAAGTCAGAAAATTTCAGCCTTATAGCTATTTCGGTGTAAGAGTAATCACAATTTTACTGGAGGGGGGGTTCGAAAAGCCCCCCCCCCCCCCCCCCCCAGTCTGAATAGGGTTAAAAGAAGACGTGACAAACAAGTATTTTTAATTGAAGGATATCTTTCCGATAAAGAGTCAATCACCATAAATAATTAAACTTTCGAAACAGCCAAAGAAGCAGCCATTTGTTTTGGTGTTACGATGCAAACAATTTATAAGGCTCTCAGGGAGAATAAACCTTATCTCTCAAAGAAAGATGGTTTGAAACATCTTATCAGAACCCGAACACCAACTGAAAAACAGAAGTGATGATATGTGTTACCGCAAATGACTGCCCACAATGGTTCTATTCTCTAAGTTCAATTGGGTCATTTTACGATATTTCCATCACAGAAATTCCTCTTAAGGATAGTACATTCTGTGCCAATGACACTGAGTATTTCATCAAATATCCAGACTCCTTCTTATTTTCAAACGAAGAGATGTTGGAATATCAAAAGGAATTGAATAAGGAAAGCTCGTTTTTGTAAATTATAAATCAAACCGCGAGGGCGGTTTTGTAACCCAAAATGGCGTTATAATTTAACAACAGATAAACCAGCGGGTCTTCATTTTTTTGGATTGCCGAGCAGTCAATCTGTCTTCAGCGGCTATCATTTCCTTTTCCCAGGCTGCCGCTTCTGGGGCATTTGGTTGAATAAATTCCGATTTTCTCATACACTGTATAACGTCATCTAAAAGTTTTTGCGTTTTTTGATCCTGAGTCTTCATTTTTATTTTTTTATAATTTATAATAAAATATGACAACCAAACTAAATCAACTAAAACTCCAAGATATCACAATGACCAAACCAATCAAAAATAAACAATTCAAAAGTATTTAACTTCCAATCAAGGCTCCTTGCATAAGCCTGGAAGGCGAAATGAAAATTCACGAACACGAAGCTAATTTCACTTTAGGATTAATACTTTCCAAAGAGGATGCAAAGACGTTTGAAACAATTGAAAAGCATATTCAAAAACTGGCTAAAGAACAACAACATGTAGTTAAGAGGCTTTCACCCAATCTTGGCAACTTTTACGAAGACGAACTTGTGATTATCAAAGGCGAACAAAACAAACTTTATTCCAAACTATACGCCGCCGAAGACCGCATTATTTGCCCATTTTTCGAGCTTTCATTAAATAATAAAAAGAAGAGAATAGATCCAATTAAACTACGCGGCAAACTGTTTAAGGGTATTTGTATAACTCATCCTCGACGAGTTTACCTTAACAGTGATACATCTTCAATTATTATGATTACCCAAGCAGTTCTTGTTAAAGAGATATGGGAAGAAAATCTCGAGCCACGCAACTGGTTTGCTGAATTTGAAGATGAGGAAGCTGAAGACTGACGCGGCGACAATAGGAATTCCATTTTTAACTATATAACTTTCACAGTTATATAGTTATTGGCTTCGCCGCCGGAGGCATTTGTCATATGCTTTTTCATATATCTCAAGATTCAAACATAAATCTGCTACAATTCCATCTATAACTTTCATAGCCTTTATGAATTATTGTGAATCAAAAAAGTCACCTCGGAGATACGATCTCAATTCAGTTAAAACATTTTCATACTTTGTCATTGCGAATTGACTTATCTCAATCTTTCTGCGGAAATTTTTCATTTCTTGGAATGTCTTCAGGAATAACCCAGCGCCATTTATTACCCCTAAGACTATTGGATTCAATGTAACTCTTCCTGCAATTGTGCCTGTATCAACTAAAAGAGTAGAACTAAGCGTCAACAAAAGATTCATTTTCTTGTATTTTCTTTGTGCTTTCCGGCAGCGCCAACATTTTTTATGATAAAAAGCGAAGAGCTTTTTCAATTCATCAACTTTCTCCTCAGAAAGGGTTTGATCAATATGATTAAAATTAAGTGGATCGGTTTGCATTTTTATTGCAAGAAAAAAGTCTTTTCATGGTTTATATGAACGATAGAATCTGTTGCTTTATTTCTTTCAGTTTTTGTGTATCTATTTTGATTTCAAAGCTCATTTTAGATAACTTCAAAAAGAAATGTGATTTGGATATTGCTGACGTTTAATGCTTGATCCCGTATTCTTGCTGAAAATAACTCTCCTGCGTTATAAGCAACATTTGAAAAAGAAAGAAATTGAATTCGATTATCTCCGTTAACATTTGTTCCACTTTGCTGTTCTTTAGTTGGAATGACTAAATTTAGTTATGGAAACGCAGATTTTTTCGTTACAATTTGAGCATAGGCTTTATTTAATTGGCATCTGCTTGGGATGACTATATCATTGAAAAAATTATCAAAAAGTATATTTATCTCGTTTCCAACCGATCTTTTAAATCTTCCAATCAGCATGAAATTATTCTTCAAATTTGAATTGTGAATTTGATGACCATTCATATCCAAATTAGTTTGCATGACCATTCTTTGATTTTCGAAAATGAAAGGCCAATCATAAACATCAGTAGGTACATCGTCATGAGAACCCTTGATGCCATATACGATCAACTTTGCAGGCCCTTCTGAAGCTGATTCAGCGGTTCTTTGCCATTTCAGATCCAGGAAAATATACTCAGGTGGAGAGATCTGCCATTTATGCATGTGGACGATGGATCTTGTATAAGTTGACAACTTCGTTGTTGTTTGTTGACCGATATTCAGGCTTGTACTCACGACGTTAACGCTAACGTTATTCATTAAAGCGGGAAAGAATTTAATGCAAACAGTGTATTCTCCCTCTGGCAATTTATACATATCGAAACCAAGTCGCCCAGAGTATAGATTGCTGCTGTCTTTGGTTATTGTCAAATCATACGCTTTTTTATTGAAAAGATGAGGTGAACTAGAAAAATCATTGATTCCAGTTACTGTCATGTCATGCTCAGAGCTGGATTCATCAATCTCTTCCATTAGATACCGGAATTCATCTTTCGGACGAGAGTTTGATGCGATATGCGAGTCATCAACGTATTTTTTGAGTTTCTCTTCTAATTCTATCGTGTGGACTACCACATCTCCTATCTTGAGATTAAGTTCTCTATCAACATAAGATTTTGGCGTGGGTTGATGTTCAAGAGTTGGCGCTGCAACATTGTTAATTTGTTGTGAATTCATATCCAGGTTTCCGGTCATTGTTCCACCTTCCAACGAAAGCTTTTTAGCGGATTGGCCATCCACATATCTTTTGTTTGCGCCTTGGTCGGCAATGGTTGGGTCTTTCACATTGAAAATGGTGTGATTTCCCATATCCAAACTAGTCTCCATTGGAAACGCCTCTTTGCGGCTGAGAAAGATATTCTTGACGTTATTATAAGAAACAACATTGTTATAATTGGCATTTTCACATTGAAAAGTCCTTTCAAATCAATATCCTTTGTGACTTCATGCGTTGGTGCAGGAGCATCAGGGCGGAATTTTTTCAGAGTGATCATATTCACCGCTGAAAGATCATTGTCGTCATCAGTGTCTAGATTTGTGATCAGTTTTCTGTTCATATTGATTTCTCCAGGAAGAATCAATTTGTTTCCTCGAAGGTCAAGGTCTCCAGTCATATGCCAGGAACCATCAACCTGAAGGGAATCTGCCCTCAATTGCGTTAATTTGTTTTCGAGACTTGTTTCAAGCGTGTCAACCTGGTGTTTTGTGATTGCGTCATCGTTGTCAACACCTTCGGCAACATTGGCCAGTCGTTTTTGTTGGATATCATAATTATTGTTGGCGTCTAATTTCAAACCGCCTTGTTGAACTTGTTTGTTGAAATTTTTTATGTATTCACTCAAGTCAACACCTGTGAATCTTCCCACATTGTTGAATATTCCCATTTTAGAAAGGTTCATCAAAGTTTTTAGCAACACTTTTCTTTTCTTTGCCAAGGAAAAGGAATTCGAATGGGCCTAGCCTATTGAAAAGACTTGAGTCAATCAAATTCTCCTTTGCAATGAGATCCAAATGAGTTTTTGTTGCTGGTGGATACAGAATCATATGAGAACAATTCAAACGAATCTTTTGTGGAACATCATAATAGGATTGCGAGAGATAAATCGGGCTGATCCCATGATGCCTTCCATCGGTCCAGTGATTAGCGATTTGTTTTTGAATCCTCTCAGAAGAATTAATGAGATCATCAAACACGACTACTTTCCGGTTGTTGTTTGGATAATCGGCTGTATTCATGATGTCATTTGGGCCAAGAATTTCGAGAACATCATATCCAACATTTTCACTGATTCCATCCATCAACTTTTGGAGGTCCTGAATCTTATCTTGATGTTGATTGGGGGTATAGAAATAAATTTTATCATAGAAGATGAGAGGTTCTCGCAACATATGCATAAGCGTATTTTTCTTTCCGCAGCGCGTTTGACCCGCAATGAGCATTCTGAAATCCTCATCAAGGAAATCACAATAGTTTCTGTTCGCGGTTCGATTATTGACGTTTCGATCGAATTTGGAATCTTTATTTTAAGTGTTGAGATAACATTTATCTTTTGAAATAAATGTTGTTTCGCCACTTAAAATGGATTTTGAAAGAATAAAAATATGTGACTCAAGCGAATTGGATGGTTATCAAATCGCGAAAGCAGTCACAGATGTAAAGAATGAGGTGAAAGACCGAGAACAGGGAAGATATGTTGTTATGAGTGATTATTTCAAAACCCTCCGCGAACCTTTGATTGAACAACAAAACAAGACAGATGAAAAACAAGATGCCGTGATTGAGCAACTGCGGCAAAATCAACTGGCTTTGACTGAAGGTCTTCAAGACATCGTCACGTTGAATAGAGAGTTGCCACAGTTACCCGAAATTGAAATAGCAACGGCTGCCCCTATAAATCACCAAGAAGATTTGATATTGATATCTATAAAGGAATTTCTGAGAAAGAAAAAGAAGTTTTCAAGAAATATAAATTAGCACCTTTAGACCAACTTTTAGACTTATAACTTAAAAACGTTAAAGATGCCAAAGCATTGTATAAAAAAAATATACAAAGCCAAAATACTTCGAAGCTAAGTAGTTTACAAAAGAAACAGATACACACGGTCTTAAGTGATATTGAAAAACAGAAATATGATCAGTTATTAGATGACTCCGACGCCTTAAATAAATATAAAGACAAACTTGATCTCTTAATTGGTGCAAAACAAGGAGTCATGGCCTGTAACACCAACAAAAAGCCAAGGCGTACGTTCCTATAGACAACCTCGAAGGAATGCATATAAGATTCAACAAAATCAATATGGCGGGTTGCTTATCGATGTCCCCAAACTTGTCAATGAAATGAAGCTGAATGCCTTCAGAGGTGGGAAACTGATTTATCAAGCAGATGCAGACAAATCACTCATCGATTTGTTGACAAAGAGATTCAATCCGAAAAGAAAATATTCTATGAATGCTGTGAGGATTTTCAACGATTTAAACACACTGTCTAATATGCCCGCGCACAAATCCTCAGGAAAATGAAGGATTGTTGGATCGGGCGTCGTCTTCTATCAAAAGCCAGAAGAGCTGGCGGATCGTATGAAGATTTTGATTGGCTCAATGGCTGCTGGAAACAACTCTCCAGTCTTGAGGAATGATCTTTCCCAAATAAATGATGAACTCTTGAAAATAGGCGCAATTGACCAGCTAATGCATGAAAAATTCTATCAGAAATATTTAAAATAATGGATGTAAACAGAGTACTTGTCTTTAAATCAATCGATGCAAGAAAACAAAACCCACAAAATAAACCAGGAAATTTCACAATGAAGTTCACCCCAGCGCTGGATTTGGAGGATAATAAACAACATTATATGGCTTTGGATCATCTTTCGATGACTGCAAGCTGGTATAATATCCGACCGGAATACGGCAACAACAAATTGGCGATTTCCAAAGATAGGGGCAACACTTGGCAAACAATCACCTTTCCCGCGGGCGTTTATGATTATGAAGATATTAATAACTTCATCAACAATAGCCTTGGAAAAAATAAGGTTGAAGACGATGTAATAAATATATTTTTCAATTTATCAACTTACAAAGTTTTCATTAAACTAAAACCGACGTACCGTTAAGACCTATTGTGTCATGCATTAACACCTTTGCATATGATTTATCCGCCTACTTAGCTAATATCTTGTCTTCTTTAACAGGTAACTCAGAGTTCACGGTGACCAATTCAGCTCACTTCGTATCCACCATCAACAGCGAGACGATCCTAAACAACGAGATCATGGTGTCTTTCGACGTAGAGTCGCTGTTTACCAACGTTCCTATCGAAGCCGCCGTACAAGCCACACTACAGAAACTGGAGAACGACCCTACCCTTGCAGACCGTACGACGCTAACGCCTGCTCAGATCGCTGACCTCCTGACTTTCGTATTGAGATCCACATACTTCCAGTATAACGGATCAATTTACGAACAACAAGAAGGCGCAGCCATGGGGAGTCCGGTTTCCGCTGTTATTGCCAACCTCTACATGGACAGCTTCGAGGAACAAGCAATAACTACATCATCTTACAAGCCTAGGATCTGGAAATGCTACGTAGACGACACCTTCACCATTCTAGATCGCGCAATCGTCGATAGCTTCTTACAGCATCTAAACGACCAGCAGCCTTCCATCCGTTTCACCATGGAGACAGAGAATGACAACAAACTCGCCTTCCTCGACACCGCAGTTTCAAGAGAACCCGATGGCCGCCTCACCACCAGCGTATACAGGAAGCCTACACACACTGATCAATACTTAGCGTATGATTCACACCACCCGCAATCAGTAAAACGCGGTATTGTCAAGTGTCTTTACGAGCGCGCCAAACGTCTCGTAACGAAACCCTCTGTTATCTCCAAGGAATAAAAACATCTGTCATCTGTTCTTGTTTCTAATGGTTATCCTTTTTCTTCCTTGCAGAAACTTACCAAGACCAGAAAACCCAACACCAGTGCTGAGCCCACGACCGAGTTCAAATCTACTGCGGTTTTACCTTATGTCAAAGGTCTGTCCGAACAACTTCGCCGCTGCCTACAACAACAAGGCGTACGCGCTGTTTTCAAGTCGGAGACTACACTTAGATCACACCTAGTACGGCCTAAAGACGCTGTTGACCCGACTAAACAAGATGGCGTGGTTTACAGAATCCCCTGTGAATGCGGTAAAGTTTATATCGGCGAGACTGGAAGACCTATACAAGACAGAATAAAAGAGCATGACCGAGACATCCGATTCGCACGTACCCAAACCTCCGCCGTTTCAGAGCACGCCAACAACACCGGACACCACCCGCTTTGGAATGAAGTAAAGTTTATTGATCGTGATCCTCATTGGTACACACGCAGGGTCAAAGAGGCGATCCACATAAGACTTAACCCTAACAACATTAACAGGGACAGTGGAATAGAAATTCCAGAAGCATGGATGCCCACGATCAAGAAACACAACAACAGGAGAGCCGTACGACTACGGACCGCCGAGGGAACAATTCGCCGAAACAACGTGGATCAAAATGCGCCAGTCACAGCTGTTGAAAACCAACCAATCACAGCAGAGCATCGTGCTTCATAAGGTGACGCGTAACCAGTCGACCCCATCGCCTGAAGAAGACTAGCAGTATGCAGTCGAACCGTCGCGATCCACATCGGAAATGACTACATCGTGAGACAAACGAAAAATACTTCTTTACCAGTGTGTTCACCACGATGAACAACAACAACCCTTTTTACGATATCAAATTGACTTTGCCAACAGCGGAAATTTCCATAAACTTTTGGGATTTGATGCTGCAAAATTAACAGCTAATGCAAATGACGAGATCCCCAAATAATTCAAATGGCGTTGATAACCTATATATTCGCTGCTCTCTTTTGAGTGATTCAATTATCTCTGGGATTCGATCTAATGTTTTGTTTACGTTCTCAACAAGCACAAAGGAAAGAGCGTTACCGTTTGAACTTACACAAATAAATTATCTATGGAATAAAATAAATACCAAAACAATTTCTGAAGTGACTTTCTACATAACCGATGATGAAGACAGAGAAGTGGATTTGAACGGGTTAGATATATCTCTGACGGTGGTAATTAAAGAAATTTAATTTAAAATGGATGAAAGAAGAGAAAGAGATCCTGATACCGGTGAAATAAGTTACGCCGAAGGTGGCGGGTTTTCGGAACGCGGAGCCGGCTTTGCCGATATGTTCTCGAAACTCGCAGCCAAATTAACCGGCAAAACAGCGAATAAGTTGGCTTCAAAAGCGGCAGAAAAACTTGTCGAAAAAGGAGCTGAAAAAATTGGCGAAAAGACTGGTCAAGTCATTGGTGAAAAAATTTATGATAAATTCAAAACGAAACCGAGCGAAGCGAAGGTGAGCGCAGCGAAACCAGCGGCTCCGGAAACAAAAGGAAAAGAAATTGGTGAAATTCTGAGAAAACAAAGTCGGGCTGCCGAGGCGACTCGCAGTGAGCCAAAGGTGGGCTTCCAATATGTTAGAGATGTTTACAATGATTTAATCTGAAAAATAAAATATTATATAAGTAAAATGACGATGAACTTTAGAAACCCGGAATTCGTAAAAAGATATGAATATACATATTATGATCTCGAAACACCACTGAATGACAACATTGCAAATGGCAACAGGCAGAAAAAAGATAATTACTGCTTCAACGTGGATAATTCCTCCGAAGCCAATCCGATTGATTGGTATAATGTGGAACATCTGGAGGTTCACTTTAAGCTTGTTACAACGGCTGACAGTGCAACTGGAATAACCGCAGGGGCCAACAATGGTAATCAAGATTGCACAACAACTAATGGTCTGACGTTCATAAAATCAATCGAAGTTGAATGTAATGGGCAAACAGTTTATAACAACACAACAGCAAATGAATCGGCAAATGCGTTGACGCTCTTGAATTACACAAAAACTTATGCCGATACTGTTGGGTCAGATCAGTTCTTCTATCCCGATACGTCAACAGGAACAACAGAAGGACGAAAAAAACTAGCAGATAAAACAATAGTAGCCTTATATAATGAAGGTTTTGCCCAGCGAAAAATCTTGACTGACGGTGCGCATATCATCAAATTTTCAATTTCGTTGAATTTATACAGTTATTTCGCGGCTTTCAAAAATAACCTTCACCCAAATATAAAGACAAGTCTTGCGTTGAAGCTTGAAAATGATGACAACTTGATTTTCCGAAAAGGTACCGCACCAGATTCAAAAGTGATTCTCACTAAATTCAGATTGTGGTGCCCTAAAATAATTTTCAATGGCAAAGGCTTGAAACAATATCTTAAAGAACATCATAAAATTTTGCAATCAACAGCCACGAATAGCTATTTTCGTATTTCCAATGGAATTTAAAGACCTAGGCATGTGTTGATTTGGGTTGTTCCGACGGCATCTTATAATGATCAAGAACATGATATATTCACTTTCAAGACATTCGATATTAATGCAGCCAACCGGCGACTCACTCGAGCACAGCTTGAGTTGAACAACTCAATTTATTATCCCCAATTGGAAATGACCTCGGATGAAGAATCAAGACTTTACCGCGCTTTGATGTCATTCAATTCCGGTTATAATGACAGATTGAGTGGACCATTGATAGATCGAAAAAATTTCAAAGAGCTTTATGGAATGATTTACTTCGATCTCCGAAACCAAGAAGATGATGTGAAAAATGGTGTGGTTTCTTTGACGTTCAGATATGAACTGAATGAAGCCAACGTAAATCAATACACAATAAACGCCTTGGTGCTGCATGAAAAAGAAATCGAACTGTATACTGTATCAAATAAGCTTTTGATAAAGGCTTAAAAAAGTTATTTCAATATAAAAATATTGAAATGACGTCTTATATTCCATACCATGTAAACTTGTCAGAAGGACAAAAAACAAAACTTGCAAGAGCTGTGAAAAATTCAGCTCCAATTACATTGAGACTTTCGAGAAATGAATTGAAAGGGAACGATGAATTGCTGTTGACAAAAACCCAAATAAACAAAATAAAAAAGCAATTAATTCTGGGCGGGGGGTTGAAATAGCCATCTCGAGAACACAAATAAGAAAAGCTGTCAGACAAGGCGGGAGTCTTTGGACTTCATTGATTTCCCTGGGAACGAAACTGCTTCCATTTGCAGCAAAAGGGATTTCAAAAGTTACCCCGCATCTGGCTACTGGCGCATTGAGTGCTTTGGGGAGCCTTGGTATTGATAAAATATTCGGGAAAGGCATTGCTGTGCCATTTAACTTTCTTTCGCAACTTGGGAGAGTCAAAGAGTTAACTAAAAATCAATTAGCTTCGGTTAAAAGAGGACTTCAGACTGGCAGTGGAATAAATTTCAAATCCACACAACGACAAATTAATGGCGGGCTTCTTGAAACACTAGCAGCGATAGGAATCCCGTTGGCTATTGAGCTAGCATCGAAATTATTCGGGTCAGAGCTTCAAGTTCCGAGGAAAGCTGCTGCGGGATTAATGGTGAGTCCAAAACCTGGGCTTAGCCAAGGGCTTTATCCGTATATGCCGCCACCATTTTTTAGAACATGGGAACAGCAGGGAAAAGGACGCGGACAAAAAAATTCTGGAGACGGCATTCTGTTAGGACCGAACAGTCCCTTTCAAAACATTCCCCTCGTAGGAGCAATTCTCTGAGGCCGGCTTGGAAAGATATTCCATTGTTAAACTTTGATATTCTTGAGTGGGTGAGGTTTCTTAAAATCACCAATTTCAAAGGAATCTTTTCAAGAGACTCAAAAGATCATATTCATAACTCTGGTGGTTGTATAATTAATTTAGATGATTCTGTTGGAAACGGAACACATTGGGTCGCGACATTTGTAGGTGGCAAACACGCTTATTATTTTGATTCATTCTGCTTGCCACCTCCAATTGAAATTGTAGATTATGCAAGAAAATTAAAAAAAGGAGTTTGTTTATAATTACGGCGATCCGATTCAAGACATCAATTCTGTGCGATATGGATAGTATTGTTTATATCTCCTAGATAATATTCATGAAAAATCATTTTATGATTGTCTCAAAGTGTTTGATTTAAACCATCCAATGAAAAATGAGAAATTCATAAAACAATACTTCAATTAAAAATGGAATCATCATATTGCGTTAAAGAGAAACGAGTTACGGGATGTGTAGACCCGTCGGGTTATATGGTTGCAAAAAATAGGAGACCGATGTGGTTTTGCCATTGCGCATCATGCGGAATAAAGAAGACAAGATTTGTTAAACAGTCAAACTAGCGCAGCCCTCACAGGGTGGGGGCATTGGGTCGACAATAGCAGAACTCGGACGTGAAGGCATGGCGCATGCTATCCCGTGGCTAGGAAAAAAAAAACGGTTGAAATGGGCCGCTATGGCGCCAGTGAGTTGCTAAGAAATAAAACCGCTCAGAAAAATATCTTGAATTATGGATTAGAAAAACTAACTCCAATGATACAAAATGTCGGTAGTAAAGCATTAGATCAACTATCAACGCAAATAAGGCCAAATAAAAAATATAAAACAGACAGAAAAGATCTTGACGGTAGCGGGTTAGACGCGCATGCACTTATTGGAGAATTACCGCGACCAAAAGGCGGCTTCACTCCAGGTAAATATAAATATATGGGCCCCTATAATCCATTAGAAAGGCAACTGGAATACGATCCTGAAACAGGTGAAGTCCTGAAATGGAATGATCTGCCATATAACAAAGTAGATGAAATTTCGGCTTATCACGACATTTGTTATGACAGAGTGAAGACAGGCAAGACAAACAAAGGAGCTTGCGACAGGCAAATGGTTGCTGAACTTGACAAGATCCCCTATGGCGACATGCCAAAATGGGGCCAAGCGGCAAGATTCATTATAAACACGAAGCAAAAACTTGGGCTTGGGGTTTCAAAATCCAGCAGAGCTGGCGGCGAAGCCGAATCAAAAAACGGCAGAAGGTTTCGAGTACGGATTGGGCCCGAAGCCTAAGCGATGAATTACATAAACCAATCCGACGGCGCTTTCCAAAACGACGAGTTATTGCATATGGAGTTGACAAGATCTGGGCCGCGGATTTAGATAAGATGGGGCAATTTTCCAAGTGGAACCGCGGAATAAAATATCTTCTGATGGTGATCGATGTCTTCTCAAAATATGGGTGGATACGCCCACTGAAAGGTAAGCGAGGACAGTCAGTGGCTGATGCTTTTAAAGATATATTTAAAACGAAGCGAAAACCGGAAATGCTTTGGAGTGACCGGGGACCGCATTTTGGAACTACATTGTTCAAGATTTGCTAAAGACGAATGGGATAACTTTATATAAGACAGAGAACGAAGAAAAATCATCTGTTGTTGAGCGCTGGAACCGATCAATAAAAACTAAACTCTGGAAGCTTTTTTCGACGAACAATAACACAATTTATTTTGACAAACTTAACAACTTGGTGGATCAATATAACCACAGTTTCCATTCTAGTATTTCCATGACTCCCACACAGGCAAGTTTAATTAAAAACGAGTCAAAGGTGTTTGCTAACGTATATGGCGATTAACTTTATTCTAAACATACCCCAGCAAAATTTAAAGTCGGCGATAGGGTGAGAATTTCAAAATATAAACGGAAATTATTCGACAAAGGTTTCACACCGAACTAGTCAGAAGAGATATTTATTATTGACGAAATATTGACCACAAAACCTGTAACGTATAAATTAGTTGATCTGTTAGGAGAAAAAATAATTGGAACATTTTACGAACCTGAATTGAAACCGACGACTCAGGATGTTTTCCGCATTGAAAAGGTTATTCGCCGCGATTACAAGAAAAAGAAAGCTTTGGTTAAGTGGAAGGGCTATTCCGACAAATTTAATTCGTGGATTCCGTTGAGTGATGTTCAAAAGCTTGCCTAAAAAATCGGCTCACTCGTGAGCCATCAATTTAACATGGCTAAAAATAGGTCATTGAAAAATCGGCCAACGCGTAAGCCAATCTGTGAGTGGTTGAGAGTGTATTATGCATAATACAATTTCTGATTGGTTAAAACAGGCCACATGACAAGGGAAAGTTTCATTACCTCATAGTGAATAAATCAGCAGCAAGAATAATGATGATGCAATACTGTCAAGAGATTTCACAGCGACATTCAATCACCAAGAAAACTGAAAAATCATTTAGCGATGTTGGATATTAGGGATAATATATAGCGCTAAGCTAGCGCTAGCCTTGGAACGATCATTTGATGCCGCTAGAATTGAGCGGTGGGTGACTTAAGATCGCTAAAATAAACGGCATATTACACAGAATTTCATAGATGCTGTAGAAGTTCCACAGAATTTTGTACAAGTTGTAGAAAATTTTGTGTAACGCTGACGACGACAAGCGATGTTTAAATCCCGTGGAAAGTGGGCTGGACACGCTGCCGTACGGGTTTTAACCCCAGAAGACCGGGGGTCTCATAAGAGTGGTGATAGAGTGCCCTAGAGTGTCTTGAACGGGGGAAAAAATTGGCAGAAGGATTTAGCGGTTTCAGCAGATCGGTGACAGAAAAAATCGCGGGGTGCCCCAGAGTGCCCCCCATAACTACTGTTGGTTTAGTCTTAATCATCCGGAAGAGCTTGTCTTAACACAGATGAAGACCTTTAAAGAAAGGCTAGCTTAAAAAGACAATGACAAAAAGGACAAACCAAGGACACTATGGACAATTTAAGGACAAAAAGGACAAAGCGAGGACTATCAGGACAAAAGGGCCAGAAGGGACATATCAAGTCTTAATTCCTCTCTGCTCCCTCCCCTCTGGTCAGTCACCATGACAATGTCAGTTATAATCTTACTTGGATAAATTTCATCAGAAATTATACATCTCTTTTTTCAGTAACTAGCCTGCAAAGCAGCATTTCCTCCGCACCATGTAAACCCCGTGAAAGTTTGTTTTTAACAGGATAAAACTGGTTACAAAATTAAATTTATCGCTAATTTATCAAGCAATTGAGGCTACAAGGGCCTCGAGGGCCACAACCAACATATTTAGCGTCGTGTTTTCTGAGAACGCAGGCCATGCGGGCCGTTTTTTCCTTCTCTTCCTCGCTGCCTCCTGAAAAGTTACTATTCTGTAACCCAAGAAGTAATTGAAAAGCGCGATGCTTGCAAAAGATCAAAATTTATAGTAGATTTTCTTTTCCGATACGTTTATTAACCATAACAAACTATACAAGATCAGACAAACTTCTCTTCTTTTAAAAATGAGCTTTTACAAAACACCCGCTTGCAGGTATAACTCCTTCATCAACAAGAATATTTACAACAAAAGGGCAGAGTTTCAGTAAGGGAACTAAAATCAACGAATTTCCGAAACAATTTATCGTTCCTAGTCCTCCCATAACTTTTGAATCGTGCACACTTTGATTTATTCTCCGAAGACTCTTAGATTATAACATTTCTTCAAATAACCGTTACAGAACCAATTCTCTCTTTTGAGCGCATTTATTCTCTCATCACAAACCTCGAACCGCGGGTGGTTGTTTCTGGGAATATTAAGAAGGTCTTTGACTTTTTCGATTAAGTAAGTTATTTTCCATCTGAAACTTAGTTATTAAGCTTTGTTGTAGTTCATTTCTGTTCAACAAGTTTAAATTATGGCAACAGACTTGACCAAATTTACATGAAAAATTAGCACCTCTCTGTTCAACGAGTAAAGACTAATGAGATTTCAGCCAAACCTAATACACACAAGGAGTTTAATTACTCATGCGTGAAGCGGCATGAGGTAAGGTTTCGGCTCCGTTTTTCTTGTTATTTTTATTATTTTTATTTTTTGTGTCACGATTTTGCATGCAAATTTACCACGTATATTTAAAATTGTACACTTCCGGTTCCGGTATGCCAACAGACTTGACCAAATTTAATTAGCACCTCTTTGTTCAACGAGTTAAGACCTAATGAGATTTCAGCCAAACCTTATACCCACAGGGAGTTTAATAAATTTAATTAATCTCGCCATATTCTTTGCTGTACAGATTACTAATATTGAGCTGCAAGAAATAAGCGATATGGAAAATATTTCACCGGGGAATGTACTAAGTAATCTCATGGTTGTGTTGATCAGCTAGTTTAACAGATCAAAAATAAACAAAACTGTTTGCAAAAATAAATTTATCGTTAATTAAACTCGAAAAGACAGCCAAAAACGCCAAATGCGCCAAAAACGCCATATTTAGCGGTTTGATTCGGGGATCACGCGTGAGAACCGGCGTGGAGCTCGCGCGCGTTGATCATCTCGGTGTAATCTTTCGTTGTAGAAAGTTGTTAGAAAGTTGTTACAAAGTTGTTTTTGTGTTCTCCACACAGCGCATCCGTCGTATAACCCAGATTCGTATATTTTTACGCGAGTTATTATGTTATAGGGCTTTAAAGTCATTTACGCTTATGCATCATAAATACTCAAAACAACTTTTTACAACGAAAGATTACACCGAGATGTTCAACGCGCGCGAGCTCCACGCCCGTTCCCACGCGTGATCCCCCGAATCAAACCGCTAAATATGGCGTTTTTGGCGCTTTTGGCGTTTTTGGCTGTCTTTTCGAGTTTAATTAACGATAAATTTATTTTTGCAAACAGTTTTGTTTATTTTTGATCTGTTAAATTAGTTGATCAACACAACGATGAAATTACTGTATGTAATTAAAATATTTTCCATATCGCTGATTTCTTGCAGCTCAATATTAGTAATCTGTAAAGCAAAGAATATTGCGAGATTAATTAAGTTAACAAGAGGCTCCCAGCAGCCTATACTCATGGGTATGCGTAAGTAAGTTAAGAAGATGATAAGAAGATAAGAAGATGATAAGAAGATGTCCGACATGGCGAAGAGTACTCCTTTTATTCAGTCATCGTTCCTGCAAACCACGTTCCTTACTATTGATTGTTTTGGAAATGAAGGCTGTTCCACAATGAAGGGAATGATTCTTCTATGTCTTATATATACCAAACATGAACATTGAGAAACGCTCTTTTACCGGAAGTGAGAGTAGCCGGAAGTCACTAAACAGGAAGTGTAGTGGCAAAGCTATGAACTGGAAGTGTACAATTTTAAATATACGTGCATAAATTTGCATGCAAAATCGTGACACAAAAAATAAAAATAATAAAAATAACAAGAAAAACGGAGCCGAAACCTTACCTCATGCCGCTTCGCGCATGAGTAATTAAACTCCCTGTGTGTATTAGGTTTGGCTGAAATCCCATTAGTCTTAACTCGTTGAACAGAGAGGTGCTTATTTCTCATGTAAATTTGGTCAAGTCTGTTGCCATAATTTAAACTTGTTGAACAGAAATGAACTACAACAAAGCTTTATAACTAAGTTTCAGATGGAAAATAACTTACTGAATCGAAAAAGGCAAAGACCTTCTTAATATTCCCAGAAACAACCACCCGCGGTTCGAGGTTTGTGATGAGAGAATAAATGCGTTCAAAAGAGAGAATTGGTCCTGTAACGGTAATTTGAAGAAATGTTATAACCTAAGAGTCTTATCCGATTGATTCACGGGGAATAAATCAAAGTGTGCACGATTCAAAAGTTATGGGAGGACTAGGAACGATAAATTGTTTCGGAAATTCGTTGATTTTAGTTCCCTTACTGAAACTCTGCCGTTTTGTTGTAAATATTATTGTTGATGAAGGAGTTATACCTAAAAGCTCATTTTTTAAAAGAAGAAAAATTTGTCTAATCTTGTATAGTTTGTTATGGTTAATAAACGTATCGGAAAAGAACATCTACTATAAATTTTGATCTTTTGCAAGCATCGCGCTTTTCAATTACTTCTTGGGTTACAGAATAGTAACTTTTCAGGAGGCAGCGAGGAAGAGAAAGAAAAAACGCCTGCCCGCAAGGCCTGCGTTCTCAGAAAACACGACGCTAAATATGTTGGTTGTGGCCCTCGAGGCCCTTGTAGCCTCAATTGCTTGATAAATTAGCGATAAATTTAATTTTGTAACCAGTTTTATCCTGTTAAAAACAAACTTTCACGGGGTTTACATGGTGCGGAGGAAATGCTGCTTTGCAGGCTAGTCACTGAAAAAAGAGATGTATAATTTCTGATGAAATTTATCCAAGTAAGATTATAACTGACATTGTCATGGTGACTGACCAGATGGGAGGGAGCAGAGAGGAATTAAGACTTGATATGTCCTTTCTGGTCCTTTTGTCCTGATAGTTTTCGCTTTGTCCATTTTGTCCTTAAATTGTCCATAGTGTCCTTGTTTTGTCCTTGTCTTTCTAAGCTAGACCTTTCTTTAAAGGTCTTCATCTGTGTTAAGACAAGCTTTTCCGGATGAATAAGACTAAACCAACTCTGTCTTTTCCTTTCCAACTCCGCGTTTAAATTGGCTGTATAATTATGAAATTATTTGTTATCAAAAAAATATAGTTTGACATTAACAAAGTGTGGGTTAACTGTTTAAGCGCGCGCATGTAATTGGTTGCTTTGTTTATTTTTCCAAGGTGATAATTTTCCATGCAAATTTATAGTTCAGTGTTCGCATAATTCAAAGTTTGAACTTTGAAGCTACCGGAAAGTCATGTTCTCAAAACTTAAAGCACACACAAATATAAAATAGGTTTACGCATTAACGGTTTATTGATACTAGAAATATAAAACATATTTTGAACTTTGAAGCTACCCGAAAGTCATGTTCTCAAAACTTAAAGCACACACAAATATAAAATAGGTTTTCGCATTAACGGTTTATTGATACTAGAAATATAAAACATATTTTGAAATGACTTTACAAAATCAGTTAACAGTGACTCAAATTTAACAGTTCATCGCTTCGATTTTCGACAACTCCGTGTTGTCTATGAAGTTTTGGTCGCTTGGGAATCTCAACTTTCGATGTTGGCAGCTTTCGCTTTTTCGGTTTCACTTGGTGTTTGGTTATTGACCCCAAGACATTTAGCTTTTGCTTTTGACTGGTTCCATTTTCAGGGTCATCTTTCTTTGGTTGGGTTTTTGATAGTAATCCCCTTGTGATTCCGCGCTCTTTCGTAACCACAACGCTTTGGGTTTCTCTACTAGGTTTTCGATCTGTAACCATAACCAAGCTAGGCGTGCTTTTCCTGCATTGTTTACAAACAGCTGCAGCTCCAACTGAGCAATACGATCTTGAAGGGTTATCCATATCGCTACAATCGTCATCCAGTCGGGTCTACCATAGGGATTCTCATAAAAAACCAAGAAGTGACGGAATAAACTGGCACTCAAAGAGTGAGCGTGGTTTATTACTTCCTTGAAACATTCAGCGAGAAACTGTAACTTAATTCGGGTTCGTCAAACAGTTGAGTGAGACTTTGAAAATCACATGTCAGTTCATTCCAAGCTTTCTCTACACAACTGCCTGAGTATAGCATTCCAATACAATTCACATCGTTGAGCTGGAGTTTTTGCATTTCGTCTGTCGCCAGAAGAGGTTTAGGTCTCGATTCGACTTGAAAGAATGGAAACATCTTGGAAAAAATACGCTTTGCTCAAGTTGACTCAGAAATGATAATGCTTTCAAAAAATCTGCGCTTTTAATTCAAACAGACAATACAAACCTTAAGATCCAATCAGGGTTGGAATAATGCGGGCAAGTTTGGGCCGGCCTATTGTTCCTATTGTGTTGGTATAGGCATTGGTAAATAATTACTTACCTATTCCAAATTAGTATGCAGGAAGGCATATTGTGACGTCATTGACTAGGCATTCCGTTAATTAATTTTCATTTATTAACACAAAATGTATAGGCAGTTGATAATACATATTAATAAGTTACCTATACCAAACTACGTCATCACCTAGACACCTAGGTACCTAGGCACCTAGGCCGTAACATACATACATACATACATACATACATACTTTATTGACTTTCCCAAGGGGCTTTTCAAAGACAATACATGATCCTATTTACAATAAAAAATGTTTTAAAATCTAAAAAAAAAAATATATATATATATATATAGGAATAAAAATATATATAAAATTACAATTCTTTAAGTAATTTAGTACGTAAACGATTTAAAAAAAAAAAAAACATTAACCGAGTTACACAGTTTAAAAGAATTATCTAAGGAGTTTCATAAGTTCACAGTTCTATAGGAAAATGTTCTCTGACCGCTAACTGTTCTAAAAAAGGAATTTGTAAAAGCTGTGAATTTCTGGTGCTACGTCGGCTAACCTCTGCTCGCTTTATGAATTTTGATGTAAGGTATTCTGGAGTAAAATGACCCTAGACTACTACTGGTACGAATACCACAAGTGACTTTTTAGGTTAATGAATTAGTTTGCCCAAAAATACCTGAATTTTTGTATGTAGCTTTTTAAAGTAGCAACTGAAGCTCACTCAAGGGTGCTAAAGCTATTTAAATTCAAATACTGTACCAAACACAAGCACATGTGACTTCAGTGAGTACAAATAAACAGCTTGTACAGAAACAACTAATAAAACAACCTTTTATTAAAATATTTGTTAAAGTAGTCCTTTCACATTGCCCTCCAATACAGACATTTTTTGTTAAACTTTATGCAATCTGCAATGCAACTACTTTATGTCATCAAATAATAAAATAATAATCATCAGTCTCTATTTCAGAGTTTTTCAACTTACCTTTATTCTTGCATTTAACTGTAAAGCTAAGTTGTTGTAAGTCTACTTGAACAACCTTAATCTAAGTGACTAACCCAACTATTTTCAGAAACTCAAATCCTGCAACTAGAAGTGCAGAATGCAAAAAATATAATAATAATTTGAACGAGGATTGAAAAAGTATCTAATCAATCTAAGTTGCACCTTGCAGATCACTCTTGCTATGCTGAAATGTAAACATATTCCTGTCCCTGAAGAAAATGCTTAAGTCTAAGCAGGTTAGAAGAAGGAGCAATATTTATTGGGTATCCCATAAAACAACTAAATGACCACCATTTTGTGACAATATTCTTGACTGCACTGACAATAACTCTCAAAGTTGCAGTATAAAGTCCCACAAAATGATCAGCACCCACCCCTTTCTCTATACCTGATAACAAGAACTAAACAGTGAGTATAAAACAAGGTCATAAGTCTGTCACGTGTCATTGCCCGAGGTTATTATATGGTAGTTCTGAAAAGAACTCTTACATGTAGTTGACAAAGACTGATGTTTGGTAATAACATGAACGGTAACCATCATCAGAGTCAAGTGGAAAGATTATCATTATTGTCTGGTTGTTGCTGCCATACAACCACCCCCGTCCCCCTTAAGGTTTTTCTGCGATATTTTCAAGACCATTAATGATTAGCACATGCCGTTTCCAGTAGCTGTTTATTTATCCTTAAGACCCATTTTGGTAAAGTTTGGCGATAACCGGTTGCTATGGTAACGAGATATGACGTCATACGTAACATGTGGTCAAGACATTTTTGAATAAAAATGCGTGTTTTTCACCTTTTTTTCAGTGAAAAAAGATATAAAATGCTACCAAAAGCATCAAAATGTTTAATTGTATGTTATTTTGCAACTCTATTCAACATCGCAAAAACCCAAGGGGGGAGGTTGCAACAACTCATTCAAAACTGATTCCATGTTTGGCTAAAAACCATGAGACAGTGACGAAAGGTTGAAGCTTCAAAATGGCGGTAGCCGGCGCTGGCTCCAAGCCTCATACCCAGGCCTCCTTGTGTTGTTGGCCTCGCTTGAAATCAAACGACAACAAGGCTCCGTGATTATAAAGAGAAAAGCACCGGATATAACGAATTAACCACCGCACATAATGAAAAAAGCACCGCATATACCGGGAAGAAGCACCGCAAGAAGAAAGCAATGCATGAACGAATTAACCACCGCACATAATCAAATAAGCACCTCGTATAATGAAAAAAATTACCACGTAGAATGCAATAAACACCGCATAGAAATAAAAAGCACCGCTTATGATACAATATGTACCGCATATAATGAAGAAACCACCTAAATAACAAATAACTTGATTAGAATCTGGCAGCAAGTCAGCCGAGAACACTGATTTATTCGTCTTAATTTAATAATATATTATAATTATAATAAAAACCTTCCCAGCACCCTTTGCACCAGAAAAATTTTCGATGCCAAATATCTGTCAATTTTGAGTGTATGAGGATACTACACCACATGCTATTTGCAATTACCATAAAATACCTATTTTAATTGACTAAGTGCTATGACGTCATCAATCACGTGACTATGCCCCCAAGTGCCTTTCAACGTTTTTTAGGAACATGCTTTGATAAATGTTAATACAGCCAACGTGGCAAGGAAGGCTGTCGCTTGCAACATTTCCGCATGCCCATTATTACTCTGGATTTTTTAAATTAAGGGGGCTATACACATGAGCAAATAGGGGTCTGGGGACTAGTATCTTTGCATACATGTATCTTTGTTAGGGTGAAATGCAAAGTTAAATTATTTCGTATGTTGGTAGATATAAGTCTAAAAATAAGTTCTTTATGAACGTCATCAGTATGACGTCATGAAACACGTGACCAGAACGCACGGAAGTTGACTGATTTTTGGAACTTTTTGGAACCATCAAACATTTTTATTAACTTAAATAAATCTCCGTTTTTCCGCCCAGGTTAAAATTATGTTATTTTTGTGTATAAAAAAGGCGATTATTACTCCTCTAGTAAAGGTGACGAAAAAAAGTTTTACACGTTGGAAGATCTTGAAAATCCATCCTTTCCTGATCCTGTTCAGCGACTTTTCAGTTAAGAACTATAAACAAATCTGCATAAGTGGTTTTTATCTTACCTCTTACCAATGGCGTCGGCAATTTTTCTGTAGCATTTTTCTTTCATACCGATCAGGGTTAGATTTTTTTTATTCCCCCCACCCTCCACTCCCCTTCGGTCCACTTCCCTCCCCTCCCCTGCTCGGGTTTGCACGAGATGGTCAGCGGGAGGACTGGTTCGAGTTTTCACGACAACAGATTCCGCCATTTTTGCGTGTACTGTAACGTCAGCACAGAAAATTTATTTTATTTCGTCGATTCAGAGTCCTGTTTAGAAGCAAAAAGCTGGCGAAATTGCTTTTCAAACTGTCCTTTTCGTGGCTAACTTACGATATAGCGCAAATAAGTCTGCTTAGAGTGTATATGTAGTTCCCCGGTCATGCATGTGCCGGTGAGATTCTCAAACTTGGAAAGGACAAGAAAAGCTTAGTTTAGCAAGTTTAGCTTTCAACCTAATGCCCAACTGGACAGAGTTCAGGGTTATTTTAGACCTTTTAGGGCGATTGATTATTAGTTTCTATTTGATATTGTGCACATCTAACTAGTTTTAAATTATTATTAAAGCGTTTATTTTGTTAAGCTTAAGACTTAATTACAAACAGATTGGCAAAAGTCTGCGACTCTGAGCGTTGAAAAAAAATAAATATCACTAGGCGTAACGTGTCGATCAAAATCGATCATCGAAAACGTAGTCGATAAGTCGACAGTAATCGATATTTGTCGATAATTGTCAATCGACAGGTTTAATTTGTCGATAAAAGTCGATAATCACAATATTTTCATGGCTACGAAATGAACCAAACTAATAATAGCTCGAACGACTTTTCTATGGAAGCATAAACCGTGTTTGATCGAAATCAAAACATTCTTCTAACAAAAAAAGTTAGATAAACGTCATGCCGGCTACACTTTCTAACATTGTTGAACCAAAAAAATGTTATATAACAATGTTAGAACGCGTAGCCGGGGCTTAACGGCAATAAACTTACATAAAAAAAAACTGCATGAGCAACCAAGTGGTTGTTATTCAATGCAGAATCGAATAATCACCTTAACAAACGATAAACCAAGATAAACAGTGGTTTGTTCAGTGCTTGATGGACACCAAAAAGCCGTTAAATTCTGTTAAAATTGATAAGCACTTGAGTTTAATCAGGTTTTTTGAGAGCAGTGTGACACAGTGTGACAGAAAGCGGCAATCAAGAAGTAGCATGAAACTGAGATGCGTAAATCACTGATAAGACGTAAAATGATTTGACATGAAAATGAATCACTTTATTGGAAGAAAAGAGTAGTTTCTCATTTCAGCAAGTGTGTTTATTTGAGCTTCCAATTACAGTGTAAAATCCGTGAAATAAAGTCTTGACATAGCCGATCCTGCTTTGTTTATCCGTGTTTGCCAACAACGATCCATTTAACAACAACAACAACAATTTATTTTCAAATAATAAAACAAAATATATTAGCAACCCGCAAATAACTAAAGTTAATCGTGCGGGGTTGCTGCACACTTAGTCTTAACAATTACAGAAGCTCACCTCAAAGTAAATGACTGATAACATTAGATATGATTTTTATAGACTATCAAAATTATTGACATGTTATGCCCTGATATCAGCTCGATAGTAGCTTTCCTGGTAATTTTCGAAGTTACTACATATGCTACATGTATACGGTAAGGTTTTAAGCTTGCTCTCAACATGTTTTGTCCACATTTGAAGTTATAAGAGGTTTTAAATATGACGTGTAGCTAGAAAGATGTTTCATTGCCTTTCTTTTTACCCGTTTCACTGTATTTCAAGTGCGAAGATGTACATGTACAGTAGATCTTTGACAGTGGAAATTAGAGGTGGAAGTAAAACAAGAACCTGAGGGTCTGCATCTTGCATCATGCTCTAGAATTAAATTTGTCATCAACTACAGTAAGTTGAATTGCTATTTTGAAGTTTTGTTTATTTTTGTACTCCTAAGGTAGACTACAGTCACATGTTTATGTTGTGGTTTACATTTCAAAGAAGGAACAAGTTGAATAAAGGTAATTGCTCCATCAATTCCAAACCCGCTCATTCTCCCCCCTCCCCCCTCCCTCGGCATTAATCAGGCATTTGTCTTTTTTTTAATAATGTTGCAAATGCCTCACTGTGTGGTCAGCTTGTACATGTACGTACAAATCCCCATGGTGGGGCTTCTGAAAGAGTGCAAATGCCAAGGGACAAGATCAAAATTTTATTTTAATAATTAATTATTTCAATAATTAATGGTGACAGCAATAATTGTTCACAAATAAATGGATCTTTACTGATGCTAGAAATTCTTTCATTTTTCCTCAGTATTACTTACATCCGTTCCCTCATTCGTTCTAAATATTTGTGTTTAATTTATTGTTCCCGCAAAACGTTTGACTCTGACGTGGCCCTCTAAAATTCTTGATCGAATTGGAATTTAGAAATGTTGGTAAATAAGACCTCAACATCATAATAATTTACCGTGATACATGTATTATCTTCTGTGGCACTTGAAAGGTAAGGCACTAGCCTGCGTTCAGTCTGTTGCTTGTTGCTCCGATTCACTTGAAAAGTGTGTGGCCCAAACAATGTTTATCAACCCAGTTTTTGTATTTTTGAGGGCAATCAGGAAATTTAAAATTATAAAAAACAAAGCATTGTACTAGTCAACTTTTAAAATCTGAAAGAAAAGGTTGTTTTGACAATGCCCCACCCCTAGGCTGACCTGTTTTGGGAAATACCCCATCCTTGGGAAGGAAAAGTTCTAAAATGCCTGGCAAATGCCGGGATTGGGGGGGGGGGGGGGGGGGGGTGGGTCGGCTTGGAATTGGGTTAGGGTTAGGGGTTAGGAATTTAGAAATGTTGGTGTGAGTGGGCTTGGAATTGATGGAGCCATAATATGTTCTTCAATTTATTTATTTAATAATGCCCAATCTTGCAGCATGTGTTATAACTCAGAGTTCTTTCTACCATGTTTTTAGAAGCAGCTGGTAGAAATAATTAAATTTCTTAAGAGACACAATGTAATGTATGCGAGTAACATGTACATGTACAGTGCAAATGCAGTTTTGTATAGCAGAGTGTACATGTGAGCTGATGTTATATAACTTATGTTACATGTGAGTTTGTATGATTTGGTGCAAATTTAAGTCATGTAAAAATGTTTAAAATATTTTTAAATCTGTTTGCTCTTCAATTCTTGGACTTCAAACTTAGTATGGAAAATTATAACCAATCTGTGGATTTCAAATGGATTTGTAGCACTTTTGGGTATTGCAAAAAAGGCCACCCAGTGATTAGTGCAAAAATTTAAGGTTCTATTGAGGTACATGTACATTGAAACATGGGCAAACTGGATTTCTTTCTTTCTTAAAAACATGAAAACAAATAGTAAATTAAAGTAATAAACACTTGATGGACAGGACATTGTTCTTAGTGAATTGGTTATATACATGTAAATGTACGGTTTGATCATTCACTGGTAGGAATTAAAATATTTGTAGTCTCTCCACTATTTATTGAGCCTCCTTTCATGCAGACATGACAATACATGACTGTAAGAGGAAAGTGTTAGAATAAACAGACTAGGCCAGTGCCTATTTTCTGCCCTTACCAAACCAAGTGTATTTTAAAAGTGATTTAAAGGTACTTTTAATGTATTTGAACGATTTGAACTATATTTTGAGCTCATCATGGTGTATTTTTATTATATTTTAACAAAAATTCTAAAATAGTGGTAAGAGCTTGAAATGTATTTGAGGTATAGTTAAATGCTATTTAATAAACCGGGTAGGTTTTTCCATGTATTTGTAAGCTATTTGTCGCCAAAACTACATTTCAAATACAGTATTTGAACACTATTTTGACAACATGACTGCCGAAGTGTTACTCTAAATTGTTTTAAATAGACTATTTGAACACTGTTTGGAAAAGAATCATAAAATGTTGTCGATTTATAATGTAGTTGTAACAAGTAAAAAATAAAAATACGTTTTAAATATGATGTTTAAATACTATTTGAAATGGACATTCATTACTACGCTTCTAAATAGCTCATAAATAGTCTATTTAAAACATGTTTGAAGTTGAATTCACAAGTCAGAGCTATTTGAAAGGCGATTTTAAAATACTGAAACCAGGAGCTGTTTCCAAACAGACTTTAAACAGACTATTTTCTTAGTATTTTGAGAGAAAAACACTTTCTTACAGGTATGTACACAAAATATATTTAAAGTTCACATCCCCCTCCATAAGTAAGTAAAACTGTTTTAAACGTATTTGTGACAAACTCACAGAAGAAAATAAGAGCTATATCGGTTTTCCTTTTAATTGCAGCAGCAATGAAAACGTTTATAGAGTTTTATAGACACATACCCGTAACCACCCCACCCCGATTCGATCCTTTACTACAGAATCTGGTGGTTCTATTCGTTATGGTGGTCTTTGCAAATACGTCCAAAGTTCCTTGTTTATCATCATGACAGTATATACGGAGGCCGAAGTTAATTATCAACCTCACACGTGTAGCCGAACGCCGACTTGCGGGCCGGGAATTGAACCGGAATTTAATAGCAAGGCGATATCGAATGGCGCGTCAAAATACATTTTATTTTACATTTATCCCGACATATTCATTTTCTGAAAAGGTATTATTAAATGCAGTAGCTTGCTGTCAAATCAAACCATGGTATAGTTCCTCGCTTAACACTGGATTCAGTAATAATATCGATGTGTCCGAACGCGTTGTAGATCGAAGCATAAATGTTATGACGATCGATACGGCAATGCTTTATTATTATTCTGCGAAATGCAAATATCTGAGTGACCTCAGCGTATGTTGTATTCTATTCCGCTCAATAAAGCTTGTGTTTAGAGTAGCGAGGCCTATCGCTCGTATATATTTAGCTTACATGTAAGCCATATGCGAGAGCACACATTATTTTGTAAACAGACAATTTATGGAGCGCTCCGAAAAGGAAACATTAAGTTATACACGAATGATGATTACAGTTAAGTCTCTTCTTAAGAATTAAAAGCCATACCTTATATCTGTTTTGGGCCCTCTTATCATGGAATCCTGCACTTTTTCACTTGAAAAACGACGAATTCAGTCCTAAAGGATTGTGAAATTCCCGCTCAGTCTCGCGCGCTAATCTCGTTCCCAGTGTCCTCTCTATCTAGCGTCACATATCACGTGAGATATCTCACGTGAGCACAAACAAAGGTCGTTTGAATTTTGTGCGCGGCCATTATAGCAACCGTTTAGAGATTTCGATTTTGTGGACGTTGTTTTATCCAAGAATGGGCTTATCAACAATTTATCAGCTGAAGAGATGAATATCTGAGACGACAGTCTACATCGGGACGTTTCAAATGTGAGTACAATCTTTTTTTTTTAATCTTTTTAGTCATGTAGGAAGCTTGAGGTGGCGTTCGATTGAACGTATTCCGGAATATTAAGAACATGAAAGCTGTCGAATTATAACCATGTTTTGCCAGATTTACATGTGTATATAGTGCAAATGTGTCTCAACAAACTATAAAGAAAGCGCTGTATTGTTTATTTTTATTCCGGAATGCGGTTATTTAGTTAATCGAACGAAGCATATAGCGTACGGTAAGCTACATGTAGGAGATTGAATACTGTAACGCTTCGACTTTATGCAATGTACGATTAGAAGACGTGATTATTTTGTTGACAACAGTGAGTGGTTTAGTGTTATTATATAGTTTGTTGGGGTGAAACAGCATTCGTTCTCCTGCCAAATTAAATTCAAAATATATTAACCTCGATCGGTCCTCGATAGTACATGCAATATGATGTACACTCATAAAATGAGACTACATTCGATATTTGTCTTGGTACAATTTAAGCTTACATGTAAGTTAAAACATTTCGGTTTTTGCTTTGAAATTAACTGGTCATGATACAGATTACATGTATGAGCTCCAGAATTTACGTTTAACATACAATCGTCATAAAACGCTGAGACTTTAATAGATGGAAGCTTGTACATGAAAGATCATCTGTAGTCTTGTTTCGTTTTGCGAGTTGTGTCATAACTGTAAGCTTGTAGTGAACCCTTGCTTTTAATCTAGTATTTACTGCTATAAATAATGGTTTGTGTGCATGTGTTATGGATATTTTTTGTTGGACCACTGATGTTTCAGATTTAAAAGCAAGTAAAAACATTTTGTCTTTGTGAACAATTTACTTGACAAAATGTTGTGTTTACTCTTAAACGTTTACCAAGGTTTCAATTTACCGAGGTCAAGTTACTTTACTTTGCTAGTACTCGAATCACCAGTGCAACAAATTGAATTGGCTTGAATTTCTAAAAACATGCCTGCTATTAGAAGTGAAGCGGTGGCTTTCGTGTTTATTGCCTTTTATTTTCTACATGTAGTTCTTGAGCAGCAAACAGTAGCCTTGAGATTTCAGCAGCTGTTAACTGCTACAGCACCTCACTAAACTGAAGGGAAAATGGATAGTTTTAACTCAAATTGCATTATGAAATACAAGGCCTGCTAGACATGCATGGCCATGGCCAATGTACCTTTCAGATTGTCTGCCATAAGGATCAAAGGCTTTACCAGGATTGTTTTGTGAAGGATTATTTTGTGCCACAGCTAAAAAGCTGTGAACATGCAGTCAAATAAAGTGATCTGAACACCACAGGAAGTGAAATAGTATGCCACCCCAAGGGGATGTATCTGTCATTTTGACCTCGGTTACTGACCTAAATCAGGGATGTACATGTAGATTCAGTTTTTAACTGGTGGGAATATAGAACTGACAGACGGGTAAAAAATAGAAAAATTTACTCCTTTTAAAGCTGCACTAGGCTTTAACAGCCGGAAAAATGAAGTTCACAGCCGGGTAATTTCCCCGGCTCCCGGCTGTTATCTACATCCCTGCTTAATACATGTACCATCTGTACAACTCATTAATTATTTTTTGCCTTTGGGGGACAAGAAAAAACATGTTGTTTATGCATGTTCTACAACAAGCATGTGATCCTCATGTAGGAGTGTTGTGCCACAAGCATTCAGATGTAATCTCATGCATTGCAGCAGGATGAGCGAGCACTGTCAAAAAATCATAGATGCTAGTATAATAATAGACAAGCTAAACACTACTCCCACTCGTTACAATAAAGTATTTAAAAAGTAGAAAGCTTTCCCAGTAAAATTTCAGAGAGAATTTACTGTAGTACATTTTGTTCTCTTCAATGATATTGACCTTTTGATCTTGGCAGATCATCTCTCAAATTGATAGGAGGATTTCATGCTGTCCAGAGTGTCGTTAGAATTATTTTCTTTCTTTATGCCGGTGTTCGGTGCTACATTGTACATGTAGCTCTATTGGCAAATATTGCGGTGCGTTTGGCTCACTTTTGTTGCACGATAAATACTTATGGGCTAAAGTTTGTTATCGCTTTGAAAGTGCTAGGGTCGTTTCATTTCTCAGGCCGTGATTTAATGTCTAAAGACTGTGGTGTGCAAGACTTGTGAGAAAGTGTTTCCCATCACAGATTTAGGCATCTTAGATGCAAGTCTCAAAATGCTGTAGTCTACAATTCCACTGCAATGAAATCATGAATTCTTGAAATTATTTTTAGCTCCTTAGTTAGTTCTTTAGTTGAGTAGTGTGTCTCAGTCGAGCTAGGATTAATCTCTGCTGTTTTGTAATAGCGTTTAATTTGGCATCCAACAGATAATCTGTGGCGTGGTTGCTGTATTGTAAATCTCACATAATTATGCTGGTAAATTCTTATGTTCTTTCCTCAAGCAGTGAATGAGACAATTAATTTTAATGTCCTTAGGCAAGACTTGACTTTCGGTTCTTTGGCGAACATCCTCAGTTGCTACCATGTGTATATGTCTTGTACATGTAGAATGATATGAAACCATTCAGTTGAAAATGAAAAATTTGTCACTTTTGTATTCCTTGGGAGGATCAAATGTTTTGTTTTCTCATTGGCTCCTGTAATAAAGCCGATAGGATTGTTGTAGTTTTGATTTGATGTTGTATTGTATTTCTTCAGAAGGCTTTTTTGCGATTTCTTGTGCATGTATAGTACTTTTTGACAAAAAGGGTAGCTCTTGTAGAGTTGTACAGAGGTGTTCTCGCAAATGACTCAATAAATAAGACATTATTTACATGTATGTATCTTGTACAACAAGCATGTGATCCTCTTGTCGTAGTATTGTGCCACATGCGTTCAGATGTAATCTTGTGTGTCACGGTAGGACGAAGCACTGTCAAAAAATTTTAGATACCTATGCAGTAGTATAAAAATAGACAGGCTGAACATGACTCCCACTCGGTACCAAAAATGTATTTAAAAAGCCTAAAGCATAAAGATTTCAGAGAGAATTGCATCTGTAGATCACAGTTATGAATTTGTTCTCTTTGATGATGTTGGCCTTTTGATCTTGGCAGATTATCTCTCAAATTGATAGGAGGATTTCATGCTGTCCAGAGTCAATAGAATTATTTTCTTTCTTTATACTGTGGTTCGGTGCTACAGTAGCTCTATTGGCATACATTGCAGTTTCTTTGGCTCACTTTTGTTGTATGATAAATACTTATCGGCTAAAGTTTGCTATCACTTTGGAAGTGCTAGGGTCGTTAAATTTCTGAGGTCGTCAAAAGTCTGTGATGTGCAAGACTTGTGAGAAAGTGTTGTCCATCACAGATATACAGTTTAGGCATCTTAGATCTGAGTCTCAAAAGTGCAACCAACTAATGTTAATGCTCCTCCACATGATTGTACAGTACATGTAAGTGTGTAACATAAAATTCCCATCTCAAAAAATAATAGCAACCTAATTCTTGAGTTTCTAAATTGGAATACATGTAAGTACCTAGACACTTAGGGCATGTTTACATGGAGGGAGGGTGCCCTGGTTAACTGAGCTACCCTGGGAGAGCCAACTTTTCATGTTTCTTTAGAAAGTACATTGAAGCGTGTACATGTTAGAAAGGGTAACCCACCTTCCCGAGGCACCTTTCTAGGAGGGCTATCTTTTTGCCATGTAAACGGTTTGTGCCGGGTTACCAGGCTAGCCGAGGTGAGAAGGCCGCAAAAAAATGGTGGTATAAAATTACCATCCTGGGGAATTGTTTCATTGTTATCACTTACCAGTGATATCTGCTGAACAGAATGAATTAGTGGAGTGCAAAATAATAGCCCCAGACACTGAAAAGCAGCCGCTTGCAGAACGAATGATAAAAAAATTAAAGTTGCCGCCAAAACGTTTCTTTTGTGCGCCATCTTGTTTGTTGTGCTTAGCGGCCACTCAAAAGTTTGAAGTACTGACATTACCTTTCAAAAGCAAGTAGCATAGAACTGTCGGTATAGTTTGAGGCAAAACTACTTTGAGTGGCCTAGTGTCAGTGTTGTGTATCAGGTTAAAAATAACCCGCAATATTGTTTATTATTGTGCATTCTTTTTTTTTCAATTAACTTTGATTAATAAGTACATTCTATTATTGTTTTTCTACAGAAAAGTATGTGCAAATGAAGGGGGGAAAAGGCCCAGCAGGTACAGGATGCATAACAGGGCTGACTCACAAGAATAAGGGTACGTCCGATTGACTGATTCCAGAGTACGTAGGAATATGCAGAATGGTCACAAAAAATCACATTCTTTGAGATTTGGGAGCCATAAGAACACTTAACTTCTGCTACTGTCGTATCATAAACATGTTTTAACAGATTTGCAAAGCAAGTGTGCCTGAACAACCAATTCTCAGAGACTATTCTGTTTACACTGTATTCTGGAAAATGGTGAATTGAATGTGCCCTACATTATTGCATTACAAATTCAAATATTTTGATTTGACAATGCAAATGTTCCTTCTAACATGATACATATGGATTCGTGAGTGTACTGTAGGTTGTTTGCAACTAAACTTGAATGTGATGCTGAGTATGTGCTCGGTTTCCTTTCATATTCATGGTGTTCATTAGGCATCGAAGATCGGAGAATTCTCCGCCTACTACGAACAATTCTCCGGCTGAATTTTGATGGCAATATGTAGCTATCTTCGCTCCTTCATAATATTTTCCTGTTACTTTACACTATTCTCCTGCTTCTCAAATTCTTAATGAAAACCCTGAATTTGGATTTCATCTGAGAGGTGCACAGTAACTTTCATTTCCACAAAAAAAAAATACAAGAATGTCAAGTTGTATACACCAAATTGAAGAAACGTTGACCCATGAAAAGCATAAACCATGAATGATGAAACTGAATGGGATTCTGGGTAGGCAGCATTGGCAAGCTACAGCTGTAGTAACATTCTATTTCTTGATAATCAAGATGTTTTCTTTGTTTGAGACATTTAAGAGCATGATTTATGCATCCTGTGTTAATATAATGTGTATTCTGTCACAGACAAAGATTAAATTTTCTAACTTCCCAGTAAACCTTTGGGTCGCATCGTTCATGGTTTAAGCTTTTATCCCGACAACGTTTCTTCAATTTGGTGTATCATTTTACAGTGCGGCTACTGTTACCAGGGTCACCCAGACAAAGTTAACCAATCACAAAACAGAACGAGAACAATAGATTCCAACATTTTTTACTTTAGCCAATGAAATGTCGAGTACAGAACAATGAAATTTCAACTTGTTCACTCGTAAAGCTTTTCTTGAATAAAGCTTTAGCTAGCGTTGATTTTTCGATTTAAAAATTTGAGTAGTTTCACATAATACATGAATGAATGTCATGTGTCATGCAAGTGAGCGAGAACTGATTTCAAACTCTATGAAAGCAGTAAACGCGACAGCCGTATGTTTGGGCAAATTGCGTGGCGGATTTGAATTCTCGGAAAAAATAACAACTCCACCGCCGGCTGTTTGCAAATCTTACAAGGTACACTGCCAGCATAGCATATAATTATTATAAGCATTTATTTTCTAACCATTTGAAAAAGAGCGGCTCCTTCATTTCAATTCTTTTTTATTGAATTGTTGTCAGAATTTTTTCCATTGCAGATTTTCTTTGCAGTTTGAGCTTTAGATGGGTTTCTTTAATCTCCCAAGGTGGTCGTGATGGTTTTGAAGAAATCATTTTGGTGAAAGTATTACAAGTCTATATTTGTATGTGCCAAAAAAATAGAAATAATTATTTACCAAACCTCGAACTCTGAAAAAAATATTCTAGTCTGATGGTTGAGTTTTTTTTTGTCAGGAATTCATGCGAGGGAGTTGGATTTACTGTTTTGAATCGTCTGGAAAATTATAATAACTCAACTGGCGAACCGCTGTAATATAGATGGATTTTCCGGCAGTGAAATATATGTTGAAGAATGCGCCGTTTCTATAAGACGATACTCTTTTTATGCACTTTTGAATTTCTCTTTTACTTTATTTTATTTCAGCTTAATCTGACTGCCGGAACCTAACGCGTGGAACTCAAAGCGCATAAAACTTAATTAACCACGACTGCGAACAAGCCATGTTTTCATTGTTTTGAAATCCATAGGTCACTTTTTAATTTGCCTGAACTATGACCGTCGCTTTCACTTGTACTTATGCAGTTAAGAATATCTTCTTTTGCTGTCGTCAAGTGTATTTATTTTCCAACCCCGCCGTTGACGCCGTAGAGAAAACTTGAATCTGTTATGAGCTATTAAACAAATAATTTTAAATCCACCACCAGCACTTTTATTTGTGTGGACATACGGTACAGCCGTCGCATTCCATATTTGCACACAGTTTGGAGTCTCTGTTTCACTCGAATCGCCGACATTAACCTTCCAAATCCCGCTGTTAAAACAAGTCAAGTTCAAAAGGGATGGAATCGAAGTTAATTGAAAATCCAACGCTGTACAGCCAAAACTTGTATTGATCTGTTTTGATGGCGAACGAACAAGTTGAAATTTCATTGGCTAAAGTAAAAAATGTTGGAATCTATTGTTCTCGTTCTGTTTTGATGGCGAACGAACAAGTTGAAGTTTCATTGGCTAAAGTAAAAAATGTTGGAATCTATTGTTCTCGTTCTGTTTTGTGATTGGTTAACTTTGTCTGGGTGACCCCGGTAACAGTAGCCGCACTGTAATACTTGACTGCTTAAACACAAAGCATATTTATCAAGGTGCCAAAAAAATATCTTCAAGCATCGTAATTTTTGTATTGAACAAAAATCGAAATGTAGAATCAAGGAATGGGATTCGTGAATCAAATCATGATTGTGAATAATTGCATAATCAAGAATTTAGACCAGTAATAAGTTCACGGATTTGGTTTTCATGTTGATATAAATTACCAGTATATTAATTTTCAGAAGTCCAAAATATTATTTTATACTTAAATTTTGACTTTAAAATACTCAAATTTTGAACCTTTTTGGGGTCAGCAAATTACATGCATACAGTTGTCATCTGTTTTATTGAATTTTTTATATTAAGAAAGAATTAGTAAATTCGAATTGTATTTAACAACTATTCACCTAAGTGGAGGTGGGTAGCGGTGGGTAGTTGCTGGGAGGTGAATAGCACTTGCTATTCGGAGTTTCAGTAGCCAATCAGAGCACGCCAACAATGCTATCCACTGTTTCATTATAATTATACTAAATTTATATATTATTATAGGGTTTGAACCATGTTTTAAAATTATTTGTAAGGAATTTAGAAAGTATTTCAAATATATTTTTATTGTATTTTGACAGACATAATTATGAATAAACCATTTATTGCAAATGCTACTCCATGTTGTTTTTAAAATCTTTTAAAATCTATGTTCAGTGTATTTTCAGGTAGTTTGAAAGGCTCTTAAACCCGATTCAAATACTGTTTATAATATATTTTGAAACATCACCCATTTTCTCCATTCACGAAATATAGAGGCCTTTCAAAATACGTCACA
This sequence comes from Cladopsammia gracilis, assembly GCA_022457155.1. NCBI lineage: Eukaryota > Metazoa > Cnidaria > Anthozoa > Scleractinia > Dendrophylliidae > Cladopsammia > Cladopsammia gracilis. The sequence goes on along the minus strand of JAJGOT010000081.1, from coordinate 1,538,702 downwards.
ATAGTGTTTTAAACATGTTTAAACATCGTTAAAATAAGTCAAAAACTACTTAAAAACTATATTTCAAGCACGAATTTTCAATGTATTTTGAATACAAATACATTCAAAATAGCTTTCCAAACAGTTTGCAAATCGTTTAAGAATTGTTTTTTAAAAATTTGTAAACTGTTTTGATGCTAATTTTCCACTATTTCAAATACGTTTCAATATCGTTTTAAACAGGTTTAAACATCGTTAAAATAAGTCAAAAACTACTTAAAAACTACATTTAAAGCACGAATTTTAAACGTATTTTGAATATAAATACATTCAAAATAGCCTTCCAAACAGTTTGCAAATAGTTGGAGAATTTATAATGTATTTTTAAAAGATTTGTGAACTGTTTTTAAAACTATTTTTTAAGGTGTTGAAACGTATTTGAAATATATTTTAAAACGTATATGCGGATCTGAATTCATCGAAACTACACTCTGAAAAGGTTTTAAAAATATATTTCAATATCGTTTTAAACAGGTTTAAACATCGTTAAAATAAGTCAAAAACTACTTAAAAAACATGATTCAAATATATATTTTTCATATATTTTTCAAAAATATATTAAAAATAGTTTTTCAAAATACATTAAAAACAGTTTTAAAATAGTGTTTGGTTTGGTAAGGGTGAACACACAGCATGAATTACCCAGCATATTCCTGAGCCATTTGCTGCTATGCAATGTAGTAGCCAGCTCTGCATCAACTTTGAAATATGGCTGAGAATGATCCTTCCATACTTAATAAAAAAAAATACTCTTCAATTCTTGGACTTCTAACTTAGTATGGAAAATTATAACCTCAATCTTTGAATTTCAAATGGATTTGTAGCATTTAGGGAAAATGTCACTGTATTGCTGTCATTACATACTCAGATCATCCAGCTGTCTAGTTTTACACAATGGATATTTCTGTCATTCTAAGGTATGTTAATTACCACAGTGACACTGCTAAATTACAAAACATCAAGAACAACTAAAATTATCCTTACGCTGTTTCATATTCATGAGATGCATGGCTCTTAGAGCCCTTTCACTGGAATGTGCATTAGGGGATTCCCTCTTTCCTCCCATGTACTATCAACAGTATTAAAGCTGTGACAATGAAACTTGATGGTATCATTGTACACAGCTTGAACTTGTGTTGTCTTTAACCCATTGCAGTATTTGATTCCCAAATGTTTTGAGTGCTTTTCTAAAGAAACATAAAATTGTGTCTAAATAGTAAGACTAGATTCAGTAGCTGACACTCGAAACCACCATCGTTAACTGAAATGCAAAGTTATGAACACAAAACTTGCTGGAACAAAAATCCCATGTGGGAATAAGCGGTGAACACAATATCCGAAACAATTCTATCCATCCATGAATGCCAAGCATTGTCTTGAAAGCTTGTATGCTGTTATTCTTCTTTCTGCTTCTCAAGTTAACACACATGAGGCCATGAGATCATGAGGCCTCAGTTGTCAACTAATCAGATCAGTGAGACAAAAATATGCATACTCAAACAATTAGTGCTTTGTTTACCTGTATAAAGGCAATCAAATTGCAAACTGTTTTTACAAGCCCCAGCACCTTGCTTAAAGTGAAAGAATAATTTTATGTTACTATAACAATTACAAACAGCAAGCAGGGCTATCACTGAGATTCAAGTGCTGGGTAAATGCAATTAGTAGGTGGGGATTCTAACAGCTGAGGAGTTCTTTTGGTTCTATTTTCCTAATCTATGTTCACATGGAAGTAGCTGGGGTCACGTTTATAGTAGCCAGGGGAAATACCCGGCCCCTGGCCCTTAGTGACAGCCTCCCTCAGCTGAACTAGGTGCATATATACAAGCAGTTAATCCTTTTTCTATGTCTGAAAAATTTATCAATCAATTCAAGATGCTCACTTGCTATATTATTCAAATTGTTTCTCCCAGGAAACATCACATACTCTACATGTACTGTCATGGATTATGGGCATAAAAGTCTACACCACATTGTAAACCCACTGCAAATGTGTGATATTTGTAAGGTATGTTAATTTAAAATTGTTAATATACTAGTTTCCATGTAAATAAGAATAATTGGTTGTGTGTTTACTGTATATTACATGCATGTTTATATTATGTTTTCCTCGTAAATACTAATTTACATGTATATTTTGGGCCTCTTCGTGCATACTGTACGACTGCTCCAGCACAGTAATAAGAATATTACTATTGTTTAATTATACTGTACATGTACTATGTCTATTATATGGACTACACATGCTGGGAACTTGCAAGAAATTGTCTCTTTCATTGCATAGTGATGGTAATTGTATTACCAATTTCATTGAGCCAAAATGTCTTGATCCATGAGTTCTTAGGAAGATGGTTCTTAATGAAAAAAAGTAAGAAAACTGAATAATATTTATTAACCCTATTCGGCCTTGGGGGGGGGGGGGGGGGGGGCACAAAGTGCCTGCGCTAACTTTGAACATTCATAACTTATTTAATATGTATTCAGACGCCATCAAACTTTGTGACTTTTCCTAAAATTTATCTGGCAACAATTTCATATAACAATTTTTGGATCACGTGACTTGATGTTTCCATGGCAACAAGATTTTGACAGCCATGTTTTTTTTTAATTTGCATAAAAATTGTTTATACCTTTGAATGAAGAAAAACATTGTAAAGAAAATGAATGCAAAAAAATGGAGGTGACACCAACTTTTATTTAGCAAAGTTAATGCAATGGCTGCCAACCGTTGATGTGGTTAGTTTTCTTCCTCTGTGCACGGCTGAGTTGCATGATGTAGTGTGGCATTGTGACATAAACTGTATGTGCAGTAAAGATGGACATAAACAATGAGTGCAAACGTTTTCTATTTCAACAGACTGTTGAAGAGGCATCCCTTGGCATATTCAGTACTGCATAAGGTGGACTTTCTACAACTTAAACAGTAAATGGAATTTTTTACAATGACTAAAATATTTTCATTTAATAATAATACTGTCTGTTTGTAAAAAGCATTGTAGTGTAATTATCCGACCTTCCCTTTAAATCATTAAAGGGTCAGTCTCAACCAGGGTACATTGCTTTCTGAGGTTCTGTTTATGGCCATTTTTGGGTGATGCGAAAAAGGCCACCCAGTGATTATTGCAAAAATTTAAGGTTCTATTGAGGTACATGTACTGTACATTGAAACATTGGCAAACTGGATTTCTTTCTTTCTTAAAAACATGAAAACAAATAGTAAATTAAAGTAATAAATACTTGATGGATAGGACATTCTTCTTAGTGAATTGGTTATATACATATACATGTGCATGTACGGTTTGATCATCCCCAGATCATACAGAATAGAGAGTGTACCGGTAAGCATCATGACAATGTTCTTACTCTTTTCTAAAGCTTTGTCGTCTTCCAAGTGAATGTACACTGGTTGATATACATGTAGAGTGTTCTCACATCACATCACGGCGGCCATGTTGGTGTCCCAAAACAATAAAACGGCGGCCATATTGGTGTCCCAAACTAATCCTGTGGGGATTGAACCCTTTCTAATGCAAACACTTTGTTTTGTTCAAATAAATTAGCATAGCTGTAGACCACGTGAGTGAAATGCTATAGGGAAAATAAGGAAAGTGACAATAGTTTTATAATAATGACCAGTACATTTTGTCAAATCAATTACTGTGTCAGAAAGTCTTTTTAATGTATTATCATTGAAATTTAAATAAATACATATGTATTTTTTGAAATACTGCTGATTATAAATCAATGTATATAGTGTTATTTTGCAACATGCATGTAGCATTTGACATTACAAATATGCACCAAACAAGTGCAAATATGACACGTTATTACACTCTTCTGACCGTGCACTAGGAAAAACATCTACAAAAACTTAGCCTTCAGGAGAATATTTCTGTCGCATAATAAACATTCAGTAAAAAGTTGTGTAATACAGCTGGGCATTTTTACTAGTCAGTAAATACTCAGCCGTATTACACAACTTTACACTGAATTGCGCCCATTGAAACACGTCGATTGAAGATGCAAATTTTGCTGTCAATCAAATGTTCCCCTATTATTTCTAGGTGAAAATAGATTCAACAAGTCTATTATTCAGCAGACAACAGAAGAACAATAGGTCTCTCACAAAGATAATTCGGTCAAGTTTATTGATGCACGTTGCGTGACTGCATCCGAAAAGCGATTCGCACTACATTGCTGCCCCCTCAAACTCTATATATTTAGTACGAACCCTCCCAACACCACAATTAGCACCTTTGAAAAGCAGGCCATGTGGTGTACACATGTTTATTTGCAGGATTTACTTGAATGGCGCAGATTTTTCTTCAACGTTGTTTAAGTTCTTTTCTGGACTATAGTCTATGGAATATGTTAAATTAATTATAATATATTATTTCCGGTTTCACTTGTAATAATAATAATAATAATAATAACAATAATAATAATAATAATAATAATAATAATAATAATAATAATAATAATAATAATATTTTACATTTATATAGCGCGAACCTCTATATGAATATAATCAGTTGCGCTTTACATTTTTATGAGAATGAGATCGGATGTCAGCTCATGAAGGCGCCTCAGGCAGCCGCTATCAGTCCATTATTGATCTTATCTGCCCGCCCCAGCCATGAAGGAAGATATGAACACTGAGGGTGGTCACAGCCAGGGTTTTGTTACGTCCTCAGTGGTTCTTTAACGTCCCCTACTATTAGTGTGATAAGATGCAGGAGACAAGGCCAACGGCTTAACGTCACCGCCGCGCATTTACCTTTCGTAAACGGTCGATGCCATTTTAGCGACACTTAGAAAAATGTTCAGCAATTTTAGAATTATTTTTTCTATCAGAAAAAGAAAAATGGAATATAATTACCTGGAATCGAACCCGGAACCTCTGCATGCTAACATCTCTCTTTTACCACAAGACCACTGGGTTGATCCGGCAAACCCAAGAAAAATTTAATTATAAAAGGTGCTTTTCTTAATATATATCAATAACGGGTCACCCTAACCTTAAATCTTACCTAACCGTGAATCTAGCTTAGATCTAATAATCACTTTACCTAGGCCCAATTTGATCTAATAATGATAGCCTATTTTCGTCCCAATCCAGGTATAAACTAGGGAGAAATAGCATCGACCATTACAAAAGGCTTGGTTACTAATGAATGCCAATGATGGCATCGACCGTTAAAAATGGCATCGACCGTTTACGAAAGGGAAATCAGCGTCACCGCCCAATGACGCGATCATCTGAACTGAGGCAGATATTGAGCACATAGCTAGCATTATCTTACCAGTCTTCTTATTCGTCCTACCAGAAATATGCGAGAATGATAAACGCCACCGCAATGGTGCAAAAAAACATGGAAAATAATAACAAAGAACGCGTTTCTATCGTGCTTATTCAGCCGGTAACACGCAGGACTGGAATGAATTCAGTTGTTGAAAATTTATCGCGAGAGAATTTTGATGTGGAAGCCTAGCTATTTTACCTGCGGGAAAGTGTTTGGTGTACTCACGACTATAGCAACACATGCACATTCATTTCTCCAGCCGCTTACGGAACTGACATTAATACATTAAAATTTCATCTCAAGAAAATCGACGGTATAATTATTTTTTTTTAATTACTAATGTTTAAGTTACCTACCCACAATTGAACTTATACTCCAGGTCAAATGTTTGAAACTTCATTTTCAGCGCCTTGTCTTGTGGAATTGAAACATTGTATACACAATGCATATAATTTGGGTAATTATTTGGATATCCGGGACTTGTCAGTGTGTTGTTTACCACTGAACCACATCCTGCAAAAGCAAATGTATAACTTTAAGACTCCTTGTGTTCTCTCAATAATTGCAGTTACCTCAACAACAATCGACAATTTTGCCAATGCACCGCACAGTTGATTACTCATTAGAGATAATATCGAAATTTGTTTGTTAAGATCGAACAGTGCTGAAAAAACTGTTTGCACAACATATTTTACGTGAGCGCGAGCGTTTGTCTCCTGAGAACACAATGACTGATAAAGGGGTTATCCCCCGAAACGGCTAACTGTATGTGTAACATTTTTTTTTCAGCATTCGATCTTAACAAACAAATTTCAATATTATCATTCAACGTGAGTGCTACGCAGCAAAAATATTTTCTGTGCTCACTAGAGTGGTTTGTTAGTGTTTTAATTCGTGGGGGCGGAGCTGTCTAAGGAACGTTTACATAAAGGAACAGTAAGCCGTGTCATCTGAAAGGAAGGTCATTCACCTGCGTTTTTTTCTCATTTTTATAATCACTTGATTATGCTCTCTGAAATTCACACCCTACACATTTCTTCCAGGAGCTGGTTTCTATTCAGGTAGAGACATTGGATCGTTTGTAAAGGGATGTACCCGCTTTCTGCCTCTCCAAACTATGATAACGAAACTTGTACAAAGTGTATTAATTTCAAATGTATATTAATTTAACAAAAAGATCCTGTGGATAAAGTCGTCACGTGATTTGGAATTACGTCATAATTTCCATATTTTCTATGGCATCAGTAAATGAAATGCATGTGAACACATAGTTGCCATGAAAATAGCGCCTGTGACTGAACCTTTTCCAAATAATTATACATGTGAGTAAAGTTACGATGTTTGGTGGTTATTAGCTTGAGCACTGCAGAGTATTGTCAACACCCTGCATTTCTCGATATCAGCGCTTTGCGTTTGTCCGAATATATATCTTAAGCCGTGCACCAAGAGTTTGCTAGATTATGACAAGTCATTGTTAGTTTTTTGGCTAAGAAGTTTGGAAATCGACTGTAAGTTACCAGTTGTTCGAGTTTCAAAGGAATGATTGGTGGCTATTCAACCATCGAGGGCCGACTTCCAACCTTCGCGGGTGTCGTTCGGAAAAACATTCGTACACGCGCAAATTTCAAGTGTAATATGACAAACTAAATATGACCATAAATCAATATAAAGCTTTATTTAATAAATGTTTTCGATAAAAAATATAATTTTAGCTACTTTTTCTTTAACAGCGGTCCGATAAACACCAAACGACCGAGGGTTGTTCAATTGAATTTATAGGGTATGTAGATGTATAGGTCGTTGGCCAAAACATTCCTGGGATAATGACGAACAAAACCGTGTCAGGAAATGCTGATATTTAAAATATTTTTCCCGTGGCCACCATTTATGCAACACGTCTCGCATGTCTTAATCTACTCAACTTTTGACGCAGATATCTCGCTTACCAATCAGATTATTGAATAACACTGGGTAGCTATTTCGGTCTTGCTCGGCATTCGATACCCGATAAATTCAATTGAACAACCATCAGTCGTTTGGCAGTTTATCGGTCCTAGTCGCTAACATTATATCTTTTATCGAAAACTACATTTATTAAGCTTTCTATTGATATATAGTTTGTCATATCACTCTTAAAACTGGCGCGTGTACGAATTTTTTTACGAAAGACACTCGCGAAGGTTGTGAGTACCCTTAACAAGTAGTTCTGAAAAATTTAAACGAGAAACGGTTTCCTCTGTCAGACGATAGCAAGTTTCAGATAGAATCATAAATAAGACGAGCAACGCGGTGAGGTGATAGTATCTGAGGCCAGGTGATTGCTCCGTACGTATTTGTTTTTTCTGCACCCTGTTACAGTTTTCTATTTGTGGGAACTAAAGATATTCTCTAATAAACTTTTTTTCCCTTTGGTGCATATTCAGTATTCTACTTGAACGTAAATTAAAGAAAGAATACTCACTTTGATCTCTTTGAGCAGTGCTGCATATTAGCAACAGCGGTAGCAGAAATGGCAACTTCATTATCCTGAACCTGTCATGTTGAAAATAAGAATGTGTTATTTAGGCGCCCAGATAAGAAAATAATGAACTTATCAATCGTTGAATTTCCTTCTGAGTAATTGTTAAAAAGAAAAAGAAAAAGAAAAGCAACTTCACACTGCAATGCATTTCAAGCTAAAAAAAGATCAGATAAAATCCAAGATGTCTTCCATTTTTGGTGTACGAGTTTGAATAAAATGTTGTGTATATTTTTAAAAAGGGTTTGAATTTTTATTGATACTTCTTATTATAAAACGAAAATAATAAGCGTTTTTGATTCGCATGTTCTTGTTCCTAAATCAAATAAAGCTTGTACGGCTGGCCGGCCTCTCCTACTCACTTGTATTCATTTAGCACGTCATAGACATGTATACTATACGGCTGAACGTAGTGAAAGAGAATAAAATAATATATATAGATAGGCTTAGCCTAACAGCGGAGCTCTCTGGCTTAACTAAGCTTAACTAGGTGAACTAGCTTAACTAGGTGAAAGGTCGGAAGCACAAGAATAATTAGAATTAAGATTGACGACCAGGCTATTTTTCAATTTTAGCAATTCTCAAAAACAGTAAGCTTATTACGCGACCGTCTGCACAGTGCATTTAGACTGCACAAATTCCACAAAAGCTCACTGTTTCTGAAATGTGAATCCTCTCTTGAGTAGCAAACCACGAAAAAAAGCAGGGAAAAACGATTTTGCAAACCGTTTTCTCTGCTAAAAAAAACAAAAGTGTTTTTTTTTTCGTTTTAAATGTTTTATTCATCAATAACAAATCCCTAAAGTTTACAATATTATCCTGAGAGGCTAGTCATTTCCGGTTACAAGGCATCCTGCATTATAAAGCTAGTCATTTCCGGTTACAATAATACAAGGTCAGTTCCGGTTTACATGAGTCACTTGAAAGTCTAGTCCATAAGGGATTATTTATAAAGTTCATTTCCGGTCGTTTGGTCCACTTGAAAGTCCTTTCTGGTTTGCACATGATTACTTTAGTCATTTCTGGTATTGAATGATGAGTTGCCAGTAGCTAAATTATTTATAGAGTCACAAGCTTTGACTGTTGTATTTCACAAATATTCGGATGACACCACAAAGCAGAAAATTTCTATTTGGTCATTCGGGAGAAATCAATTTGCCCAGGGGAGGGGGTACTCCCATATATGAGCTATATAGGTATGTGCCGCTGTCAAGGGTATGGTTTTCAAGCAGTTTAGTCTGGGATAGGGTATAGTAATCAGAAATGTTTGGTCTAGAATAGGGTATCATTTTCCACAAAACTGATCAGTTGCATGAAGAATTTAGTCTAGACGAGGTTTACTGGCAAATGGAAAAATCGGTAAGGTGTGCTGTACGACACAAAAGCTGTACGACACAAATTCCACAAAAGCTCACTGTTTCTGAAATGTGAATCCTCTCTTGAGTAGCAAACCACGAAAAAAAGCAGGGAAAAACAATTTTGCAAACCGTTTTCTCTGCTAAAAAAAAACAAAAGTGTTTTTTTTTTTCGTTTTAAAATGTTTTATTCATCAATAACAAATCCCTAAAGTTTACAATATTATCCTGAGAGGCTAGTCATTTCCGGTTACAAGGCATCCTGCATTATAAAGCTAGTCATTTCCGGTTACAATAATACAAGGTCAGTTCCGGTTTACATGAGTCACTTGAAAGTCTAGTCCATAAGGGATTATTTATAAAGTCCATTTCCGGTCGTTTGGTCCACTTGAAAGTCCTTTCTGGTTTGCACATGATTACTTTAGTCATTTCTGGTATTGAATGATGAGTTGCCAGTAGCTAAATTATTTATAGAGTCACAAGCTTTGACTGTTGTATTTCACAAATATTCGGATGACACCACAAAGCAGAAAATTTCTATTTGGTCATTCGGGAGAAATCAATTTGCCCAGGGGAGGGGGTACTCCCATATATGAGCTATATAGGTATGTGCCGCTGTCAAGGGTATGGTTTTCAAGCAGTTTAGTCTGGGATAGGGTATAGTAATCAGAAATGTTTGGTCTAGAATAGGGTATCATTTTCCACAAAACTGATCAGTTGCATGAAGAATTTAGTCTAGACGAGGTTTACTGGCAAATGGAAAAATCGGTAAGGTGTGCTGTACGACATTTTTACTGACCCCTGGTATCTTAGACTGTGATAGTGAACAAGTTTCTGCGAAATAGTGAGTCTAGAAAAGGTCTAGGATAGGGTAGGATTTTTCGATGTTTATTCTAGAATAGGGTTGCAAAATGCAGCTAAAATGGTCTAGTATAGGTTAAGGGTCTCATAGTCCCAGCCCCCCCCCCCCCCCCCCAAGGGGCAATTTGCAACTGTGTTGTGATGTCATTCCTTATGTCCCTTACAGTGTCCCGAAAGTTCTCGGTGCCATTGTGAAAAGTTGCTTTATTTCGAAAAACCCATATACCATGAAGTATGGTCTTAATGAAGAAGAAAATAGTCTTAACATTAACTAAAAACCTAGTAATGAGTAGTGCCGATAGGGTGGGAGTGAAAACACCCCACAACCTTTCACAGGTTCAAATTTTAATCTAGCTTGGAAAGGCGTGGTAAGGAGGCCAAAAGGGGTGTCCGGACGTGAGCACCAAGCTCCTTACCTCATGGCTTCTGTACTCTTTGCCACGTTTAATTTTAGTCCCTGTACCTGTCTCGTATTTGTGAAGTATAAAGGTAAACAATTTATCTAAAGAAAAAAATGTCCTTTACAAAACATGTGGAGTCATCCGCTTATTGGCGAATTTTAAAACGCTTTCCTCAGGTTTCTGGAATGAGAAAACCTTCAATAGTATCATCCTTTCTTATACTGGTCGCCAAAACTACTGCGCATAAAATGTACAAAAGTGGAGACCGGGGATCTCCCTGCTTCACTCCCCGCTCGAGTGGAATTTCTTTGGTCAAAAAAACATTAACTATAATTTTCATATTTTCTTGACAGTATAATGTAGAAATCCACCGCTGGAAATTACAGCCAAATCCAAAACGACTTAAAACATTGGTAAAAAGTTTTCCAATGTTTTCAGCAAGATACCAGTTTCATTGGTAATATTTATATAATTTAGAGTGTCACGCAAGAGAAATAAATTCTCAAAAATCGTCCTACCTGGGACGGAACAAGTTTGATCTTCTTGAAATAATCGAGGGTAACAATTTTGAAAGTCTGTTTGTAAGAGCTTTTGAACAAATTTTGTTATCAACATTGAGTAGCGAAATGGCCGGGCCACCAATTTTTGAGGTTTTTCTTATCATCTTTCTTGTAAAGTAATCTAGTCACGCTTCCTTGCATTGAATCACTGAGAGAATTATTTTCCAAACTAAATTTATAATTTCGAACAGAATAGGGCCTAAAAGATCCCAGAATTTAGCGAAAAATTGTTGAGGTAATCCGTCTGAACCGGGGGTTTTCCCTGAAGAAAGTCCACGCATTGCGTGGGTAATTTCAGCCAAAGATAAAAATCCTTCGCAGGATAAAATTTCGCTCTCACTTAATCTGTTTACAAGATTGTTAGAAAAATTCGGTTTGGACTGTTAAATTAACAGGTTCTTGCAAGTACAAATTACGGTAAAAATCGAAATGGGCCGGAATCTTGTGAAAAGACTTCAACACCGGCGGAGTTATAAATAGATTGAACAGTATTTTTCTGAGCACGTGAATTTGGTAGGTTTTTCACCTTCTTCAAGCCATTTGACTCTGCTACGAATTTGGCTTCCTCTCATTTGGGATAAATTAATGGCCCGAATTTCTCTTTCTAGCGTTTCTATGGTGGTTTTCGCTGAGCTATCTCCTTCAATAAGAGCCCGTTTAGCTTCGATCAAAGAATTTATAGTTGCGCGTTGTTTACTTCGACCAAAATCTATAGCAACTAATTTTATAGATTCTTTAAGAAAATCCCACAAAGCTTGAATGAAAGTAAATGCTTTCCAGTACAATGCATGTTTCTTAATAATTTCTGAGATCATATCGCAAACATCAAATTCTAAATTTAGCCTCCAAAGTCCTGGGCCACGGGAAATTGCGGCTTAAATCAACAGAATCATGATCGGAAAAAACACAAGGCAAAATTTCAAATTTTAAAAAGGAATCATACAAGTCCTGAGCAATAAAAAAATTATCCAAACGTGTACCGATAGTTTTATCCGCATTATTACCATGTGCATTGTATTTTTCAGTCGGCCGTGTTTTTTTGCGCCAGAGAACACTGTGCAAATCTTTCAAATCCATGGAAATTGTAGGATTTCCTCCAAACTTATCAGAAACGTTTTCAATGCAGTTAAAATCGCCAGCAATTATTTTAAAAGAGTTCGGAAAAAATATTCATGAATTGTGTCATAGGCCGTGTTTTCACGAGCGAGCAAACCAGGTCGCTCAAGCTTGTCGGCAATTAAACAACAAAGAAGGGCATTGTATTGTCGTTCTTTTGTGTTCTAATTTTCTATTGTCTTAACAAAAGAAAATATATCTACAGGAATGTTAAGCGAGAAAAACCGCCTCGTGAAAACACAGCCATAAAAGTATGTTCACTTGGATTCGTGGGTGCATAAGTATAAAACCAAATTAATTTTCGTGTCGTCGAAATCAGTTAAAACACTAACAATTCTACCAGAAGAATCTTTTTTCCATTGTAAACATTTGAAATCAGTTTTTTCAGCGACAAGAATGGCAACGCCGCCTTGTTTACCAAGAGCGGGCGACCAGAAACTTTTACCGCGCCATTTCATTTAGCTGTCAGAGAATTATCGCATTTTGTCTTGTCGCTAAAGGTTCTTGTAAACAAATAAAATCAGAACGGGAATTTTTCGCAAAATCAAAAACAAAGCGTTGTTTCGCTTCATTGCCAAAACCACGGATATTCAAAGTTGTAAATTTAGCTCTGAATGCAAAAACTTGGAGAAAATTCTTCGGGTAAAATTAACATATTTAACTGAAGCTTAAGCTTAAGTCTTATTGGCCGTGTTTTCACGAGCGAGCAAACCAGGTCGCTTAAGCTTGTCGGCAATTAAACAACAAAGAAGGGCATTGTATTGTCGTTCTTTTGTGTTCTAATTTTCTATTGTCTTAACAAAAGAAAATATATCTACAGGAATGTTAAGCGAGAAAAACCGCCTCGTGAAAACACAGCCAGTATTAAACTAAACAATTTTTGCAAATCACATTTAGACGTTACTTGCTTTTCTGCTTATGTTTGTTTGTCCGATATCCAGTGTTTCTCCTCTTCGGCAAAGGTTGTTTGCCGTCATATTCATAACGTTCGAGAGTTTTAGTGTCCCTTATTTCCGCTCCTGTGGTACTGGATTCCGTAATAAAATCAAACATCTCCCCGCTTTGAAAAATGTATGACGTTCCCCGAAGCAAGATTTTATCCCAGGAAGCTCTTCTTTTTCCACTAAAGCGGCTTCTGAGTATCCCTGTCTTGAGTAGCAAACCGCGAAAAAATGCAGGAAAATAACGACTTATAATTTCAACCGTTTTCTCCGCTCAGTAAACACAGCAGACAATCAAAGTGTTTTTCTAGCTGACAAGACATTCGGCCGTGTAACCGCGCAAAAAACAAAGCCTCGCTTTGGTTTCTACATGACGTCGTATGCGCATGTTTTGCAACGTCATACGCGCCCGCGAGCTAGTCCTGCGCGACGGTCCTGTGTGACACACCACGATGTGACGGCGGAGATCGGGCACACGCGCGCCCGCGAAACATTCCGCTATCCATGACTATGAAAAATGACGGCACAGGTTCTATGAGTATGGGGCTGCGCAGCCAGGCCTTCGGCCTGGCGAGTGCTCCGCTATTAAGTGTAAATGTCTGTAAAAATCGAAGATGATCAAACAATTCGAGGACACGGTCGCAAATCGTTTTGGCTTATTTTTTGCCTGTAGGCAGCTTAACATACTAAACAATACAAAATAGGGTTAGATTATTGAAATATCAATTTTAACTGGAGGTAATCAGCTCAAGATTCACCTTGTGCAATCATGAAATTATGCAGTTTTCGGGCAATTTCATACGAACTAAAGTGTAACAGAACGGCTTCTCTGGCTACCTCTTCCAGAGGTAAACCAATTCCTTCCTTACGAACACTTCAAAATGGAAGGAATTCATATGGTGAGAGACCTTCTAAGAAAAGGGGACTATATGGTCAAGATAGATCTCAAAGACGCATACTTCACAGTCCCCCTTTGCCAAGAACATCAAAAATTTGTGAGATTCATGTGGCAAGGCACCCTCTACGAGTTTGCCTGCCTCCCCTTTGGTCTGTCCATTGCCCCTCAGGTATTCACAAAAATCATGAAACCAGTTGTAGCTCTTTTAAGGCAACTGGGAATCAGATTGATCATTTGTCTGGACGACTTGCTGATCATGGAAAAGTCAAAAGAGATCCTGAAATGTCATGCCTCGACGGCTTTACATCTGTTAGAGAATTTAGGTTTCATGATAAATTTCCTCAAGTCAATCCTAATTCCAGCCACTCAAATGGAATTCTTAGGCTTCCTCATCGACTCCCAAACAATGACCCTGGCCTTGCCAAGGGACAAAGTCAGGAAGGTAAAGAAAGAGTGTCAAAATGCTCTAAATCACCCTCAGGTTACAGTGCGAGAGCTAGCCAAACTGTTGGGTCACTTGACCTCTACCATTCAAGCTGTCTTTCCAGGTCCCCTCCACTTCCGCCACTTGCTGGGAGACAAAAACAGAGCTCTTGCTTGTCTGGGTTCATACGACTCCCGGGTCCAGCTTTCTACCCCGAGCTTAGAGGAGGTAGTATGGTGGAGGGAAAATGTAGATGCTTGGAATGGGAAGAGCCTAATTTCCGGAACTCCGGATCTCATAATAGAGACAGATGCATCCCGCAAGGGCTGGGGGGCCTTTTGCATGGGGGTAGCTACAGGAGGTCAGTGGTCTCCCAGTTGCACATCAATTGTCAGGAGCTCCTAGCAAGAGCCTTTGCAGTAAGGACCTTTGCAAAAGCCAAAGCTCAAATGAAAGTTCGCCTACTGATGGACAATGTTTCCGCAGCCCATTACATCAACAGAATGGGGGGAACAAAATTACCGGTCCTAGCCCGTCTGGCTATAGACCTATGGGAATGGTGCTTACAACGCAAAATTCTAATAGAAGCGCAGTATCTTCCCGGGGTCTTGAATGTACGGGCAGACAGGGAGTCCAGGGTCATGTTAGATCTTCACGATTGGCAATTAGACCCTTTAGTGTTCGCAAAGTTAAATCAGTTGTGGGGACCCCTAGATGTGGATCTTTTCGCATCGCGTCTGTCATCCCAGCTTCCCCGCTTTTACAGCTGGAGGCCAGACCCACAGGCCGAAGCTGTGGATGCTTTCTCCCAGAACTGGAACTTGATAAAGGGATATGCCTTTCCCCCCTTTGCCCTCATAGGCAGGTGCCTCAAAAAAATCTTAGATCAACAGGTTTCCTCTCTAGTTCTTGTGGCACCAGTGTGGCAAGCTCCGCCATGGTACCCCTTACTCCTAGAAATGTGTGTTGTCCCTCCATGCCTCCTCCCTCAGTATCAAGGCCTGTTAACTCGTCTGGGGGAAGTACACCCCCTCTCAAACCTCCAGCTAGCAGGGTGGCTACTATCAGGCAATCTTACTCAGAGGCAGGAATTTCAAGCGGGGCTCAAAACCTCTTAGTTGCAGCATGGAGGAAGGAGACCTCAACAGCCTATTCCTCTGCTTGGGGAAAGTGGGATAGCTGGTGCCGTGAACGGAATATTAATTCGGTTCATGCCCCAATTGAGGCCATTTTAGAATTTTTTTCCTGCGAATTTAATGCAGGGAAAGCTTACAGAACTCTGAATGTTTATCGTTCTGCCATCTCAAGCACCCATCCCAGTATCGACTCAGTACGGGTTGGGGAACATCCTTTAGTTGTTCAGTTATTGAAAGGGGCCTTTAACCTTAGACCTCCTTTGCCCAGGTACTCGACTACTTGGAATGTAGATCTGGTGTTGTCTTTCATTGAGAAGTTGGGACCCAATGAGTCTCTCTCACTTAAAGACCTTTTTTAGAAGTTGGGTTTTCTTTTAGCTGTAACTTCAATGGATAGAGTTTCAGAAGTGGTTGCTCATGATCTAAGGTTTAGACGTTACTCTCCAGAAGGTGTGTCTTTTCAGTTGCCTCATTTTACTAAGAAATCCAGGGTTGGACAAAATTTAAAAACCTCCTTCCATGCTAGTTTCCCTAGTAATCCCAATCTGTGTGTTGTGCAATGTTTGAAAGAGTATGAACGTTGCACTTTGCCATTCCGTGTAGTTGACCCAGCAAGGCCTAATAGGTTATTATTGTCCTATATACGACCTCACAAGCCTATCACATCCGAGTCTCTTGGTAGGTGGATTAAGAACGTTTTAGCAAGGGCAGGTATTGATACTAATATTTTCAAAGCCCATTCAGTACGGGGGGCATCAGCTACTGCCGCTCACCTCAAGGGGATTTCCTTGGAGGATATCCTTAATTTGGCTGACTGGTCAACAGACAGCATGTTTAGGCGGTTTTATTATAGACCAATTCACAATCCTGTCCCCGCTAGATCCCTCGTTACTAACGATTGTGAAAAAGACACAAGCACACTTTAAAGTCACATTGTTATATGAGGCGACTGTTCTGAAGTATAATCACAGATTATGCCAGGGCCGCTAGCGGCTTGCAGTATAAGATGGATTATACGAAGATAAAGGAGACGAATATAACAATGTCCCTCCCGCCTCACCCTTCTGTTGTTAGTTGTGCTTGTGTCAATCTCGTTATTGTTAACCTTTTTGTGCTGTTTCTTTTCTCTCTACAGGTCTCCTTTGCATGACTCTCAATAACATGGCGAGGAGAGAAGGAGCGCGCAGGGACTTATGGGACTTGGCCTATGTTAATTTTTTCAGCTTTATTTGCATTGTGCTTTGAACACGCTGTAGTTTTTGTTGATTCAGAGCGAAATAAAGTTGGTAACACATTGTTATATTCGTATCCTTTATCTTCGTATAATCCATCTTATACTGCAGGCCGCTAGCGGCCCTGGCATAATCTGTGATTTTAGAGTAGCTCTATTGAGCTAATATCTTCGAGAAAAATTCATAAATCAGAATAAAATAAAATACCTTAAAATACAAATAATCAAAAATAAAACTAAAAGTTAAAAATTAAAAGTTAAAAGTTAATTTCTTTTATGGCTGTCTTAAAGTCTTTTAATGAATTTATTGTTCTGATCCTGTCTGGGAGCGAGTTCCAAACTTTCGCAGCTTGATATCGGATGCACTCAAGTCCATAATTTGTTGTTCTTGGTATAGGCATGGTCAACATATTCTTTCCTCTTAATGAGTATTTCGAGTTGCGAAAAACAAATAGTTCTTTAAGATATCCAGGATACGTAGAAACAAATAAGCTCTTGAAAACTACCATAAGCATTTGTCTTCCAGTGTTCTAGTCAGATTTTTGAATAAAAAAGGATGTAGGTTTAACTTTTCTACAGTCAAAATAAGAGAAATATACCCACGTTTTTGACAGGACGGGGAAATTGCACAAATGGCGTCCTGGACGAGGCCATGACAGGGATGCGGTGAGCCGAAGGTACTAATGCGCATGCGCCCGTGTCAAACTACTTCCGGTTCGCCCATTCTCGTCCCCAGAGCTCCACGGTTTTTTTAAATTACGTCTCGTGTAGCTCTGGTAACGGACAAAAATTTGATTTTTTTGATTCGCCGTTTAAAAATGAATGCGCAATAAGGTAAACAATTTTACGCCTCTACGCATAAGGTTTTACTTCCGGTTGAATTTTAAATGTTGAAGTCCTATGACTACATCAACAAAACCAACGTTTTAATTTCAACGCATTCAACGAGCAATGTCACCCAGTTTTGTTTGGTTTGGCAGGTAAAGATACGGCTGCTAAATTTCAAAGTATAACGGGATCTGATTGTCGCTAAATATGAGCGATTCGTTTCCGAAAATAATCAGTATGTGTCTTGGAAGACAAAGCTATAAGCGGCCACAAATATTAAAGAAGTATATTGCTTGCAACAGGGACAAGTATTAATTGGAGAAGAAGCAGAAATCCTGAAGAAAGCCCAAGGGTGAAAAGAAATATTACCACTAGATGACCCATTTTAAATAACAACAACAACGCTATCAGCACTCTCGTAAGCTAGTTGTATTTTCTTTATTAGGTAGTACTCTTTGCTACAACTCGAAATACAAATCTAGGGAAACGAAGGTCACTCGAAGCCCAATTAAAATAACATAAAACGAATGCAAAACAAAACTTCCTCGATATTTCTTTCCACTGTTCGATGAAATAAGCCTAATCAATGACCACAGCTTGTCCATCAACAAACTTAGCTGTCCCATCAACTGATTTGGTCGGATATGATAGCGTTCAGTGGCGAAACGATAAATACACAGCTCCCAAACGAAAGAAACCGGTTGACTTATCGAGGAATTTCTGAAACCAGTAGGCAAAATACAAAAACAATCTTTCTTTAAAATAACAGCAGCACGTAAAGCTTTTCTTCTTTCCTTTTTAGCGCGATGTTTTCCTGTAATTGTTAAGTCTTGTACAGTCCTTTCGAACGCCATTCCACACACACAACATTCTCATCCCCAGAGCTCAACCAAACGAAACGAGGGCTCTGGGGACGAGAATGCACACACGAAAGGTTTTTTTTATTTCCGGTTTCTGGCATTGAGCAAGCGCAATAGTGGATTTTACGACATCCGGAAGGCACTGTTACCAGAGCCCTTCGTTTTTACCGCTGACCAAACGAAACGAAGGCTCTGGGGACGAGAATGCGGTTCGCCATCCTAGGTCGTCCCGCCCCCATATCTTAAGGTACCTATTGTCTCTGGATGCCGGGTGTGCCCTCACCTTTGCTGGAATAATGTCTTTATTTGAAGATATCTCAAGCTTTCTATTAGTGTCACTATTTTCCATCCCAACAAAATGAACACACCCATACTCCGGGCCTAAACAAATTGATTTTAGGACAAGGGACAAGGAACATAAAAACGTTTATTCTTGTCTGCCTAAGCCTCGCGGCTATTTCCAATCACACTTGTGATTACTTTCTCGGTGTCCTTGGGAAACCTTGCATACGAATTACAAAGATTCAACTCAGTTTTATGTGAACTTTTTATAATATTAATTTCATGTTGGTCATGTTGATGTCTTACAGTTGACAGGTAGGTTATGTACACTGACGCATAACGCGGAAAGGTTGCTTGTGGCTTTGTGTTGCGTCAAAAGTTTCGTTTCCGTAGTTAAACATGAACTAATTTTTAAAGTATATTTTGCAAAAAAGACAAATTATGTTACCATATTACGACTTCCTGTTGAGCCGGAAGAACTTTACATGTAGCTTTTGCACTGGGAAACACAATTACCTATAGAGTTTACAAATTAAATTTTAAGTGATATCTAAATTTAAAGAAATGCGTCCAAAATGTGGGTGGAATAATTTCTTCTCAATCTTCATGATCAATATTCAATTGCAACAGAGAAATATAAACTATTTAACTCCAACCCTGTTTATCATTTCAATTTGTCAGCAAATTGTTTCAGTTAAACGGTCTACAAAGCCAAATTACTTCGTGCAAAGTTATTTCACTACGCAGTAACAACAGTTAATTTAAGTTATAGGGGAGGGTGACAATGTACGATACTGCGCAAGTTACGAATCAATTTAACGCTTCAAAAGAATACATGAAAACGAAGAAAACGCTGTTCGAGTTTACGAAACTGAGTTAATTGGCAACAAATTAGCGGCAAATTGTCCCGAAGTGATCTTATATCTTCATTCGTTTCGATCTATATGGAGGTACCCCGAGCAACTAGGGAATCACTATAGGTTTAAGTTAATATCTGTGGTTCAAGTTTATTTCTAGGATTTTTCCTCTCTTATTTCGATAAACAAAATTAAAATTGGCATTAACGTAGAATCTACTTTCTAATAGTATCAACAACTTACCGTATACTGCTTTTCGTTGTTGACAAAGGTTCTTGCAGCGCAGTTTTTAAAAGACTTATGTGACGTCTGAAGGTCCTTGTTGCGGCGAGCATTTGTGGAAAAATTGAGCGGCAATATAATTTGCATTTGCTGGCGACTTCCCAAAGCTTTTGTTTTCAACTAAAACGTAAGTTGACCTTTGTTTTCTATTTGCACTCTACTGAAATGTTTTCCACCATTCCGTTTCACCTGCTGTTCACGCCATTTAACCGTTTATGACCAATACTAATATTCTCTCGAGCTCCTTACAATATCAATACACAATACAATATCAACAGAACGGTGGGGAGAATACATATAATCAACAACCAGGATATACTTTGACATACCGCCAAATTCTCTCTGCTTTAATCAAACGGAATATATATGGATCAGTAAAGAGAACAAAACACTTCAACGTATCAACTCATCAATACAGTATATGAGTCCATCCCTAATTATAAATGGGTTTTTCAGAACTCAACAAAAAGGTTTCTTATCGAATAAAAAATCTATATTTCCATAAACTACATTAACTTGGTAAATACATAATATAAGGTTCTATTATGATATGTTCCAATTTGCACAGAAAAATAAATTTAGTTCGTTATGATCCTCAAAAACAACATATCTTTGCCATGACCACAAGCATAATACACAAAGTTATACCAGAGATCGTCCGATTTAACAGGGCTTTTTTTACAATGTGGGAAGTCAAATATTACTCACCATTGAAATAGGTTTATATTCAGGAGCAAAAATGTGCAATAAGGTGTAAATTATTTCATCATTTAATTAAATATGCCAGGAAAGTTGGTTGTCGACGTTGTTGTTGTCTGAAATCTATTTCCAGCTATTGTGTAAAAAGTTAAAGTTCAATTTTCAGAGTTTTTATCGCTGTACGCTAATGGTATCAAGACAATTAAAGAACGAGTTTGTCTGCCTAAAGTCATTAAGAATTTCTTAACCTTAACATTTCCTTCAAAGTCAATCGCTGGGTCTTTTTCATGCTTCATAGATTACCTGGCACAAGATCAGTGAAATTATCCACAAATTGAAAGACCTTCATCGGGAGCACACTTGAGGCATAAATAGGGAATTCGGAAAGCTTTTCTTACAGAGTTTATGAAGCATTAGTTATCATTCGGAGATATTAGCATACAGCTGTTTCGAGAAAGGTTGTCGGAAAAAAGCGTAGAAGTGCACGCGATAAGCCAGAAAGGTATTGTGGGTGGTCATCCACGCTATATCCTAAAAACTCATTTATCCCAATGGCCCGCCATCTAAGATCGTCCCTGTACGGACGAGGCATCGCGGGTTTCATGTATTTATCTGACTTATTAAAATTCATTGATCATATCCCATATTATTTTTCGGGATTGTCGCGTGCGCTTTTGTGCTTTTTCCGACAACCTTTCTCGAAACAGCTGTATATCTATGCTACTCTGTAAATCCGAAATGAAATAAAGTCTATGTATGTATGTTCTTCAATTCACCTCAGGGTTATCATCACAAACTCCCTCGTGTTATTATCGGGTCATTGCTGTAATGACCATCAACTTTTAGCGCGCGACGCCGGTTTTATTGAATTAGTTGCATATTAGTTTTCATATGAACGGCATTACGTGGGATTGACATTCACTGAAATTGATACTGATATTGAAGACCTTCTTCGACTGATGTACTTATTACTGATCGGCATCTACAGTTATGCTCATTATTCTACGCTAAGTAGTAGTTCTAGTAACGAAACGATTCGAACAAACCTATCCGGCACCAAGCTCTAAATAACATATCCCGAAAAAAGGGTAATCACAAGCTGTTTTCTTCGTTTTTATTCGAATTATAGCACGCGTATGTTCAGCGCATGTTAGAATTGCCTTGTTATCCAGATCAAGATTGTCCCTTAGATGTTGGCCATTGACCAGACGTATTACGCAAGGTGGCTTTCTGTTTATATCCGGGACATGTGCGAACGTCCAATCCAACATGGAGATGTGTTCCAAAGTTTTTGTGGTGCATAAAAACGCGAGGCTGTTCTCATCCATTGCTTTAGAGCACGCCCATGCGCAAAGTTCATTCTGAAGTAAAGAGTGAAAGAGGAGCAGTTGGGTTGACCAAGAATCCCGCAACTCTTCGAAAATGTATGGTTAATGTATGTTTAAAGAATTTGAAGATTCAACGCCAGCTCCAAACAATCAATATCATGAACAACAACAGCTACACAAACCGCCTACGCTAGTGATGAATTCAACAACGTCTTATCTTTCGAAGATCTAGGGAATCGTTTCAGTGAAGAGAGTAAAGATCTAATAGCAGTTCATAAAAAGGATGTCGCGGAAGAAACCGTTGTTAACACTGTGCAGAATGGCTGGTCTCGAGATCTAGGAGACCCAATTTTAACACGATCACCCAAGAACGATATATCGACAGGAGCAAGCCGATTACAGACACCATTAAAAAGAACAACCGGCTGCCTACGCTCAATACATCAAACAAGAAAGTAATGTCAAAAGAGAAGGAGAAGATCTAGTATGTTCTGAAATAGGATTCTGCTCTGTTCTCTAGACTTTACATCGCATATCAGAGTCGAGAATGAAATCATGAGGAATATTTTTAAGAGGAAGAATCTGTAACAATCACCTTAGCCTTACCGAAAATGGAAAATCTTATTTTCTCAAACTCCCTGATATGGAAGGCCTGTTTGAACTTATCATAAAAATATAAGTTTCATTTCGCTGCGGTTAATATATTTGTCAAACCGCGTCTTAACCTCACATACGGCCTCACTGCGGTCATTTTGCGGTCGTTTACTGCCCCTCGAAAAACTATTTTGTTTCTTGATTTGAACCAAGACAAGATAAAGATATTCAAATGTAGAGATTGTATACTGAATTCTTTGCAATGTGAACTGATTCCCATTACTTTACGTTAAGCACTTAATATTTGAGAGTTTTTTGAATCTTTATGAATGAAACACCGTTATTTGAAAGCGAAATTTTACTAAAATTCAGGTCATGTTTTCGCACTCTGTTACGTTGCCTTGATCCCGGAGATCACTACTCAGTAAAAGAACAATGCTTCCTCTCTACAAATATGCAATAAAAATCTTGGGCAATTTAAACCACGAATTTTGCGAAGCCAGAATTCCGAGGGTGGTTTTATGAATTTGCGCCATTTTGAATTGAGTTTGAGTCCACGCAAATCTCGCTCTTACAAGGCTTTAGTAAAATTTATCCCTCTCACCTGTTTACATTGAATCGAAAAACTTTTCCAAACATTCCGGCTGTTAAATCCTGTGGTTTTGACGGCCACAGTTGATTTTAAACGATGTGAACCGCTTAAAATACAACATGGCGAGCGGACATTTCAAACTCTTGGAGACATAATTCGATTTTCATCCAGCTTCGAGTTGCTTAGGATTGCGTGACAAATCACAGTGAACCTGAGAAAGGAGAGATAATGGGAACGAGGATGACATAAGGCCCTTAGAAATTTTGAGTGGGGGGGGGGGGGGGGGGAGGGAAAGGGGTGGGGAGGCTTGGGTAATTTCAGAAAAAAATGTCCTGCCGACTCATTTTGAGGGGAAAAAAATCTTGCAAGGAAATACCTCGGGAAAAAAATACCTATGCTGATCTTGAGCAAGAAAGAAAAATCCAATCAAGGTCTTTTCAGAATGCATTGAAATTTGCTTTGCACCTTCTGTACACTTTGTAAATCAAAGTACAGTCAAATGACTAACATTTTACCGCATTTTACACAAGGCACCGCTATGGAAACGAAAATTAATTCAGTGGCTTTTGCCAACATTTTCATGGCAGCGGTTGACTCCGAAATCTAAAGGGCGACCGCGGAGCTATGGGGCTGGGTGGGCTATAACCACACCAATAATTTTGCCGGGAATTTTTTTTTTCTTTTTTTGCATTTAGAAAAGTACTTCTAATCTTTGTTTCAAAAGCAAAACCATTTTTTTTATTCGCTCGACAACATTTACAATGACCACAATAATAACAATAACATAATAACATAATAATAACAGAACTGCCTTAAGTTAAACGTTATAATGCAACTATTTTTTTCATAACACTGATAAAATGGGACAACGTACAGAAAATTCGCATAATGATTAATGGGTACTGTACCCGTTACGCGAATTTTCTGTTGTCACATGTTTCTATAGTATCACGTGTTTTGAAATCGCATCCAATCTAAATTATCCATTCTCAGAGTGTTTCGATCAAATTCAACATGTCTCTAAGCGTTCGCGTTATTTTTAATAGGGAGCTTAAGCAACTACGACGACGGGAAGGACGACGACGTCAAGTAAGCGCGGAGGGACTGGAACGAGAACGTCGTTTTAGGCGGGAAAATGAAACTTAAGCAGCGGAGTTGCTCAAGGACGACGACGTTTGGAAACTTCGTACAGTATCGCTCCTTATCAAGAAATGGCATCGTTTAGGGACGTCCAAAATTTAATTCTATTTATTCATGGATTAAATTTCATTGATGACGACGAGTTTTTGATTCTGTATGACCTGTTCGAGCCAAGAAACCCGGACTTCCCTTACGAAGCTTACCCGAAATTCGACTTAGATGAGATGGCTGAGTCAGAGTGCCTCGCAGAATTCCGATTTAAGAAAAGAGACATTTACTTACTTGCAGAAGTTCTGGAAATTCCACAAACCATACGATGTGATCAAAGATCGATTTGTGGTGGAATAGAGGGCTTATGCATGCTGTTGAGGCGGTTATCGTACCCTTGCAGATACGGGGACATGATTCAAAGATTCGCTCGGCCAGTTCCTGTGATCAGCATGGTTACAAATATTTTGATCGACTACATATATCACATCCATGGCCGACGGTTAACCCACTGGAATCGTGAGATTTTGGATCCCGACCACCTTGAGATGTACGCAGCGGCCATCACATCAAGAGGCTCGCCTTTACACAACTGCTTTGGCTTCGTCGATGGCACCGTAAGACCAATCGCACGACCAGGAGAGAATCAGCGGATACTGTACAATGGTCATAAGCGGATCCATGCTATAAAGTTCCAATCCGTCGTGTTACCAAATGGCTTAATTGGAAATATGTACGGTCCCGTAGGTGAGACCTACAGCCATGTAGCTGTATTTTTTTTAATACAAATTTAACACTTACCGTTTGTTTTTTCTTTTGGAATCAACAAACATTTCTTGTAGCTGTGAAATGAACTTGGTTAATGTTTTATCTCGTTTGCTTGTTTCAGAGGGCAGAAAGCATGATGCATCAATGCTTGCAGATTCAGGACTGTTGCGAGACCTAGAGCAGTACGCCTTATCTCATGGTGGCCAACCGATGTGCCTTTACGGGGATCCCGCATATCCACTAAGAGTGCATCTTCAGTGTCCATTCAGATTTGGAGTTATAACCGATCAAATGAAGGCTTACAATACAGCAATGAGTGCTGTAAGGTCTTCTGTTGAATGCATAGGCGTACGGGCAATTTTTTGCCAGGGGGGGGGGGGGGGGGGGGGCGGTGAACCATTTGCCCAAAAAAATCTTGCAAGTTGCCCAAATTTTTACGAAACAGTCGAAAAGACTACGAGGGTCATACGATGCACTAACATAGGCCTACATATGAAGTGAAAATATTCTTATACATGAATCTATCACGTTAAAAGAAATAGCTGTCCGTCTCTGCCATTTCGACGGCCGAAGATATCAATGATGCGATCCATGTCATTGTTGACTACAGAGTTGGCATATGCCCTTTCAATGTTAATCGGTGCGATGTTACTGACACGTTGCCCCATGGTGCTGCGGAGGTAGGTTTTCAATCTGCGCAACGCACTGAATGATCGTTCTGCAGAACACGATGTAGCAGGTATTACTGCAAGGATAGTACCACATTAGAAAACTCTAGAAACATATCAAATAGATCATTCTCGTGTATTGTCTCCAGCCGATTTCTGATCGAATAGTTGAAATAGTCGAAAACTCGCGTACATTTTCTTCTCGGCTTCCAGAATCTCGCAGTCGATTTTGTAAAATTTAGCAACGCGGGAGAAGCTTTCTTTATCAGGTGTTTCACTGTGACAGATATTTCTCAAAGCACAGAGTATTTCCGGGTCATTTCCGCTAAACCTGAGCTCAAGCTCGGAAGCACCTTGTTGATGGACGCATAGTAAGTGTTAATACGGTGGTGCAATTCCGGTGTCAGCTGCATTTGTCTTTGCGCGTGTCCACCAGGCGGCGCGATGGCGTTTGTCTGGATGCCCTGGCTTCTCGTAATTCAAACTGAGAATTGGTCAGCCACTTCTTCATTTTCAGACCCATTGCTGATGCTATCTGCCATACGCTGGTGAAACTTTCTTCACTCCGACACTGGCGTAGGGTCGGAATGGTCATGTCGGCATTTCTTCTAGCGGAGGTGACGTCGACCGTGTTACCCTGAAGATATCGGCACAGACCAGTGTTGCTTAGGACCACTTTCAGCACAAACAGTCCTAAGATAAACTCCAAGTCACAAATGGCGGTCAATAAGGCTCTGCTCTCAGAGTAGGTTTCCGGATCTTTGTCTGAAGACAGCGTGAGCAGGGCTTTTACAATGCGTTCCATTTGCCCGTATACGGCCTCTACGGCTTCCCACCGGCATGACCATCCGCGTGGCACTCATCCTCACCTTATACTTCTGTGTCACTAAACTGGGCGTGTCGTTTGGGACTCGCTTCTAAGAAGTTGTTCAGAGCCTGGATAGTCCCCAGAGCGTTTCGCAATGGTTCAATCTGTGTCATAGTATACTGAAGGGCGAGGTTTAGCACATGTCCGTAACAGTGGATGTAGATACCGAGCGGGGAGCACTCTTCCATTCTTGTTGAGAGTCCCTTGTGTACACCGTTCATATTAGCCGCCCATCGAATGCTTTACCAACAATGTTCTTGAGGTCAAGATTGAGTTCAGTGATAGCAGATTTCACCAGTTCACACAGTACTTCGCCTTGGGTTGATTTCTTGCAGTAGAAATCAATGAACATTTCTTTCTCCGTTCCATTCAGCGCGAAACTAAGGCAAAGTGAAACTTGTTCTGTTCTGCTTTGCCCAAATTTCTCTTGCTGCCCAAAAAATCTGAGTTGCCCAAAATTTGGGGGGGGCTGCAGCCCTCCCAGCCCCCCCGGCCCGTACGCCTATGGTTGAATGGCTATTTGGGGACATAATTAACTACTTCAAGTTCTTGGACTTCAAGAAAAATTTAAAACTTGGGCTTAGTAGCGTTGGTAAAATGTATATCGTTTCCGCTCTTCTCCAAAACGCCCTTACGTGTCTTTATGGCAACGAAACTTCAAGTTTTTTTGATCTTGATCCACCAACACTGGAAGAGTACTTCTCTTAAGCTATGAAATGTTTATTTATTTCATCAACAAATCTACTTTTACATCAATAAGGAGAGCATATAAATATAGTCTCCAGCAATAGTAGTAAGATAGAGGTTATAAACAAAACGTCGAGATGAGAGCATATAAAAATAGCCTCCAGTAACACTAGTAAGCAAGAGTCTTTAAACAAAACTTCGAGAGGAGAGCATATAACAATAGTCTCCAGCAATACGAGTACTGAGACAAAGTTTATAAACACAACTTCAGGATTTTTTAATATTGTAATATCCATGTAATCGATGAAATATATTTAATAAATATATTTAAAAATATTAATATAAAAAAAAATCAAAGGGGCAGGTACAACTTACACCCAACAACAATGATCACCAAACAAACTTAAAAAAGTTACTTTGGAGAAAATTTTTCCATGAGAGCCAAGAATGCCTGTGACTGTTGCTGCTGTTGATTTATCATCATCATCATCACCTGTTGCTGTTGCTGTTGTTGTTGAACCATAGTGGAGATCAAGTTTTCTTGATACTGGTTCTTTTCCTTCTCCCTCTCCATCATGGTTTCCTGCTCTTTCTTCCTTAGATCCAGTTCTTGCTCTTTCAGAACAGTCTCCTTATCAGCCCTTTCCTTTAAATAATCAATAGCATCTGCTGTGCTCCTTCGACTCTTCTTTGGGGCGCTTCTAAGTTACCACTTTCCTTCTTTCTTTTGGCAGTTTGGCCCATACGCTCCAGAGCTTGCTTACGCATATCTTCGGCTGCTGCCTTGTCGTTCTCAATTGCTTTCTTTTTGTTCTCGTCTTCACACTCTAACTTCTCTTTAGCAGCTTTCTCCTTTTCCAGAATTTCCTCTAAAACACAATCGAGCTCTGAACTTTCCACATCGATACCACTAGCTTTCTCTTCACTTTTCAATTTGGCTTGCATCTTTTTGGTTAGCAGGTTGTACCTGTCGCGCACAGATCTTGCTGTAACTCTGAACTTTGGACATAACATGGCGTTTAACCTTTCAGCCAATGACTCCCAAGCTTGTCCTCTTTCTGGGCTTCTGATTTTAAATCGGAAAGGCTCAACAACGAGCACCTCCCGGCATATTACAATATCGTGGTCATTACTCCACGTAAAATTTGGATTTCTGCCAAAGTAAACAGAGTTAAAAGGTTTAAGAATGTTGAGAGCTAGAAATAAACTTATTCGCTTTTAACCATAAATTACACTTTGCTGTAAAACAATCTCAAATTTTGCGGGGAAAACTACCGCTATGGAAAGATCGAAAGCAAGTTAATACTCAATTTCTGACACACATGAATTTACAATGATCTAAAATTAAACATTTCGAAAAAAGATTTGCAAAACTTGAGAGACACTCAAGTAAATTAAATGTAAACACACAATCTCATAAAATCCTTCGCTGCTTTTAACAGAGATTTTAACTGCAATTTATTTACAGGATATTTAATTTTTAACCGAAACCAAAGGTATACTGTGTTGCCACTTAAGTATTTTCTTTCAAGAAAAATGATAAAAAGCACTCTTTCATTAAATTTCGTAAATAAACTTAACTTACGTGGTTGCCTTCTCCGTCGCATGGCTCGGTGTTTTGGTAGTTGTCATCTGTGTGCAAGAAAGGCAATGCTTAAAATAAGTTGGTTCTGTTCATCAAACTAAACAGAGGAGTTAAAACAACCATACAAGAAAATAAAAACACCAACCGGTTACAAACTGTGACAAATGAGAGTAAATCCGTACCTTTTAGCGAGATAAAACTCTTCAAGAGACCTCAAGTTGACGACGACGTGAAACTAATCCTTTTGAAGTCGTCGACGAGAACACGACGACGAGATTTTCTGGTCGCGCTTGCGCACTGACGCTCAACTTACTTCCGGTCGTTGTCGACCCGCTCGTCGTCGTGACTGCTTAAGCTCGCTAATATCTGTTCTTTGACTGCTGCATTTTTACAATTAACCGCAAACGTAACTTTGGAACATTTTCTGACGCTGACCTCCTTCATATTACCAACTAACTGGACTAGCATATCATGAACCCGAAATGGGTCCAACGCGAAAACTTTAAGACATTTCTTTTTTCTTGATAATTTGTTCTGTTCGGTGAAATCCACTTTAAATGGTAAAAGAACATAAATTAAGGACTGGCTTTAAAGAATCTGACCCACCCAGTTTGCATTGAGAGACTACGTTGGTTCATCCGCCATTTTCAGTGCCCCCGAAAGTCCATACTGTATTGTAGATGAGAAATTCACTCGTGCAAGAGGTGATATGCTTGCCCAAGTATGGAATAGAGCCGTATCATAACAATAAGAGAACAAGGGCACAATGCACTCAATGCAAACTGGGTGGGTCAGACTCTGTAATATTAAGCTTTTGTCACTTTGAATGAACGTCATATCATATTAAAATTATGTTTTAAATGTACGTTTTTGTGCAAAATTAACAGAATAGTGATAACAATTTGACAAAGTGTTCTTAGGATTGATAGAAATAAACGCGTTTCCGGTGATTTCAGAAGCTCTAAATTTCAAAATTTTCCGGACCCCCCCCCCCCCCCCCCCAAATAACCTCGAGCCTTCGGCGCTCGTTGAGCTCGCGCGTACCCCACCAATCCAAAATATGCTCCGCGGTCCCTGAATTAATTCCCAACAAAACAAAAAGATTCGTGTGGAAAAGATACATCGATGACGTGTTCCCTTTGTGGAACACCAGCATAGAGGAAATAAATGGGTTCATTGAATCGAACAGGCTAACAAATATCACCAAACCATTAAATTTACGGCTGAAATCTCAGAGAAAGAAACTATTTTCTTGGATACGTGCGTCTACAAAGGTAATAGATTTAAAGAAACGTCTATTCTCGTTGTACGCACCCATTACGGCAAAAACTAAGGTTAATAAGGTGAAACGAGACTAAATATGGAGTAAATTTATGTACTACAATGATAATATGTTTACACTACAACAACACAGGGCTGTAGCAAAGGGAGGTGCACCCCCCTTGCTACAGCTCTGTGTTGTTGGAGTGTAAACATAATATCATTGTAGTACGTAAATTTACTCCATATTTAGTCTCATCTCAGTGTAAACGGCCTCGTCGTTTCACCTTAGTTTTTGCAGTCGCAAGTATATGACACAATAATAAAGGTGGTCATTATTTTGCACAGTTTTAACATAATTAATTAATCTTAAGATCTTTCTTTGTTCTTTTGCCATTTGTGCTTCTTTCCCAGGTTCATGGCTAAGCACGAAACGACATTAGGGACTTATGCCATCCTCGTTCCCAGGATCTCTCCTTTCTTGGGTTCACTGTGTTTTGTCACGCAATCCTAAGCAACTCGAAGCTGAATGAAAATCAAACCCTTTCAAAGGTCAAGTATCAAGCCAAAAATTGTCAACAATACAGTTTCCGTTCTTACAAGGATCAGCGAAGCGTGTGACCCTGATTTCAATTTGATTTCAAGACGTTTAGAAGGCAGAACCGTCGAATTATGTCTCCAAGAGTTTGAAATGTCCGCTCGCCATGTTGTATTTTAAGCGGTTCACATCGTTTAAAATCAACTGTGGCCGTCAAAACCACAGGATTTAACAGTCGGAATGTTTGGAAAGGTTTTTCGATTCAAATGTAAACAGGTGAGAGGGATAAATTTTACTAAAGCCTTGTAAGAGCGAGATTTGCGTGGACTCAAACTCAATTCAAAATGGCGCAAATTCATAAAACCACCCTCGGAATTCTGGCTTCGCAAAATTCGTGGTTTAAGTTGCCCAAAATTTTTATTGCATATTTGTAGAGAGGAAGCATTGTTCTTTTACTGAGTAGTGATCTCCGGGATCAAAGCAACGTAACAGAGTGCGAAAACATGACCTGAATTTTAGTAAAATTTCGCTTTCAAATAACGGTGTTTCATTCATAAAGATTCAAAAAACTCTCAAATATTAAGTGCTTAACGTAAAGTAATGGGAATCAGTTCACATCGCAAATAATTCAGTATACAATCTCTACATTTGAATATCTTTCTCTTGTCCTGGTTCAAATCAAGAAACAAAATAGTTTTTTGAGGGGCAGTAAACGACCGCAAAATGACCGCAGTGAGGCCGTATGTGAGGTTAAGCCGCGGTTTGACAAATATATTAACCGCAGCGAACTGAAACTTATATTTTTATGATAAGTTCAAACAGGCCTTCCATATCAGGGAGTTTGAGAAAATTCGATTTTTCATTTTCGGTAAGGCTAAGGTGATTGTTACAGATTCTTCCTCTTAAGTTTGAAAACCAGCGGTGGCCATCCTCCATTTTTCAAAAGGTAAACTTCATTTAAGAGAAGGACCGAAAGTGGATCTTGTTAAGTGTCTTAAGACCGTCGCTTCTAGGTACAATTATTCTGGATGGTGCTGCCATCTTCCAGATGCTTCTCCTTCTACTGTACTTAACTTTGAAAAGTAATGCCAAACCGCGTCTGTGTATGGAAGTGAATGGAAAAGGTTTGCTGAAGAAAGCAGCGCGCGGAAGAAGAGTCAAAGGCATAGAGTCATGTTATCAACGCCAATCCCCTCGAACTATACTGGATAGGCTTCCTTCGAGTTTATCAGAAAAAGAATGAGCCGTTTCTACTTCTAGCAAACTACTTAGTGTCGTTGGCGATACCTGATGGCGAGGAGCTGTATAGCATTTCTGAAGAGAGTGTCTTGCCGTCCCCAACCAAAGCAGACATGACGACCATATACCCACGAAGAGACTGTTGTTGCGACTGTTGGTGCATGTCTTTAAAGTGCCAGCCTCTGTGTCTCATCTAAAAATAAAGATCAAGAACAACTACACAGATGTGGGTGTTCTAGCTGTATCCATTGCAAGCACTATTCATACTCATGTAATATTCATTATCCCGCGCGATGATGTAATTGGCATTATAAAAGGTAGAATAATATATGCAAATGTGTCAGTTCGCAAAGATTTCCATGGAGAAACGTCAGAGGGATTCTGCTTCAGCACGGCCTGCTTCTGTTGAGTCCATAGAATTACCGCAGCAGGCCGTGCTCCCTCTTCAACCACAAATGCAAGCTTCTTCAAACGAAGTTCTTGGTTTTAGTAGCGCTTCGATGAGTGCGTCAGCCGCGGAACAAGCACATTCACCGAGCCACGTGGCGGGGCTCCGAGTTCATCGTTAACCACAGCGGAGCAGTTAAAGGTTCGCTTCTTGGTTCTGTGTATTTTGGGCGTTATTTCGGGAATAGTCATGGTTTGGTTCGTTGGGGCGAGCGCGATATTTATTTCTCCGGTTTCCGTCTCAATTTTTCTTTCGGACCCTTGTTTGTTGTAGTTTGGGCGGCGTTTTTATTTCGGTTGTGTTTGTAGGAATTTTGCACGTGTGAATTCCTAATTAGATTCGGTAGATTTTTTGTATTTAGCCTTTGTTCGCGGGGGTGTTAAGATATTTTTGCTCGCCGAATATCGACGGTATATTTATATCGGGCCCAAGATTGAAAGCGATAGGTGAGGTTTAAGTCTCATGTTTACGTGATTGGGCTATGGCAAGGTGAAACGAAGGGTTCTTGGCGAGCCTAATGACGAATAGACCTTATTCGCTTGGGCGTATTTGTTTACCCATTAGAGACCACGTGTCATTCCCCTGGGTATTATTTCTTTCTTTTCCGTTAACGCTTGAGAACTTACATTAATATGGATGTCGTTCAGACAAAGAATTTAACTCCCAAGAGGTTTGTATTGGGAAAACATTACGCCCAAGCGAATAAGGTCTATTGCGTTGAGCATCTTTGTGAACTCACTATTGACATAAAGGATTTCTTTGTGAGCCCAATGGCGGAGTAAGTTGAGTCTCTTTGTGAACTCGCTATTGAGATTACTTGTTGCTGGGTGAGCCAAACTGACGGACCGGACTAAGTAGGGTATATTGGTGAACTCTCCGTTTAGATAAAGGGTTTCTTTGTGAGCCCAGTGACGGAGTAAGCCGAGTATCTTTGTGAACTCTCTGTTGAGATGAAGGGTTTCTTTGTGAGCCCAATGACGAAGTAAGTGGAGTATCTTTGTGAACTCACTGTTGGGATACAGGGTTTCTTTGTGAGCCTGATGACGAAGTAAGTTGAGTATCTTTGTGAACTCACTGTTGAGATAAAGGGTTTCTTTGTGAGCCCAATGACGAAGTAAGTTGAATCTCTTTGTGAACTCGCTATTGAGATTAAGGGTTGCTTGGTGAGCCGAATTAATGGAGTAAGTGGAGTATCTTTGTGAACTATCTGTTCAGATAAAGGGTTTCTTTGTGAGCCCAATGACGAAGTAAGTGGAGTATCTTTATGAATTTTCTGTTGAGATAAAGGGTTTCTTTGTGAGCCCAATGACGAGGTAAGTTGAGTATCTTTGTGAAATCATTGTTGAGATAAAGGGTTTCTTTGTGAGCCCAATGATGGAGTAAGTGAAGTATCTTTGTGAGCTTTCTGTTGAGATAAAGGGTTTCTTTGTGAGCCCAATGACGAGGTAAGTTGAGTATCATTGTAAAATCACTATTGAGATAAAGGGTTTCTCTGTGAGGCCAATGACGAAGTAAGTTGAGTATCTTTGTGAAATCACTGTTGAGGTAAAGGGTGTCTTTGTGAGCTCAATGACGAAGTAAGTTGAGTATCTTTATTGTGAACTCATTGTTGAGATAACGCGTTTCTATGTGAGTCCATAATGACGAAAAAAGGTTGAGTCCAACGGCGTTGTCAGTAGGATATAATATGTCTAACATAGTTGTTATAAAAGGAGGATATATTGTCGGTTGGGTTCTCTTTTGAGGACTCGCAGTTACTGAAAGATAGCCCCTGTAAGGGTCTATGCCAATTGAGAAGCGTATTTTGCTTGAGTCCAGCGGAAACTCAAAACGGGCGTGGTGAGCCCTATAATATGCGTCATAGGTATCTGGGTGAACCTAATGTTCTTATGTGACCTAATTTTATGTTTTCTGGGGGCCTTCCAATCAACGATCGCGTGCTGGTACTGATTAAGTGTTACCGCCTGCGGTCGGTATGGCCATATTGTTAGGTTTTGTGGGAAAAAAAAAAACCTTAGTTATATATGTATATACGGGAAAGCCTTCGTGGCTGTTATTGGCGTTCTAGGCATATGCCAAGGAGTGTTGTAATTTTTTGCTTGTCTTTTATGACGAGGTTGTTCATGAAATAAAGTTGGTAAGTTAACGTGGACCCTTTTTTTTTACTGTGTGGGGAGTGAATATGAATATGACTTACGGGTAGATGTGGGTTTCCTGTGCTACAGAACTGATAATGAAGATAGGAAGCGAAGGACTGAGAAAGTGTCATGGGATTCGTTCTCAACAGACAGAAGTTGTTGTTGGGTTTATGGTTTTATATCTATTTTTCAATTTCTGGGTCCTGAGAGATGACTCCGCAAGCGATTGTCAACGATGGCATCCCTTGTTGCTTCAACTTGTCGGACAGTGGCTGTCATCTTCTCTAGGCCTGGATCGGGGTAAAGTATAGTGGGTTTTCTTCGATTCCATCCGTTGGTTACTCGGTTTTCTTTATTTAATTCCAAATAAGGGAGATCGTTAATACGGGGGAATGTTTTTCCCTGAGCAGAGTGCAGCAATTGGCTGTAACAAGGAAAATTCAATGAGTTTGGTCGGATGGAGCCTCGGCCTCAGGTCTAGAGGAGGTGACGGCTGTAGTAGTGGTATCGGCTACTTTTGGGCCTTTTTTCCGAATATTAATTTATTCAAAAAACAGTAGGTCGGAATTTCCGAAGATTAATTTATTCATAAAAACAATAGGTCGGAATTTCCGAAGATAATCGTAACCCTAGGTCTATTGTGCTAACCCTAAGTCATTAACATATTAACCTTAAGAATTACAGCTGCGCATGTCCTAATAACCCTAACCTTATTAGCATATTAACCCTAAGAATTTCAACTGCGTATGTCCTAATAAACCTAATTCAAAATGGCGGATGTCATTGTTAATTCAAAATGGCGAAATTGAGATAAACATTCAAAATGGCGGAACTTATGAAATATTCAAAATGGCGGAATTAAGTAAAGTATTCAAAATGGAGGATCTTATGATTTATTCATCAAAGTCAGGGGGGCCCATCAAGTTCAAGGCGGGCCCCGCCAGTGCAAAAACGATCAAAGTCGTGTATTTGCTTACCTAACCTCGAATTCTGAGATCCCTTTATAGGGACACAAGTTCTCTTCCATGTGGGACAACATGGTTGTGACACTTTGGATTTTTCAACCAATACACATGCGCAGTAGGGTTTTTGGGTCTAAATGGGTTCAAATTCAATTACAAACATGATAGCGATGTAGGGTCTCTTCCATGTGGGACACATGTAGTAAACTCAACGGATTTTTAGCGACAGCGCATGCGCAGTATCCTTTCTTAGTTTGATGTTAAAGTTTTTAGCCCAAAGTCTCACACATGTTTGTAACAAACATCTATATCAGAGCTCCCCTTGATTCTATTTGGCCCATCGTAAATAGCGTGAATGATTCGATTCTGAAGATTACCGTCAAAGAAGGAAAGGATGTTTTGGATCAAAAACCAAAGAAAGATGACCTTAAAATGGAACCAGTCAAAAGCAAGGGCTAAATGTCTTGGAGTCAATAACCAAACGTCAAGTCAAACCGAAAAAGCGAAAGCTGTCAACTTTGAAAGTTGAGATTCCCAAACATCCTTTCCTTCTTTGACGGTAATCTTCAGAATCGAATCATTCACGCTATCTACGATGGGCCAAATAGAATCAAGGGGAGCTCTGATATAGATGTTTGTTACAAACATGTGTGAGACTTTGGGCTAAAAACTTTAACATCAAACTAAGAAAGGATACTGCGCATGCGCTGTCGCTAAAAATCCGTTGAGTTTACTACATGTGTCCCACATGGAAGAGACCCTACATCGCTATCATGTTTGTAATTGAATTTGAACCCATTTAGACCCAAAAACCCTACTGCGCATGTGTATTGGTTGAAAAATCCAAAGTGTCACAACCATGTTGTCCCACATGGAAGAGAACTTGTGTCCCTATAAAGGGATCTCAGAATTCGAGGTTAGGTAAGCAAATACACGACTTTGATCGTTTTTGCACTGGCGGGGCCCGCCTTGAACTTGATGGGCCCCCCTGACTTTGATGAATAAATCATAAGATCCTCCATTTTGAATACTTTACTTAATTCCGCCATTTTGAATATTTCATAAGTTCCGCCATTTTGAATATTTATCTCAATTTCGCCATTTTGAATTAACAATGACATCCGCCATTTTGAATTAGGTTTATTAAGACATGCGCAGTTGAAATTCTTAGGGTTAATATGCTAATAAGGTTAGGGTTATTAGGACATGCGCAGCTGTAATTCTTAAGGTTAATATGTTAATGACTTAGGGTTAGCACAATAGACCTAGGGTTACGATTATCTTCGGAAATTCCGACCTATTGTTTTTATGAATAAATTAATCTTCGGAAATTCCGACCTACTGTTTTTTGAATAAATTAATATTCGGAAAAAGGCCCAAAAGTAGCCGATACCACTACTGGCTGTTGACGTTGTTTTGTCAAGTATCAAACGGGTGTTATCAGGGTGAATTTCGACTATTAAGAAGTAAAGTTTCGGGACCCGAACATGTTCTTATCAGGGGAACTTCACAATCATTTGGAAGCGTGGGAATGTCATTCTGAAGGACTAACTGGACAACAAAACTATCAAGAGTCAATATTTTAGATTTTCTCCGTCCCTTTCAGGGAGTGTTTACAGGGGCTCATTACGGTAGCCCTTCTCCGCCAAGGAAAGTCGTTTCAAACCACCCATCTTGTAAAGGCTTGGAAACGGTTATTTCATACGAAATACAGTCCCGCATTATAACTGGAGCTGTGAAAGTTTGGGATGTAGGAGGAACAGTGGAACCTCCTTGGCTTGTTTTACCCTTACTATAGAGCCTTCGAAACCTCGCTTGTGTATTGATGCTTCGTTTCGGAATTTAAGGATGGCAGACACTCCATTTCCAATAGATAAATTAGTGGAGGTTTCACGATTTCTTTATGCGGAATCCTGATGTCCAACTTGGATGATAATGTGGGCCATGACCACATCCTGCTCACGGAAAAATCACAAGAGCTTGAGGGCTTTGAATGGAATGACTGGTGGTTTGTTTCCCAGTATGTGGGTTTCGCGGCAGTTAGCTATCTTCGGGGCCTCGGTGTCGCGTGTCCTTTTATATCGATGTTAGATTGGCAGGAGAACTGTTCGCTAAAGAGGGCTTCTGGTCCCGCCCTATAAGTCTGCGAGACACTCTTTTAAGTAGGTGGTCGGCGGAGGCCTCCCTTTATATTGTTTGTCGAGTTTTAATTATGTGGGGTTACTCCCTTGGTTTGACATCCTTGTCCCAGTTGGGCGGATATCATACCTGGGCATGTTGGCTGATTCGCACTTGCAGGCGTTTTTGATTCCTGATGTTAAGAAACAAAGGTTTGCGGTGTTAGGAGAAAGCCTCCTTGCCCGCAGGGATTCGGTGCCTGTCAAGTCTCTCCAAAAGCTTATAATGGGAAAGTGCATTTCGTTTACGCTTGCATTCCCCGGGGCAAAAGGTTATATACGTGAGTTGGCGTCGGCTATTGGGGCGGCTTCGGGAAAGCAAAATTCCACTTTTCGCCCATGCTGCGAGAGGAATTGGTGTACTAGCGTTTCCTGGATTCTTGGTCCGAATATATTCCGTGGAGAAAGAAGGAACATGTGGCACTCAAGCTAACAACGGACGCATCATTGTCTCGTTGGGCAGGGGTTATTCACATAAACTCAGGGTAATTGACATTTGGCGATTTTGGGAGGACCTTCTCTCGTTGAATATCAATGTCAAAGAAATGTGGGCTGTGGCAGAGCTCTAGAATCTCTTCCGCCGGAAGTTCGAGATTGCCGCCTCGATATTCAAGGGGATGACCAGGCTATTATTTATACCTGGCATGGTAGAGGTTCTCGTTGCAAAGATTTGAAACGCGTAGAAAAGCGCTTTCACTTTGTTTATTGTGAGAAAATATTGCGTTATCAATGGTCTTTGTCCCTTTAAACATGAATGTGGCAGACTGGTTTCCATGAAAGCTGTCTCGTAACGACGCCATGCTGTCACCAAGATGCTGGCAGATTGTCTAGACGGAGTTTGGAGGTGGAAATGGTCATTTTCTTCTCCTCCGTTCTCACAGTCTTTACCCAGAGTCCCATAACTGTTTGTCCCAACAGTCAGCTGTCCGTGCTGTTTTTACCCTAACGTTGAGGGATTTTGATTTTGCCAACGGTGGTCATGCGTCATGCTAGATGTGGAACAGGTCCACCCTCGTCTCAGAATTGTGGATGAATAAATATTTAATGCTTGAGGTCAAGAATTTGTAAATAAGCTTTATATATGCGATCGCGAACAAGATACTGCGGGTTTTTCTATTGTTTAATAGTGTGCATAACCAAATGAACAAGAGTTATACGCGCGTCGCCGCTACGCTTGGCACTGTTGTTTATTCTCACGAGTTTTCCCTGGGAACTGAGCTTGCCGTTTTTTCAAGATCAGCAACACAGATTTATTAAAAAAAAAAATCGTTCAAGCAGGAAATCTGACACAAAAGAAGACTTTCTCACCTACTTCACAGGGTTTGCGCTTTTCGGAAATCAATTCATTTTCGGCGAGCACTCGACAATCAGCAAGAACAATAGCTTCAATATATGAATACTCAACGACCCCAAAATTTGAAGTACACACTTAAATCGGCTTGAAGTTGTCATGAGACCTTCCTATCCACGAATTGAAGCTCGAAGGGAAGACTTACTGAGACGAAAACAGTCAACTCCATATTGTAGCCAAGAGTCGTCTTTGGAGAGAGAGTTTGGAACATTTTTGCAGAAGTTGTCGCCGCCTCGAGATCTCCACTCAGCTACCCCAGATGATGTTATCCGTTTTCTAATCTGAAAGGATCGTGGGGGTAAAACGAAAGTGTATGTAGACATGTGTCCTGCCTTTTGGACCAAGAGGCCTTCTAAGTGCCCTTGGCCGACGCGATTGGTATTTGGGACCGTGGACTCCTAAATTAAAAGAAAACTCAGAGCGTTCTGCACCGCGCAAGAGAGAGGTTCGGATAACTCAGGTGTTCCCGGTTATGGTAACCCCGCAGCATCGAGAAGGGTGAAGGTTTAATTTATCTCACATCGGTAAGGGTAGAACAGCTTCAGGCCAGGGTCTCCCCTCCACAAGCGGAGCCTTTTTCTGCTGAGTGACCTGATCGCGATCTCCGATCTTATCCCGGCGCAGTCGATTGAACGAACCGGGTTTAGTTTCTAAGAAGATCTTCGTTTTAGCTCGGAGTTAAGCCTTCTTTAAAGCTTTGGTTTTTGCTGGGGACCAAGCGGGTGATTTAGGCAGAATGGAGACCCAAGAAATTCTATATTTTCCACAGTGAGGGGGCCTCCTGTTCAACCATATGTATACGAAAACGCGAACAATTTATTGTTTCCACGGTGTGGAAACAATAATTTGATTGTCATGTTACGGCGATACAGGCTTATATCTCCATTTGTGACAGTTCGCTTGCAGCATAAACCGTTTTCGTGCATTAAATTCGTCGGGGGGATTAGGGCCGCCCCGTTTGACTCTTCCGCAGCAAAGGCTCGATCGTCTTTCTTTTTATCTTCAGTACTATACCTGCCTCTTGTTAGTGTTAGTTGGGTCGCGCAACATTACCCTTCATGGCTTGAGAAGTGGCTCTGCGATTTCGTTGGTGTTAGATGGCACTCCCTATGTCTGATACCTTTCTCACGTGGGCAGGAAGACATCGGAACTTTCAATTCAAGTTGAATAAAGTATTGTGTCCGGGACGACCGAGTGACGACCTTGGATTTCGTTGGCCTCCTGAGCTTTACAAGAAACGAAATAGTTTGACAGGATTCACTACAGCTTTTGGCTCTTACATGTAATAAAAGCTTGTATTTCTGTAAAGTTGTAGATGTATACTTATCCACGTTGGGGACTGGAGAGGAATTGGATTTGGGAGGTGGATTTAGGATTGGGATTGTAAGACGATGGAGAGAGGTTCGTACAGATTGGATCTGGGGTACCACGGGGACCTGAGACAGGGAGAACTTGTCCCATAACTTAATGCTAATTAGTCAGAGGATGGGATAAGGTACTATTCATACTCATGTAATATTCATTATCCCGCGCGATGACGTAATTGGCATTATATAAGGTAGAATAATATATGCAAATGTGTCAGTTGCGTATGCTTCAGAGAAACTGCAGAACCTTCCTGTATATACTATTTCAGCACAACGTTAAGGTACAATGTCGTTGAAAGTGTGTAGAGGCAAGCTTGGCTTGCACAAGCTTGCGTTACTGCGGCGAAAACTGAACTAAGAAATGTTTACTTGTTGCTTCTGAACAGCATATGATATTGAGAAAACAGAATAAATTAGAGGCATATAAGACAGGTGTAACTAGAAAAGGCAACGGGAACAAAAATTGGTAGCAGAAACTCTTCAATAAGCAAATATTAAAAGCGATAACAGCCAACAGGAGAAAAAAAGATAAAACTTTAAGAGTTAAGTTGAGAGTTTCAACCACATTCTGCTCATCCAAACAGTTTCTATAACTTTACTAATACGGTCTTAAGGACAATAGTTTGGCAATGGAGCCAAGAGCGAGCCAATATATTGTGTGTAGAATATTTATTCATTTTTTTCGCAGGACACAAAAACAATTAACGGTCCAATTGACAAAAATTGCGTATTTACATGTCAATATGTCCTACAAAACAATTTGCCACCAACTAACATATTATAATTTAGGTATATTTTGCAGCATTTAACTGTCTACACAGTTCTTATGCAAATATCTTGAGTTATATTTGTTATAAGTGTTTTATGTATTTCTATGAAAGTCAGAGAACATCTTTAAGTGGAATTAATTTCTCAGTTCAGTTTTCTTAGTCCTCAAGGTCCATTTTTTAAACGGAGCATTTCGATACGTTTCATGAGCGGTCCGAATATTGCTATATGTAACCACTGAGATAGTCTGCTCCATAGCCACTTTTTACCGAGTGTCCAGCCCCATGTTGTGGGCGGCACGGTGGTCTAGTGGTTAGCGCGTCGGACTTTCGACCTGAGGGTCGGTGGTTCGAAGCCTGGTCTCTGCCGTCGTGTTGTTTCCTTAGACAAGAAACTTTACTCCACACTGTCTCTCTCCGCCCAGGTGTATAAATGGGTACCGGCGACAAAATGCTGGAGGTAACCCTGCGATGGACTAGCATCCCATCCAGGGGGGAGTAGCAATATTCC
This sequence comes from Cladopsammia gracilis, assembly GCA_022457155.1. NCBI lineage: Eukaryota > Metazoa > Cnidaria > Anthozoa > Scleractinia > Dendrophylliidae > Cladopsammia > Cladopsammia gracilis. Next base: position 1,497,135 of record JAJGOT010000081.1, on the reverse strand, counting down.
TAGTTGCTTCATGCTACAGAAACCGGGTTAAGCCCCGGCCGTGTGGGCCATCGTGGCCCGAGTGCGACTTACCTTTACCAGCCCCATGTTGGCAAAACGTCTATGAAAAGGACGTGCACTGAAGCTTTGCTTGTACTACGTGAACTTGTTCGGTACTCCGTGTTAATGGTGGTCACCATTTAAAAACACGAACAAAAATAAATTATCAAAGACCAAGTTTGGTTTTGTGACTGAAAGGAGACACGTTTTTGTCGAGAAATAATTATTATTATGCTCGTGTATTAGTGTGTGCACACGAGTGTGTATACATGTTATCGAAAAAAAAACCAATATCAAAAATAGTAACCCAAACTCGGAAAAGCTAATTTCTTCCCGCTCTTACAAGACACGGTAATCCCAAGGCAAATTAACATCGCGATATATTCATCTGCCGCGAACGGATATTGCTATCAGGATAGTTCAAATTTTTCGACAAGTAATTGTTTTCTCGTTTCTCCAGGTGCAATCAGGTCCAAGAAGGAAAGAGAGATAGGCTTTTTGAGTGGTCATACCTTTGGAACGCTCACAAATCGATTTAACTAAATTCTGCTTATCTGCCCTACAGTTTTCGCTAAAACGTGGAACAATTTTGTTTGTACTTACCTTTGTGTATAAAGCGCGCGTATGTGGAAGTGTTGTCGGCAAATGTGTTAACGAACTGCAAAGATAACCTTTTTTTCGCTAACTTATTCGGTCCCTCGTGTAAACATTAGTTATGAAAGGTCGTCACCTAACATGACATTTAATGAAATTTCACGATAATCATGTAAAAAAAAATATGAGGTGCCATGTCATAAAATATGACATGGCGAGCGACGGCATAGTCATGAAAAGTGTCAAAACAATCTTGGTTATTCATGGCGTTAAGGGAGCTGACGGCGACAAAATGAGACTTAAACCATTTCATTCATCATAACTATCCATAGCAAACTTAATGAAATTATGATAGTTTTATGACATTTACACGAGATACACGAGATAAAGGTTTAGAGTTAGCCATTCTATTAAGGTATGTGTCTTCGCCGTTTTTATCTCGTTAATACGCAAGCGTAAACGAGATATAGTATACGTGTACAGTTATGCAAATCAGTAACTCCATGTCCCTCAGCCGTAAACTTTTATCCGTGGAGGGGGGACTTCTTTGTAAATAATGCTGTATATGTATGCGCGGCGCCAAAGGCTATGATGCGAAATACGGTAACGGTTTCAAGAAGCGCGCCGCACACCCCTACCCAAATTTTCGGAGAGTACCTCCGGTCTTTTGTTGACTTGTAAACTCCTCAGAGTATCAGACGGTCCACGTGACTTCATTCGTCCAATCATGCGTCACTTTAGTGATAGTAATGGCGGCCGTCTTCACTCTTTCGTGTTGAGGTCACCTCTCTGTTCTTGGATTGATTTCTCGTATGCGTTTCGTCGAGCGTTTTAGTTTATCGTTTCGGAGGACCGAAAGAGAAGTTCCGTGGCAAGTTAGAATCCAACTTAAAGCTTCAAGTGAGCGTTTTTTGTATCAAAGGTTTTCAATGAAAACCATGTTGTCTTCGAAACCTTTGCTTACCACTAATGTGTGACACGAATATTTAGTTTGCTCTTTCTTTGCATTTATCGGTCGGTCAGTATTTGGAATTATTTTTACACAGAATTAAAGTTTAATAGTTCAAGTTTGAGAAAATATCGCTTTTCGCGTTTTTGACATATTCTCTTGTCAGATTTCATAGGAGGTGAGTGCACGCTAACTTGTCTAATCGTGATTAGAACAAACGTTTCGAAGCTGAGAACACTGTTTTTTACTGATTCCTTTTATTTGAACTGAATATATTTTTTCTTCTAGGTTTTCAGGTTCTAAACGTCCTGAAGACTCTTCACCGTTTGTGTACAAACATATTGTCTTAAAGGGAGGGTTTCACGGTTCGGCGCATGTGCAAGCTATGACGTAACCTATTTAATTTCATTGTTTAGACCAATCGGAAGCGAGTAGATAACTCTGGCGGGAAATTTGCTCGTGAAAATGTCGCGGTCAGTCAGCTGATTGAATAGATAATTATACATACCCATGTGCGCCATGAAAACCACCAGAGCGTACAATAAATTCTTCGGGGCAAAGGTTTTATTCAGTGTTGAATTTGTTGATGTATCCATTGAAATTTTTTGTGAATTTTGGTCATCCTTCAGCTTTGTTTGGACTAATTATAGTATGTGATTATTGAAGTAAATGTGAGTGGATTTTTAACCGATAAAATTGGTAAGAAAAGCGAAAAATGCATTTTAATATGTGCACATGCGCCGAACCATGAAACCATCCATTTACTAAGGCTGCTTCTATGGAACGTTTCCTGCTTTCTTTTCCTGCGTAACTTTATTCATGGAAAAATATATAATAAATTTCAAAGTTGTGATCCCTCTGACTCTTTTATAGGAGTCATAGCATGATCTGCAGATGTTGCATGATTTTAGTAATTTGCTGAGGGAGTTCTTGTGATGGTCTGGGGATGCCTGTTGATATTGTTATGGCTAAATTACATATGTTAGGAAGGAGCTGAATTCTAACATACAACATGTAGCATACAAGCATTCATGTCAAGGGCACCAAAATAAAACGTTTTGTTGGATTTTGTCAAACTGGGTACAAACTATTTTATCATAAAATTGAACGCTAAAAGATTTTTAAAAAACGTTTTAAAACTTTAAAAACCGACCAAAATCTGATTTAAAATAAAATAAAAATGGTGCTAAAACAGACTACATGTAGAACTGTAAGTATAACAAACAAAACCTACAAAAATAGATTTTAACCAAAAAACGGACAATCTTGCTCAATATGCTGATCAAAAAATGGTTGCAAAGACATCCCATAACCGGCAAAAAACGATTTCCCATCAAAATGTATTCGAAGGAATGACGAACAGGCTCCAAAGATGAAAACTACCCTACAAATTTCCAAAAAGGTTGAGATTGCATGGGTTTGGTATCCATCCCCTTCCCTTGAAGCAGCTGGTTAAGAATTCACGAGAGCGGGCCATTTGGAACACGGACTAGCTATTTGTTAAAATTCAAAAAAATAACATTTTGTTATGAAAACGATGCATTAAAAAAATCTTAGCGGGACATACATATGCATTGTGTGATATGAGAGGGAACTTGATTACGTAACACGTTAAATTTGTTGTGACCTTTAGGGGAAAGTCCCAAGCCCATGTAGACTACATGTAGTCTATTTTAACACCATTTTTATTTTATTTTAAATGATTTTGAGTCGGTTTTTAAAGTTTTTAAAGTTTTAAAATGTTTTATTTTAAAACTCTTGTTGGATATTTTGTTTGTTTCGATTTTCCTTCCAAAAATTAGCACATAGGCCTCTCTTTGCACTGAGCCCTCCTTTATCATGAGGTCGATTTGTACTTGTGATATATTTCTCGTGAAGGTCCTGAAATTATTCTGTGCCAAAATATATTTAATTTATGAAAAAAATATTTATGTTTATTACACTGATTTCGAATTCAAGAAGCTGAAGTTTTTTTGGTTTGTGGTAAAACCTACTTTAAATCAATAATAATTATTGATTTATTATTGAAACTGATTCAAAAAATGTATTTTCTCACGTTAAGGAATGCACGCTTGTTTTAGTGCTTGTACGGATGTGTCGGTGTTAAGACCGGCACACACTAGGGGACATGTTGCGGGGACATGAAGCGGGGACAAGCCCCTTCGTGTGCACAGCGTAGGCGCATGTTGCAGGGACAGTACGCAAGCTGGTGCACACAAAGCGGATTGAGGTATAAAAATCACAGAAATCACTGAGGGCACCTTCTACTGAAGACTCATGGGATAATCAATGGCTCGTTTTTATTGGTTGATTTCTATTTTGTAGCGGGGACAGTTTGCAAGAGCAGTGCACACGATGCGACATCAAAATAGGGGTCATTTTGTCCCCGCTTCATGACGCAGGAATTCAAACCAGCTGAATTTCATGCAACATGTTGCGGGGACAAAATTGTGTCCCCGCAACAGAAGTTTTTCGCAAAAACGGGGATGTCACACGAGGAAAACTGTCGCTGCAACATGTCCCCGCTTCATGTCCCCGCAACATGTCCCCTAGTGTGTGCCGGCCTTTACTGATAACTGCGTGCGTGACTATTTCTTATTAGGTATATAGGTATTTTCACAGTTTTCAAGATCACTCGACGGATCTCATCTCGGAACAGACAGCCTCAACCTTCCGACAAATGTTTCGCCTGTGAACAAGCAGTTCGAGCATTGGGCAAACTCACCATTTTGCCCAAACTACAGTCGCCTTTATAGCATGTACAGAGCCTTGCCAAGCACGTCCAACGCTACCATCAACAAGTAGTGAAACATTTACAGACTTGGAACAGATGAGTATTTTTATGTTGTTGTAGATTTGTGTTCTCAGTCTGTTGGACTTGAAGAAAAAGATTTATTGAAACGTAGTTATGAGGATTAATTAGAAGGTTCTGAATCAGTCATTGTTAAGGGTAGGCTTAGAGTTAACGTTAAATTTTTGGAAAGCATTGGTGCTTCTCAATTTATCCTCAGCGTTATTAAGGAAGGTCACAAGATACCTTTTTACTACACTCCTACATCAGTTAATCTTCAAAATAATAAGTCTGCATTGCAGAATTCTGATTTTGTCTTCAGTGCAATCACCAAACTTCTTAAAGTTGGTTCGGTCGTGAAATGTGCTTTTCCGCCGGTGGTTATTAATTATTAATCCCATATCAGTTTCCATTTAACCCAACGGGAAGAAAAGGCTTATATTAGATCTTTGTGCACGTAATTTTTTTTTGTCAAGAAGTCTAATATTATGTTTGAAAAAGCTAAATCGTTCCTTCAGTGTTTTTAGCCAGACCTTGCGCTAGGGCTTGCTCGTTTGATATCGAATCGGGCTATCATCATATTGAGATTTTGGAACCTGATCAACAATTTTTGGGTTTCGCGTAGGTTTTTGAAAGCGTTACAAAATATTCCAAATTTACGGTTTTACCGTTTGGGCTTTCTGTGGGTCCATATATTTTTTCGAAAGCTATGAGACCGTTAGTTAAATATTGGCGTTCTGAGGTCATCAGCATTGTTGTTTATTTGGACGATGGCATTTCCGCGGCCCAAAGTTTTTCTAAATGTGAAGAGCACTCATCGCTTGTCAGGTCGGATCTTTTCTAATTCGGGTTTGTTCCCAACAAAGATAACCTGTCAGTGGGTCCCCATTCAGGGCATTTGTTGGTTGGGGATTTTTTTGGGATTTCGAAAACAATTGTATGTTCATGCCATTGGAAAATATTTCAGGGATTTTTGACGAAGTCAGTTGCAATTATTTCTTGCAAGAGCGTCTCTGCTAGGAATCTTGCTCGTGTCATGGGCAGAATTGTCTTACATTTTTTGATCGTGGGTGAAGTTTGAAAGCTCATGACCAAAGCTACGCATCGGTTAATTGAGTGCAGAAGAGGCTGGGATTAATTGCACAGGTTGTCTTAGACTCTGGTGTGCTTGTAGAACTCAATTTCCAATTCGCTACCCTCAAACGAACGTAAATTATTTTTCCCTTAAATGCTACAACAAGTACATAACCACAACAACTTGATGGTTGGTTGCTCAGGCAATCCAATAACGGACGTTTATTAACTTTAGTACAGGCTGTGACAAGTAACAAATACGGTTAGACCTACTATAAACTATAATGCATGCTGATGTACGCTAGAAAAGTTACATGGAATGAGCCAGTTGGCTAAGTTATTTGTAAACGCTTGGAAACGTCCTCTAAAACATTCATGTCCATCGCACTACCAGACCTCCACCGACCATGAAGTTTAAGTAGCCCTTCTGACACATTAGAACTGTTACTGACAGCGGAGGTAGCGCCTCCAGATCTTAAACTTCGAAGACCGTATACATCTTAAGATCTAGGCCTAATTCTTAACTTGATACAATCCTTAAAGATCTCTTTTCATCTAGTGTATGACAATTAACTTTTCTCCAAAAAAACGTATAAGTGTTAGAAGATTTGAACAGCCTTACTGGCCTGAAAAGTACAACGTTACTGGTAAGATTTACCTCATCCATGGCAATATAGCGATCCAAAAGCGCAACAGGACAATAACTGTTGCCAAGTAACCTCTTGATGTAAACACAATTACCCTCGCGATAAACGTCGTTTTTTTGCACGGGGAACGAACGCTCTTAAATAATCGGGCAAAAACTCTAAATGCGCGGGAGTGACGTTGCTCAGCTCGTCAAAACGGAAAAATCCCGCAAACCCCAAGGAACAAATACAAGCTAGACGCGAGTCCTTTAAATTAGCTGATGGACTAGAATACCTATCAATAATACTTCTAATAACATCAACGAAAACAGGCCCTTTCTTAACAGTTACTGGTTTACAACGCTTAGCCGCTTCTAGCAAATTATGGCAAACTGCACTACCAAATGAATTGCTTCCGCTATATGGAACGAAAGAATGAAACCAATTAAGGGCAGCATGAGTCATCATCAATGTAGCATAAGGGTTGAAACCTTGTAAACCTCATAAAGGTAAGTGGCTGCGAGAGTGACAGGAAAAGGAGGCACGAGCCGAACGCGAGAGAAAATCCTTCAATTCTGGCCTCACGCTAGCCGGCAGGCGATTCCAATGACCATCCGCTTGGAACATCTGCAAAGAGAAAGCGATAACGATAAAAGAAAACATGTACCCAAACTGCGCGAACAACCACACAACAACGAAAAATAGCAGACTATCCGCGCAACGGCTATGAAGGCTATAAGCATGCGTCCCAGCCGGCCGGCGATATTGCCCCAATTCCAACTCTGTCCCCTTTCACTGTGTTCGCTCGAGGACAAGCGTCCAATTTCTCTAAATAAGTGTTCAAGAAAATAACACACGCAAAAACGACGATCGGCCTGGCAATGCAAAGATAAAACCATTCGCAAGGCTAAAATGAGACCCTCGAATCTACTACTAACCAAGAACGAATGAATTATTATTCCGCGATTGCTGCAATGCATCCCTTAAGCGCTAAACCACTTATAATCCACTACAAATCTGGCCAATTTCCTAGAAATAATGGGCCAGAAATGTGATGACGGCCAAAATGGTACAACTATCGTGGCAGTGGCCCCAGAAACATAAAGATAGTGAATAACTCTAGGAATAAGGCTTACAGGGGGAACAACAAGGCAATTTTCGCGTTCCAATTTATGAATGAAAACATCTACACCACTGCAGCCTGGATTCCATAATCTAGAGAAATACTTGCAAAATTTCGTATTGTAACAGCTGGCAAAACAGTCCACAGTATGAACCCCAACTGGCTTCTAAAGACATGAAACAAGTGGCTGTAATTTGCCAATCGTCTACGTCAATGATACGACTAATAAAATCCGCTATGTCGATTTCAGAACTCATTGCTAGAATCAGCGTAAAGCTGGAAAATCTCCAGAGCTACAATATGCAAATCGCTCCTCATGCTCCCTACTTGCACAATCTTACACGCATTTTGACTAAGAGAAAACCACTTCACATAGGAACCCCTAGGCAGAGGTAAAAACGACTGCAGGACAAACAAAATAGCTGATAGTTCTCGCCACGTGGAACTTTTACCACACTCTTCCACATCCCATTGCTTATGACATATCTGCTCACCATTAACATCTAGGTGGGCACCGAACCCCGAGGCGCTTGCGTCCGAGTAAACTATACAGTTAGAAATACTAAACTGGCGATCCGAGACTAGTTTCAAGTTCAAGCGCGCTAAATTAACTTTCCAAAACCTAAGTTCTCTGGCACAGTAATGATCTAGATAAAACTTGGAGACCCAGTCCTGCGCGGGCGCAACTGATTTAGAGCAATACCTAGTCATAATTCTGGAAATATTCCCAAAACCCGCACCAGCGGAGATAATTTCACCCACAAGGGAAGCTAATTCCCGAGCCGAAACTAAGCAATACGGTGAAAAAAAAATCCCTTCAACAGCGTTCGCAATGCCACGCTTCCGCCTGTCTGAAATACGAATTATGCCGTCGATGGCGTTCCATACAATACCCAACCATTCAATAATTTGGCTCGGACACCACAGAGATTAGTTATTTTGTCTCCACTACACAACAATACAACACAGTAGTGTAAACCAAATAAGTTTATTTAGGGAAGCCTGCCGAGAACCAACGCGAGGCATACATTGCCGCTCGAGGTAAACATACATGCACGCACAACTGATTTACAATCAATTCCTTGCAAATTCAAGAACAGCTATACGTTGTTAACATCTTAAATTTACCATATCAGGATTAACAGAGTTAGGCAACCGCTCACAGTAACACTAAAACGGTTATACGGAGGCCAGAAAAAAACCTGCCAGAAAAAACCTCTTAGGGAAAAAAAATATGACAGGAAATCTGGGTAGGAACCATGGCCCAAACTCAGAGCAGTTAGCAGCCCGTCCTACGAGGCTTCACAGTAAATCAAAATAAATTTAAAAACTAAAATAAATTTGGCAACAGCCAAAGAAGTATAAACGGTTGGTTCTGAGGCCTAACATCACGTGCTATACTCCCTCTTAAATACCACCGCATCATTACCCATGATGCTCGGGCCTAGGGCCCAGGCCTTGTCGTATCTCGTGCCGACAAAATATTTATTTCTGCCTTATTGGCAAACGCCAGAAATACCATATTTTGTCTCCACCACACAACAATACAACACAGTAGTGTAAACCAAATAAGTTTATTTAGGGAAGCCTGCCGAGAACCAACGCGAGGCATAAATAGACTGCCAAAGAATTGGGCAAGACGCACGAGGCTAGACAAAAACCCTAGAGCCCAAGAGATCGTGATACTTCGAGTCGTTGTTCAATATTGTCGTCTACATAAGTGTCTTTAGCTTGTACCGATCTCCAACGACCGTGTCGCTGGAAAACTCTGTCGTTGATTCCATTATTAGCTGCCAAAGTGGCTCCCCCAGATCGTAAAGAATGTAAACCAAACTTGGTAGGATCAACGCCGAGACTTTGCAGATCCCGGCGAAACGCCCCTCTAATAGTAGAGTAACTAATAGGCTTATCCGGGGCAACAAGCTTGAAAGAGTCCTTCCCCCTAGAAATGGGCTTGAAAATAAAATCTTTGGAATCAGGGGGAATCTTAAACATAGCTAAATACCTCTTAAGCAATTCAACAGGGCAAGCAGGACTAGACAATTGCGAGATAACGACTTGGTCCCCTTTACGGAGCTGGTCATTCTTGCTCTTTAAAACCCTAATAACCATGAAACCTTCCTTAAAGGAAATATCACTTTTTCTAATTCTAGACACGTCATCAAATCTAAAGAAACCGGCAAAAGATAAAACATACATAGTAACATTACGCAACCCTACAGGATTGTCTAAGTCTGACTTGTTTATGATATCGTGGATTAAAGTGGCCGAAATAGGCTCTTTACGACTTAGGACACTGGTACCAAGTACCCTCTTGGACGCTGTCCTTACAGCCTCTACAATAGAATCATCAGTAGGGGAGGGAATTCCCGCCAAATCATGGGCCCATTTTAAGCCATAGAAAGCAGAATCAACTGCGCTAGGGGAATGGGTTTCCTCTATGAGATGTTGTAAATATAAAGCCACATGAAAGGGGCTAGCGGGAAAAGCTTTCCCATTTAACTTATCGTTCGCAAACTGCTTCCATCTACGGAAAGCGCGGTTGTATGCTACAACAGTTCCGTTTGCTTTAGAAGAGAGCACAGTTGTCTTCAATCGATCTTTCAGTCCTTTTAGCGAATCTTCAACCGGTTCATCACGGGATGCCCAGAATCCAGAATGAAAAATATCTAAACAAGAGACAAAACAGCATACAGTGAGGAGTAAAATTCAAAATAAGTTAATCAAGGTAGCATAACCGGGAATAACATAAAATTGCAATAAACTCAGAAAAACATGGACAACTGAGGTCTGCAAAATGAACCACAAATGGGTTCCTTTAATTTCGGAAAATTCTAGATACAAAATAAACCCGTGACGTGACGTGATATTGACAGGCAATACTACGGCCCAAAATCACTTCAGGCCCACATTAGGGCCAAATATACAAAACCCAAGTACAAAAAGACTTGGAGCAATTACGCGGTAGTAGAATGAAAGACAAAATTGCGTCTTCGCCGAGAAGACGAAACAAAACTTCTGCGGTGGGCATAAACACCCGTTGAGCTAGTTACAACGCTCACACTTTTTACTGAAATTTGTACAGAACCCTACATAAGCGCAGGGAGATCTTGGACGAAGAAAATCAATTCGGAGAGCTGAAACGTCAAAATCTAGTGGTCTGGAACCGAAGAGCAAATTTCGCGCTTTTCCCCTAATAAAGAGACCTGGGAACTTGGGTAAAAACACCCAGTCAATTACGAAGCTGTTCCAGTGCACACCGTCACTACAGAATACAGTCCAGAAGTAGGACGACTTCCACAAGGGAAGGATAATCGTTCCTCTCGCTTTACACAGTTCCATATGCTTTAGTACTCGAATTAACAGGCACACTGGAGGACAAACCCAATTATTATCGTGCCCCCAGTCTTGTGAGAATGCGTCTACTGCTTCACAACCAATCTGAAAAAATCTGGTAAATCTTGGTACCTTAGCATTATAAGAACAGGCGAACCTGTCTACAGTATGAGGCCCCCAGAAAAGGTCAATCCTTTGAAAAATAGTATCGTTAATGGTATAATCATCATGATCAATTAATTTGCTTATAGCATCCGCCCTAGCATTAAGATCCCTAGGGATCCACTTGACCTCCAATAATATGTGGAACTTGAGACAGATTTTGAAAGCTTCGAGGGCCAGTAGGTGCAGATCAGCTTTCCTACTACCGTTTTGAAGAATAGATTCAACGTTCTGATTATCGGAATACCACAAAACCCTAACACCAGAAAGGTGACTCGCGAAAGCTTCTAATGCTAGACAAACAGCTTTGAGCTCTCTCCATGTGGAACTTTTGGAGCACTCCGCAGGAGACCAGTTCTGGTTGAACACTAAATTCAAGTTTTCTACGAAAGCCCCACAAGCCGAATTGGAGGCATCTGAAAAGGTGACCTTGACCGGGAGGAACTGGACCGACCAACAAACCTTGCTATTGAGAGATACCACGTTGTCTTTCCAGAAACTAATTTCTGTAAGAGAATCGTCTGAGAGAAAAACTTCGCTTTCCCAGGAACGTGCTGAGCTCACGACAGCGAAAAGGAATCCAGTCATAATACGGGCAACGGAACCCACACAGGGAGAGAGGGAAATTATTTGACCGGTGACGCTAGCGACCCTTTTCACGTGTACTTTCGGAGGAGGCAGAAGAGCAAGCAGCTCAACAAGGCCAGCGTTTAGTTTTTCAATGCGTTCGTCGGTTGCTTTTATAGACCCATCAATAGTGTTAAGAATCACACCCAACCATGTGATAACTTGGACAGGATCCCAGAGGGACTTTTCCTCATTAGGCACAAACCCAGACTTGAGTAAACCGGAATGGACGACCAAACTGTTAACTTTAGCAGAAACAAAATCTTTTCCCCCTCCCAAACCGTCATCCAGGAAAATAGCTATAGGGATGCCCTGGCTCCTCCACGATTTCTGTAATGGCTTCAAAATCGATGTAAAAATATACGGGGCTGAAGAGAGCCTGAAAGGGAGCACACAGAACTGAAAATATCTGAAAACCCCGGTGCCAAAATCCCAAGCAAAAGCGAGAAATTTCCTGTGGTCCGGGAAAATTTCAACGTGATGGTATCCAGACTTCAAGTCAAATTTAAACAAGTGATAATTACGATCAAATAGCTGCGTAGGGACGCCCAGATCCTCGCATTTAAATTTCTGTTTGTATATAAACTGGTTGACATGTCGGAGATCCAGAATGAGCCTTTGCTTTCCCGAACTGCGGGTAGAAACTGAAAGCGGGTTAACAATATCGGGCTTACAAACAAGTTCTTCAATTAGATCCAAGCGAAGTAAATCGTTGACAGCCTGCGAAACAAAATCACAATTCTCACGAGCAGAAGTGTTGTTTCTCTTAACGAAAGGTGTTGGAAGTTGAAAAAAGGGAATTTTGTAACCCTGCATAATAACATTCAAGATGAATTGCGAAACTTCCAAGGTACGCCAAAAAGCTACAAATTTTCTCAGTCTTCCACGCACAGATAAGCAGGTCGAATCGCCTACATTAGAGTCTGAATGGATATCTTTGAAGGAAACTAACATGGAAGCATCAGCGCAAACGGAAAGGCTAGGATCCGAGTCAATAACACTGTCAAATTCTGATTGCAAAGGCAAATTATTACTAACTTCAACACTAACAGAGGAAAGAACTACACCTGAGTCGTGGCGGTCCTCTAGTCACTTTTCTGAAGTATTCGGCTGGGCCATTGTAGGACAGGATGCGCGCCAGTGGCCAGATTTACCACACGCAAAACATGTCCCGGGTTTGGGTCAAGGCGAAGAACCAGGCACAAGGGCGGGAATAGGCCGAGGTTGGCTAGACGAAGTGGACACTGCCGGCGTCGATAATTTCTTCTTCTTTAATGCGTTGACAGAAGTGCGAGCACGCGATTCAGCCTTGATTATCCGCTTCTCGTCATCGGAGTCGTCTGCTAAACTATGCTTTTTGTATTCCTTGACCGTAGCCCATCCGTAAACCGACTTATCGGCTAGTAAAATATGTTTCTGGCGCTCAGAAATCAAGGTCTCACCTTCTTCTAAGCTGGTTTTGACTTTGTCGAGCTGTGAATTCTCAGCGGCGGATTTGGCGCTGTCGAGCGTTTCGCTAAGCTTCTGGTTAAACTTGTATTGGTCCTCGTTCGCCTTTTTCTTAAACTTGTGAGGCTCGTCGAATTTCAGGCGTTTGATTTCCTTCAACTGGCTTTCCGTCGATTCTTCGTTTGACCGTTTAATCTGAGAAACGGTCTGGTCTAAGAGGCCCTTGAAAGAGTCGAGAAGATTGTCGTTGTTCGACTTGATGAGAGCTTCGACCTCTTCTTTCTCGAGCGGCATGGCGACAGAACTGAGAGAAAAAAAGACCGCAAAATTTAGCAACAGCCAAAGAAGTATAAACGGTTGGTTCTGAGGCCTAGATGAACATCACGTGCTATACTCCCTCTTAAATACCACCGCATCATTACCCATGATGCTCGGGCCTAGGGCCCAGGCCTTGTCGTATCTCGTGCCGACAAAATATTTATTTCTGCCTTATTGGCAAACGCCAGAAATACCATTTTAGCGTCTCATTTGGTTTCGGCTCCATTAAATCCTATACCAATTGCAGAACATTTTAGGAGGAGCCACCCACAGTGTGAGCACAGTTACTGACAAGACATATCAGTCAAGAAAACAATGCAAAATAAATGTAGTGCGTTAAATAACGAACTAAGCACACACGTCAACTAAATAAGCCAAGCACGCGCAACTAAATAAAAAAAAAATTAATTATAATATATATACCAAACCAAGTGTATTTTAAAAGTGATTTAAAGGTACTGTTAATGTATTTGAACGATTTGAACTATATTTTGAGCTCATCATGGTGTATTTTTATAATATTTTAACAAAAATTCTAAAATAGTGGTAAGAGCTTGAAATGTATTTGATATATAGTTAAATGCTATTTAATAAACCGGATAGGTTTTTCCATGTATTTGTAAGCTATTTGTCGCCAAAACTACATTTCAAATAGAGTATTTGAACACTATTTTGACAACATGACTGCCGAAGTGTTACTCTAAATTGTTTTAAATAGACTATTTGAACAGTGTTTAGAAAAGAATCATAAAATGTTGTCGATTTATAATGTAGTTGTAACAAGTAAAAAATAAAAATACGTTTTAAATATGATGTTTAAATACTATTTGAAATGGGCATTCATTACTACGCTTCTAAATAGCTCATAAATAGTCTATTTAAAACATGTTTGAAGTTGAATTCACAAGTCAGAGCTATTTGAAAGGCGATTTTAAAATACTGAAACCAGGAGCTGTTTCCAAACAGACTTTAAACAGACTTGAGAGAAAAACACTTTGTTACAGGTATGTACACAAAATATATTTAAAGTTCACCTCCCCCTCCATAAGTCCGTAAAACTGTTTTAAACGTATTTCTGACAAACTGACAGAACAAAATAAGAGCTATATCGGTTTTCCTTTTAATTGCAGCAGCAATGAAAACGTTTATAGAGTTTTATAGACACATACCCGTAGCCACCCCCCCCCCCCCCCCCCCCATTCGATCCTTTACTACAGAATCCGGTGCTTCTATTCGTTATGGTGGTCTTTGCAAATACAGTTCCTTGTTTATCATCATATGACAGTATATACGGAGGCCAAAGTTAATTATCAACCTCACACTTGTAGCCGAACGCCGACTTGCGGGCCGGGAATTGAACCGGAATTGAATAGCAAGGCGATATCGAATGGCGCGTCAAAATACATTTTATTTTACATTTATCCCGACATATTCATTTTCTGAAAAGGTATTATTAAATGCAGTAGCTCTCTGTCAAATCAAACCATGGTATAGTTTCTCGCTTAACACTGGATTCAGTAATAACATCGATGTGTCCGAACGCGTTGTAGATCGAAGCATAAATGTTATGATGATCGATACGGCAATGCTTTATTATTATTCTGCGAAATGCAAATACCTGAGTGACCTCAGCGTACGTTGTATTCTATTCCACTCTATAAAGCTTGTGTTTAGAGTAGCGAGGCCTATCGCTCGTATATATTTAGCTTACATGTAAGCTGTATGCGAGAGCACACATTATTTTGTAAACAGACAATTTATGGAGCGCTCCGAAAAGGAAACATTAAGTTCAAGTATACACGAATGATGATTACAGTTAAGTCTCTTCTTAAGAATTAAAAGCCATACCTTATATCTGTTTTGGGCCTTCTTATCATGGAATCCTGCACTTTTTCACTTAAAGAACGACGAATTCAGTCCTAAAGCATTGTGAAATTCCCGCTAAGTCTCGCGCGCTAATCTCGTTCCCAGTGTCCTCTCTATCCAGCTTCACATATCACGTGAGCACAAACAAAGGTCGTTTGAATTTTGTGCGCGGCCATTATAGCAACCGTTTAGAGATTTCGATTTTGTGGACGTTGTTTTATCCAAGAATGGGCTTATCAACAATTTATCAGCAGAAGAGATGAATATCTGAGACGACAGTCTACATCGGGACGTTTCAAATGTGAGTACAATCGTTTTTTTTAATCTTTTTAGTCATGTACGAAGCTTGAGGTGGCGTTCGATTGAACGTATTCCGGAATATTAAGAACATGAAAGCTGTCGAATTATAACCATGTTTTGCCAGATTTACATGTGTATAGTGCAAATGTGTCTCAACAAACTATTTATTTTATTTTTTTTTTTTATTTTTATTTTATTTTTATTCCGGAATGCGGTTATTTAGTTAATCGAACGGCAAAGCCTCTGCGTACGGTAAGCTACTGTACATGTAAGCTTAAGCTTAAGTTATATATTAAGCTTAAATACTGTAACGCTTCGACTTTATGTAATGTACGATTAGAAGACGTGATTATTTCTTGACAACAGTGAGTGGTTTAGTGTTATTTTATAGTTTGTCGGAGTGAAACAGCATTCGTTCTCCTGCCAAATTACATTCAAAAATTAATAAGCTTATATTAACCTCGATCGGTCCTCGATAGTACATGTAATATGATGTACACTGCAGTACTTAGACAACATTATAAAATGAGACTACATTCGATATTTGTCTTGGTACAATTTAAGCTTACATGTAAGTTAAAACATTTCGGTTTTTGCTTTGAAATTAACTGGTCATGATACAGATTACATATATGAGCTCCAGAATTTACGTTTAACATACAATCGTCATAAAATGCTGAGACTTTAATAGATCGAAGCTTTTACATGAAAGATCATCTGTAGTCTTGCTTCGTTTTGCGAGTTGTGTTTTACCTGTAAGCTTGTAGTGAACCCTTGCTTTTAATCTAGTATTTACTGCTATAAATAATGGTTTGTGTGCATGTATTATGGATATTTTTTGTTGGGCCACTGATGTTTCAGATTTAAAGGTAAAGGTAAAGTCGCACACGAGCCACGATGGCCCACACGGGCGGAGCTTAACCCGGTTTCTGTAGCATGAAGCAACTAGGAATATTGCTACTCCCCCCTGGATGGGATGCTAGTCCATCGCAGGGTTACCCCCAGCATTTTGTCGCCGGTACCCATTTATACACCTGGGTGGAGAGAGACAGTGTGGAGTAAAGTTTCTTGTCTAAGGAAACAACACGACGGCAGAGACCAGGCTCGAACCACCGACCTTCAGGTTGAAAGTCCGACGCGCTTACCACTAGACCACCGTGCCGCCCACAGATTTAAAAGCAAGTAAAAACATTTTGTCTTTGTGCACAAATTACTTGACAAAATGTTGTGTTTACACTTAAACGTTTACCAAGGTTTCAATTAACTGAGGTCAAGTTACTTTACCTTCGCTAGTACTCGAATCACCAGTGCAACAAATTGAATTGGCTTGAATTTCTAAAAACATGCCTGCTATTAGAGGTGAAGCGGTGGCTTTCGTGTTCATTAATTGCCTTTTATTTTCTAGTTCTTGAGCGGCAAACAGTAGCCTTGAGATTTCAGCAGCTGTTAACTGCTAACAGCACCGCACTAAACTGAAGGGAAAATGGATAGTTTTTACTCAAATTGCATTATGAAATACAAAGCCTGCTAGACATGCATGGCCATAGCCAATGTACCTTTCAGATTGTCTGCCATAAGGATCAAAGGCTTTACCAGGATTGTTTTGTGAAGGATTATTTTGTGCCACAGCTAAAAAGCTGTGAACATGCAGTCAAATAAAGTGATCTGAACACCACAGGAAGTGAAATAGTATGCCACCCCAAGGGGATGTATCTGTCATTTTGACCTCGGTTACTGACCTAAAAAGTAAATACCATCTGTACAAATGTAGGTCTCATGTAAAGTACCGGTATGTTACTTATATCTTATAATGTAGATATGATTTGTAATTTAGTATATCTCATGAAAGTCTTCTCAGCTCAATAGTTGGTACCTGTAATTTGTGATTGTGGTATGTAAAAATTATTTCTTGAAGATTGAAATACTGTTTTGTGTATCCTACATGTTGATGTAGGTTTAAAAAAATAGTATTTAATAAGAGATATATATATATATATAGAGAGAGAGGCATGTTTATAATTTAAACATACAGTGTAAACATTGTGTTTCATGAACTGCATAAAAAAATAGATGAAGTTGGCAATCTTATCAAAAGTGTTAATAAATACATGTACATGTACAGTATAATCAAGTTTTTACAAACCATACTTGAGTGTCTCCTCAATCAAATCAATAAGTTCATGGCTACTTTACATTCAAAATTTCTATTGACACTTTTTTTGTCGATGTTGGTCTCTCAAACACAAGCCAGCAATACTTGTATGTACATGTAGGGCATTTCCTATTTTTAAGTTGGCTAACAGGAGCCTTTGACTCTACTTGAACAAGAAAATACATGTAGGCGTGTGAAAAGAGATTTCCTTGGTTGATTGTACATGTACTGTTTTTTGATAAGTGCCTCCTTACTGTGGTGATGATTAACTGGTTACCGGTCGTAGCCTGCTAGCAGAGTTTCCTATTCAGTTGCATTTTCAGGTGGGAAGAAAAGGATTGCATTGGACTATCAACCTGACTATTGATAGTGGAAACCCTGCTCTTTGTTGTTTGTATCTAAATATAGTGCATGTGTATACACTTTTAATTTACTCGAATAAATCCTCAAATGCCTCAACTCATTTAAATTCCATAACATTTTGAAAACAACTGTTGAACTCTTGGTCATGAAAAATTTGAAAAGGTCATGGAAAGACATGGAATTTCAAAATCTGAAAGGAGTACGAACCCTGATGTACATTACCTCATGGAAATGCTCTATCAGTACCCAGGTGGGTGATGTAGCCGCTCTCGCAAGGTCTCAAACCATTGGTTCGATACCCTTCGAGAGAACAATAGAACAAACAATGAAAATAGAGGTTTCTGAGAGCTGCTACACTACCGACCCAGGTGCCACAGTCAACTCATTTTTGTCTTTGGGGGACGAGAAAAAACATAGTTTATGCATGTTCTTCAACAAGCATGTGATCCTCATGTAGTAGTGTTGTGCCACAAGCATTCAGATGTAATCTCATGCATTGCAGCAGGATGAGTGAGCACTGTCAAAAAATCATAGATAGTAGTATAATAATAGACAGGCTAAACACGACTCCCACTCGTTACAATAAAGTATTTAAAAAGTATAAAGCTTTCCCAGTAAAATTTCAGAGAGAATTTACTGTAGTACATTTTGTTCTCTTCCAATTATATTGACCTTTTGATCTTGGCAGATCATCTCTCAAATTGATAGAAGGATTTCATGCTGTCCAGAGTGTCGTTAGAATTATTTTCTTTTTTTTATGCCAGTGTTCGGTGCTATATGTAGCTCTATTGGCATATATTGCGGTGTGTTTGGCTCACTTTTGTTGCACGATAAATACTTAAAGGCTAAAGTTTGTTATCGCTTTGAAAGTGCTAGGGTCGTTACATTTCTCAGGCCGTGATTTAATGTCTAAAGACTGTGGTGTGTAAGACTTGTGAGAAAGTGTTTCCCATCACAGATATGGTCTCAAAATGCTGTAGTGTACAATTCCACTGCAATGAAATCATGAATTCTTGAAATTATTTTTAGCTCCTTAGTTACAGTGTAGTTCTTTAGTTGAGTAGTGTGTCTCAGTGGAGCTAGGATTAATCTCTGCTGTTTTGGCATCCAACAGATAATCCGCGGCGTGGTTGTTGTATTGTAAATCTCACAGATGCTCGTAAATTCTTACGTTCTTTCCTCAAGCAATGAATGAGACAATTTAATGCCCTTAGGCAAGACTTGACTTTCGGTTCTTTGGCGAACATCCTCAGTTGCTACCATGTGTATATGTCTTGGTAAAAAGGGTTGTTGTTGTTCATCTTGGTGAACACACTAGTAAAGAAGTATTTTTCGTTTGTCTCACGATGTAGTCACTTCTGATGTGGATCGCGACGTTTCGACTGCATACTGCTTGTCTTCTTCAGGCGATGGGGTCGACTGGTTACGCGTCACCTTATGAAGCACGATGTTCTGCTGTGATTGGTTGGTTTTCAACAGCTGTGACTGGCGCATTTTGATCCTCGTTGTTTCGGCGAACTGTTCCCTTAGCGGTCCGTAGTCGTACGGCTCTCCTGTTGTTGTGTTTCTTGATCGTGGGCATCCATGCTTCTGGAATTTCTATTCCACTGTCCCTGTTGATGTTGTTAGGGTTAAGTCTTATGTGGATCGCCTCTTTGACCCTGCGTGTGTACCAATGAGGATCACGATCAATAAACTTTACTTCATTCCAAAGCGGGTGGTGTCCGGTGTTGTTGGCGTGCTCTGAAACGGCGGAGGTCTGGGTACGGGCGAATCGGTCATGCTCTTTTATTCTTTCTTGCATAGGTCTTCCAGTCTCGCCGATATAAACTTTACCGCATTCACAGGGAATTCTGTAAACCACGCCATCTTGTTTAGTCGGGTCAACAGCGTCTTTAGGCCGTACTAGGTGTGATCTAAGTGTAGTCTCCGACACCTTGTTGTTGTAGGCAGCGGCGAAGTTGTTCGGACAGACCTTTAACATAAGGTAAAACCGCAGTAGATTTGAACTCGGTCGTGGGCTCAGCACTGGTGTTGGGTTTTCTGGTCTTGGTAAGTTTCTGCAAGAAAGAAAAAGGATAACCATTAGAAACAAGAACAGATGACAGATGTTTTTTCTCCTTGGAGATAACAGAGGGTTTCGTTACGAGACGTTTGGCGCGCTCGTAAAGACACTTGACAATACCGCGTTTTACTGATTGCGGGTGGTGTGAATCATACGCTAAGTATTGATCAGTGTGTGTAGGCTTCCTGTATACGCTGGTGGTGAGGCGGCCGTCGGGTTCTCTTGAAACTGCGGTGTCGAGGAAGGCGAGTTTGTTGTCATTCTCTGTCTCCATGGTGAAACGGATGGAAGGCTCCTGGTCAACTTCGTTCCCAGAGCTTTTCCCTTCGAGAGAGGGGCGGCGGGAAAAGGCCCTGGCATCGGCTGGTCACGTGGTGTTCTTAAATAATAATTATAACACAAATGTATGCATTCCTGTGGTTAATCCGGTATTTTTATTGGTTGATGGAATTTGCTCATAATTACATTAGCATTGCGATTTCTAATTTCGACGTCGGTGGCTCATAAAATCAAGTAATTGTATGTAATATGGCGGTGGCAGGTCTGCACGACTCTTACCTCATGTTTTAAATGCCATTTGCTCCTTATATATGTTTTGACTGTAGAGTGTAGACTGAATTTTAAAACCTTCCAAAAGCCGCGTGCAGCGGACTAGAGGTCAAGTCTGTCGGTTGTAGCTTCCCGTGGTGTCGCGCTTGTAGATTTTGACCTCATTTTAGCGTCTTTTTTTGCCTGGCGGTTGTGTGTTGTTTTCGCTATTAGAATTGGCATGTAGATTTTTATATAGGAAAGGTTTGAATTTCTCTAACTTTTCTCTCTGAAATACCGGACATGACAGGATCTGAAATGATCTGTTGGCCGTGAATGTCTTTCCTGCTATTTATGTCACGCTGGGCCCAGCTATTTTCATTTTCATGATCCAAGCTTTATAGCAGATAGAGTAGTAGCTTAATAAGCTATTCAACTTGTAGAGAGTTGAAGTTTGTCTCAGTCAAGGCTGTAATTTTAGCTTCCTTTCGCTACGCTTTATATCTGTGTGGAGCTCGCTGCCGGTTTATACTAAAACCTCCGTTGTCAATACAGTCTGGCGAGTGCTTTGTTTACGCCACTATTGATCACTATTTCATTCAGGCAAGACCATGGTTTCGGTTCACCTCTCGCACCTCGTCAGTTGCCGGGTATGTATTTGCTAGTTGCTACCTTTTTAGCAACGCATATTTTTGTTGAGAACGGTCAAACCATTCTGCTCGACATAATTTTCTAACGTGTATTTCTTTGGAAGGCATTATTTGAAAATTTTAGCACTTTCTTCTCTTCTTCTGTATTGAGGATATTTCTAAATGTGAACGCTTTCGTTTCCTGCACATTCCTTCTTAAGTTCGGAATGGATGCTCAGTATTAGATCAGTGCGCAAGGGTATAAATACATGTTTGAAAATTATGTCGAGCAGTAACCGTTCTCAACAAAATCGCGGGACAAAAATATGCGTTGCTAAAAAGGTAGCAACTAGCAAATACAAACCCGGCAACTGATGAGGTTCGAGAGGAGAACAGAAACCATTGTCTTGCCTGAATGAAATATCGGAGAACTAATGGCATAAACGAAGCACACTCGCCAGACTGTCAAAACTGACAACGGAGCGAGCTCCACGCAGCTATAGAGCGTAGCGAAAGGAAGCTAAAATTACAACCTTGACTGAGGTAAACTTCAACTCTCTACAGGTTGAATAGCTTATTAAGCTACAACTCTCTCTGCTATAAAGCTTGGATCATGAAAATTAAAATCCTGCAAATACAAATCTAAAATAGCTGGGCCCAGCGTGACATAAATAGCAGGAAAGACATTCATGACCAACAGATCATTTCAGTCTGTCATTTCAGATTCTGTCATGTCCGGTATTTCAGAGAGAAAAGTTAGAGAAATTCAAACCTTTCCTACATAACAATCTACGTGCCAATACTAACACACAACCGCCAGGCAAAAAAGGACGCTAAAAAGAGGTCAAAATCTACAAGCGCGACACCACGGGAAACTACAACCGACAGACAGAGACTTGACCTGTAGTCCGTTGCACGCGGCTTTTGAAAGGTTTTAAAATTCAGTCTACACTCTACAGTCACTAAAATCCTCCTTAACAAACAGCTAAATGTAGAATACCCGTTCAAAACATCTAGAAGGAGCAAATGGCATTAAAATCATGAGCCATATTACACTCTCGTAACTCCCGTCTTGCTTTTGATTATGCAGCTTCGATTTCACATCTAATCTATTACACCCAGGTTTTTCGGGTGTCCGATGGGCACGTGACCAGCCGATGCCAGGGCCTTTTCCCGCCGCCCCTCTCTCGAAGGGAAAAGCTCTGGGAACGAGGTTGGCTCCTGGTCGTTTAGATGCTGTAAGAAGCTATCGACGATTGCGCGATCTAGAATGGTGAAGGTGTCGTCTACGTAGCGTTTCCAGATCCTAGGCTTGTAAGATGATGTAGTTATTGCTTGTTCCTCGAAGCTCTCCATGTAGAGGTTGGCAATAACAGCGGAAACCGGACTCCCCATGGCTGCGCCTTCTTGTTGTTTGTAAATTGATCCGTTATACTGGAAGTATAACCGGATCAATTTTTAACCGGAAATATGGGCGCACAGCCCTAAGGTTGATTCGTCGACATGAGCGTTGCTCGAGCAAACTCGCACGCTTCACAAACCATCTCACCTTTCTAACAAGGTGCATCAAGAACCGCGTTGTCCCGAAAGATCTACGAGTTCGAGCACCAGTTCCCACAAAGGGCGCGCGGAAAGTCGCCGAACTTACATCTATGCGATTCCTGAGGGAACGGATCAGACTGACGCAGAAGGCCAAAGGAGATACAAAGAAGGAAACAAAGTCTACAGCCCAGAGTATTTCATCCAAACTCTCGACAGACGACGCTAACAGGATACTAGAACAAATCAAGAGCAACACCCAACGAGTCTTTAACACCACCAAAGACAGACAGCAAAAGTTTGAAAAACTTTTGCGCGAAAAACAGGCGGCCGTGTCACCAACTGACACAACGTATGTTGACAAAACTAAATGGGTTATTAATTTATCTTCTAGGTCCCTAAGCGATGCCGAGATAGCCCTGCTGAAGAAAGGACGACTGAATTTTGCCGTAACTCCTGAGAACATACCTGCCACAGAGATCGTCGCAAAGGTTGAATCAGCCATCAGACAACTCAACCAGAACCACCAGAGCCTAACATCACGAAGGAAATGCAAGACGCGCTGAAACGCCTAAAAGAGGACCAGACCATCACGGTTCTCCCAGCAGACAAAGGGCGCGCTAGCGTGGTCATGGATACTGACACCTATCACACCAAGATGTCTTCCCTGATCGAGAACGGACCGTACCAGCTCCTAAACAAAGACCCGACAGACCGTCTGACTCGGAAGTTGTCCGAGAAACTACTAACCTTGAAGCGGATCGGACATCTATCGGAGGCCGTTTACAACAAGATCAGACCTCGACACAAACAGCCGCCTAGAATCTACGGTTTACCGAAGATCCACAAGGCTGACGTACCCTTAAGACCTATTGTGTCATGCATTAACACCTTTGCATATGATTTATCCGCCTACTTAGCTAATATCTTGTCTCCTTTAACAGGTAACTCAGAGTTCACGGTGACGAATTCAGCTCACTTCGAATCCACCATCAACAGTAAGACGATCCTAGACAACGAGATCATGGTGTCTTTCGACGTAGAGTCGCTGTTTACCAACGTTCCTATCGAAGCCGCCATACAAGCCACACTACAGAAACTGGAGAACGACCCTACCCTTGCAGACCGTACGACGCTAACGCCTGCTCAGATCGCTGACCTCCTGACTTTCGTATTGAGATCCACATACTTCCAGTATAACGGATCAATTTACGAACAACAAGAAGGCGCAGCCATGGGGAGTCCGGTTTCCGCTGTTATTGCCAACCTCTACATGGAGAGCTTCGAGGAACAAGCAATAACTACATCATCTTACAAGCCTAGGATCTGGAAACGCTACGTAGACGACACCTTCACCATTCTAGATCGCGCAATCGTCGATAGCTTCTTACAGCATCTAAACGACCAGGAGCCTTCCATCCGTTTCACCATGGAGACAGAGAATGACAACAAACTCGCCTTCCTCGACACCGCAGTTTCAAGAGAACCCGACGGCCGCCTCACCACCAGCGTATACAGGAAGCCTACACACACTGATCAATACTTAGCGTATGATTCACACCACCCGCAATCAGTAAAACGCGGTATTGTCAAGTGTCTTTACGAGCGCGCCAAACGTCTCGTAACGAAACCCTCTGTTATCTCCAAGGAGAAAAAACATCTGTCATCTGTTCTTGTTTTACAATGGTTATCCTTTTTCTTTCTTGCAGAAACTTACCAAGACCAGAAAACCCAACACCAGTGCTGAGCCCACGACCGAGTTCAAATCTACTGCGGTTTTACCTTATGTTAAAGGTCTGTCCGAACAACTTCGCCGCTGCCTACAACAACAAGGCGTACGCGCTGTTTTCAAGTCGGAGACTACACTTAGATCGCACCTAGTACGGCCTAAAGACGCTGTTGACCCGACTAAACAAGATCTGGCGTGGTTTACAGAATTCCCTGTGAATGCGATAAAGTTTATATCGGCGAGACTGGAAGACCTATGCAAGAAAGAATAAAAGAGCATGACCGAGACATCCGATTCGCCCGTACCCAGACCTCCGCCGTTTCAGAGCACGCCAACAACACCGGACACCACCCGCTTTGGAATGAAGTAAAGTTTATTGATCGTGATCCTCATTGGTACACACGCAGGGTCAAAGAGGCGATCCACATAAGACTTAACCCTAATAACATCAACAGGGACAGTGGAATAGAAATTCCAGAAGCATGGATGCCCACGATCAAGAAACACAACAACAGGAGAGCCGTACGACTACGGACCGCTAAGGGAACAGTTCGCCGAAACAACGAGGATCAAAATGCGCCAGTCACAGCTGTTGAAAACCAACCAATCACAGCAGAACATCGTGCTTCATATGGTGACGCGTAACCAGTCGACCCCATCGCCTGAAGAAGACTAGCAGTATGCAGTCGAAACGTCGCGATCCACATCAGAAGTGACTACATCGTGAGACAAACGAAAAATACTTCTTTACTAGTGTATATGTCTTGTACATGTAGAATGATATGAAACCATTCAGTTGAAAATGAAAAATTTGTCGCTTTTGTATTCCTGGGGAGGATCAAATGTTTTGTTTTCTCATTGGCTCTTGTAATTGAGCCGATAGGATTGTTGTAGTTTTGATTTGATGTTGTATTGTATTTCTTCAGAAGGCTTTTTTGCGATTTCTTGTGCATGTATAGTCCTTTTTGACAATCAAAGGGCTCTTAAAGCCATCTCGTTAATGCGAGAGAATGTAAGGTTAATAAAAAACAACAACAACAACAAGAATTGGAAAAGTTGGGTGCCTTTGATAGGTAAATGTAGTAAAGACGTGATAGGTAATATGTGTAAAGCTGCTAAATGGTTTATTGAAGTTGAAAGATTGAAAATACCTGTAGGTCTAATCAAAGAGTTAGACATTGCAGTCATAGAGGACTTAAGGGCTCTATTTCAATAAAAGTCATGAGCAACAAAATAATCACGAGTATGAATGTAAATAATTTGCGTGTTAATTCAGCGTATTTGTTCAAAATAGTCTTCATTTTACAGCTGAGGGGAAACTTCAACTTGATTATATTAAGCGAACAAGAAGCTGTACACAGCTTGAACTCGTGGCGCCTTTAACTTATTGCAGCATTGATTCCCAAGTGATTTGAGTGCTTTTACAGAGAAACATAAGCTTGAAATTATGTCTTATCAAAGGCTCCTAAGAGCCAACCCGAGAAGAAAAAATGCTAACGCGTAACGCGTAACGCAATATTGCCGTACGCTTACGTTTTCACACTGACACAGTTCGATATATATATTTTTAATAAAACGTAAGGATTTTTGACGAACGAAAAATAAAGTACATCACTTTCATAATGTCCAGTTCGAAAAAAGAAAAAAAATAAGAAAAAAAAAAGGCCTCTCTGGAGAATCGAACTCGGGCCGTCCGGGACTGAGCCGCAAACTCAATCACTGCGCTGTCCAACAGCACATACTGCCTACGGACTAAATTTTATTATTTTAATCTAGATACGCATCAGAACGCGTGTTTAGGTTGCAAAATCCTTTTAGATCGATTTTAATGTTGCACTAAAAACTCCAAATGCGAAACATCTGTAAGCTTATTGTTGTCTATATTCGTTTACATCAAATTAATTATTGTTATCGTTGGATTCACCTTGAATTCCTGTTACGAAACGTGTTCGTAACAAAGCATTTGCTCACTAAGTTTACAGCTGATGGAAGGAGCGAGTGAGTGAGTGAGAGAGTGAATTTTATTTAAACACCCTTGCCGATAGCCTGTTCATCATGCTTTCACGTATACACGGGTTTAAAAGTAAGACCACACTGCATTCACTAGATTCAGTAGCTGACACTTAAACTCGACCCGGAGCTTGATCGCTAAGCGTCCTAAGCAAATGGCAAGTTTAATATACAAAACACAGAACTTGCCAGAGCAAAAATCCCACAGGAATTAGCAGCGAACACAATATTAAACGGCCTATCCATCCATGAACGCCTTGAATTGTCTTGAAAGTGTGCAGTTGTACGCAGTAGTTCTTTATCTTGCTTTTCGAGTACACACACGGAGAGATTTTACGGTATGTATTTCATGGCCGAAAGCCATATAGTCGTCGATATAGACTTAAATATGCGTGCATAAATTTGCATGCGCTAATGTGACACGAAAAAAAAAACAAGAAAAGTCAACGCCGGATTTACAACTCGTGTGCTTCGCCACGAGTAATGAGCCGAGGCCAATTTGGTTGCTACGGGGGGAAATTATGAGGAGGGATGGGGGTGGCAAAACTACTTAGATTCAATCTATCTTTAGAGAGCGCTTTTACTTAGTTAATTTTCTATGTTTTGTATCAGTCACAGTATTTTAGTAACAATGACTTGTATGGCACTACAATGGCGATTTTCCTATCAATCGAAATTTGGGAAAGATGTTCGAAGGTTAAAAAATATTTACTATCTTTGTTTATTGATATTTAAACAAAACTAAAACATATTGCAACGATTTTCATTTGGGATTAAAATTGATTTACTAGCAATGTTTTTAAACAGCCAATTAATATGTGCAGTGTATATGTGGATGTATGAGACAAAACAAGAACTTTGTGCATGTGAATAAGTTCAGTAAAAAGACTTCAGTAAAAAAGGAATGTTTTATCTAAATACTTCACTAAGGTAGACTATTGTAAAAAAGGCAAATGAAAATATTTTACTTGTCGCTTTTTCCGTCAACTAAAAAATTGTGTACCTTCGGGCAGAATGGTGTCTCTTGTGGGAATAGAGCTGGTGATTAGATTTCGTTTCCTTTTATAGCCGAAGCTGTTTTCAAAACATCTCGGCTTAAAGAAGCCTTGGTAAAAACGACAAGCGACGTGGCCCCGAAAATTGCCGACATGAGACGTTCTGAACAGCGAGAAGCGGCTCGATTCCGCTTCAAAAATACGACAAATTACGACAGCGACTTTAGAAGGTTGTGCAATTTACCAATAAAATTAAACATTATTGACCATATCGTTCATATCAACACCCGACGGCCAACGGTCTTTTATAGTAATGATCAATTTGTTATTGAAACGTCTACCAACCTCGTTCCCAAGGCCCCTATCTTCCTCTCTCTTGGATCGGACGTGCAGTTTGAGTACACCCTAGACTCCCGGTATACACATACATATCCGTGACCTTTGATTTTTGATTTTTTGGCGCAAATTGGTTTTAACAAGCTTAATAATTTTCCTTCGAGCATTTTTATTTTAAAAAGAGACTTTTCTTTTTATCTTGATGAAAAATTGCACTTTATCAAATAAAGACAAATAAGTGACAGGTCACGCGTGTGGTTTCCGTTCGAATTACACGCACCGGCTCCCCCGACGGTGTCAATTTGCGCGAGGGCAAAAGTAACGACCCTCCCCTCGGGTGAATGTCATTTTGTCTCTGTGACGCGGTCGCTAAGCTTTAGTATTCGAATTTCGTGGTACAAAAAGATGGCCAGAATCGCTCCAAAACGGAGCCCTTTTAGAGACCGTGAAAGGGAATTTGGAAGCTAGTACGAATCGCACGGGTAGACATTTAACCTGCAGCCTCACTGGTGGCAATTCGGGGAGCTTGAGTTGAATTGTTTAGAATTTATTGGCTTTCGCGTGGCGAGGGTTCGCTCAGAGGTCTCCAGCCTTCCCTTCTTTTATAGTGGATAGTGGGGCGAGTGACAAAAGTTGTAAAAATGCATTTAAACCGGTCAGGATACATCAAGAGACAATAAAGTAAAGGTGAGAAGACTTTGTGTAATGTGTAGTGTGTAATATTTTCGATTTTTCTATCGCTTATCAATTCCGTGACAAATCGTATTATTACCTAGTATATTTCATTACTGTGCACTGGCTTCGAATCTGTAAACTTGATGTCACTCACATCACGATCATCTGCCTGTGGGATCATCCAATTTAAATCTTTGATGTGTGCCACAACGCATCGGATAAATGTTTACGCTTATCCGCGTTTGTAGATCTTTATATATAAGATATAAACATCTAAGAATTTTACGGAGATTTTAAAGAAGAAAAGAACTGATCCATGACCTATGGTCGCTACAATGTCTGTCATTGATCGATCAGAGTCCGTTCACGCATATTCATTGCTATTTTAAGACTTGAATTCAGTCAGGAAGTCAAGACAAAAAAGTGCACATCCTTAGAATTCGTCTATTCCTCAAAGAAAGAATTGAGCAAATATATATTTTTCCAACGTTAATTTCATTTTTACAGTTTTGAGATTCGCTCATTCCTGTTCTTTTATTATCTTCCGGAAACCGGACATTCCACAAAGATAACAAGGTATCGCCCGCAAAACATTCATAATCCATCGGACAAAATTATCAACAAAAGCGGCGGCAAAGAAACTTTTGATAACTCAGACGTCAGATGTGGGTGGGCTGAAATATCTGTTTTCCGCTTAGTTGTCAATGCTTGTTAAAGGAAATATTTCACGCAGTTGTTGTATGTTGTTATCGCTATCGATATGAAATGTTTTGGAAAGTGAAGCGGACATTGATTTTTCTTTTGTGGAGAGTTGAAAAAGAAATGGCTGCATAAGTTAATGTTATACATGAATGGGTTATTTGCGAATATATAGTAGTTCTGTCTTTTTTTATTCGAAAGTCGAGAGTTTTCTATTTCCGGTATCATGTGTTTAGTAACTATTAGAGATTAAATGGGTCTGCTTTAAACCTCAAAATATAGTGTTGACAGTGTCTTCTTGACGACCCCCGGGGTCACGACCGCAGTAAAATTTCGTAAAATATTCTATTAAGATCCAAGTCTTATGCGATAGTCATATATTGGAATAGTGGGATCTTGCAATTGTTTTTTAATAGCTCCTCAGAGTTTATTTCGCGTGTAAGTGTAATGTGTTTCTCGGAGTTAGGCAGTATCTCCATTGTCAGAAGTATAGCATCATTACATACGGTTTTAAATATTTGAATCTCCAGCATGATAGCTGTACACTTTAATCAAGTTTCCCGGAAAGTGACATCATGAAACTTAGCGCCCCAATTTCTCAAATTATAACATTTGTACTAAAGTAATCAAAAATGCGGGATTCCTGACCGCAGTATTTTTCAAAACCTTTTTCTGATCTGCCGGAGATACAGGCAAGGTTGTCCGTTGTTGCATTATTATGCAGTATTACTTTATTTTGTATTAAATTTTCCACCGCAGAAATATACTCGCGCAGAAAAAATTACTTGTTTTAATGATGTATATCGACTTAACAAGAACTTTTCAACAGTGAATATATTGCTATCATAACTCCGAGGCGACCGGCACAACAGTCATCTGTATTCCCAATTCAACTCCACACACGTCCTCAAAAGAACCAGAGACTGTTATCATAATACTGATACATTTTTACAACAACGTACAATAATTCACTCACTAGTTTTCTGGTTGTTTATGTTCATATTGGCGCCAAAACAGCAACCATATAACTAGGAGAACTATAAAAACCTCCGGTCAGGAAGAGAATGTTTAATACCGATGCCTTGGATTTTATTTATACTTGACCAGAAATCCGCAAACATTTCCTCCCAGCAGAAATTTAAGCTGTCCCGACCGCGCACAAGAATTTCCTCCCGCAAAACAAATTCAGTCAAAATTTCCTTGTGCACGGTAGCTAAACCAATAAAACTATGACGTCTTTCCCATACTATTGCATACAAACGCAAAGTTCATGCCATTTTGCTCTGCCATATCGCTCATATTAAAACACAAACTTTCCCGTCCAATAACGTCTCCATTCGTAAAAATAGACCGTGAAATTCTCAAACTACGTTTCCCAAGAAAACGTATTTGACCTATTTTTACCATTCTCGAAAGCAGCTTGAATGGCTTTACGACAAATGATTGAAAATTTGATATATTGATACGTAACGTGAGATATCGAAACTAAGAACTTTAATATCTTTGCGGTGACGTAATGTGAAATATGACAAGTTCATCACAAGTTCTGACATCCCAATACCCTAGGGAAATTAACAATAGGACCGGGGGTGTTCCTCAAATATTTTAGTGACGGTATGTGACGCCCTTCTTGAAATCCTAACCGCTTTAACCAACCATATCCTCAATGCCCTAATATAGCTTCTATGAAGAAGAAAGAAGAAACTCCCCCCCGGAAAAAAGTCCACAAAAATTTGTTAACAGCTTTTGCCCCTTTTTTCGTGGTAATTTCGAAATCTCGCTTAATGCGCATGCGCATTAACGAGATAAAAAGGGTAGCTCTTGTAGAGTTGTGCAGAGGTGTTCTGGCAAATGACTCAATAAATAAGACATTATTTATGTATCTTGTACAACAAGCATGCGATCCTCGTGTAGTAGTATTGTGCCACATGCATTCAGATGTAATCTTGTGTGTCGCAGCAGGACGAAGCACTGTCAAAAAAATTTAGATACCTATGTATGCAGTAGCATAAAAATAGACAGGCTGAACATGACTCCCACTCGGTACCAAAAATGTATTTAAAAAGCCTATAATAGCATAAAGACTTCAGAAAGAATTGCATCTTTAGATCACAGTTATGAATTTGTTCTCTTTGATGATGTTGGCCTTGGCAGATTATCTCTCAAATTGATAGGAGGATTTCATGCTGTCCAGAGTCGATAGAATTATGTTCATTCTTTATACCGTGGTTCGGTGCTACAGTAGCTCTATTGGCATACATTGCAGTTTCTTTGGCTCACTTTTGTTGCACGATAAATACTTATCGGCTAAAGTTTGTTATCGCTTTGGAAGTGCTAGGGTCGTTAAATTTCTGAGGTCGTCAAAAGTCTGTGATGTGCAAGACTTGTGAGAAAGTGTTGTCCATGACAGATATAGGCATCTTAGATCTGAGTCTCAAACGTGCAACCAGCTAATGTTAATGCTCCTCCACATGATTGTACAGTACATGTAAGTGTATAACATAAAATTCCTATCTCAAAAAGTTAAGTAAGCAACCTAATTCTTGAGCTTCTAAATTGGAATACATGTAAGTGCCTAGACACTTAGGGCATGTTTACATGGAGGGAGGGTGCCCTGGTTAACTGAGCTACCCTGGGAGAGCCAATTCGAATTTCAATACAATTTCAATTTCAATTGAAATTTTCAATTTTCAATTTTCAATTGAAATTGAAATTTCAATTTCAATACAATTCGAATTTACTAATTCTTTCTTAATATAAAAAAATTCAATAAAACAGATGACAACATTTCCACTAAGAAAAGGCGCTCAATTTCGTTTCATAAAAATTTTCCCCACGGTCTACATGTTTTGGACGGTGTACACTTTACAACAAATAAAGATTACATAAGTTCTTATTTCTCTCTGTAGACCGTTGACCGTTGACCGTTCACGCGAGTATTAAATTACAGTCAGTGAATTCTGCAAGTACGTATTTCACTAATTGTTGCCTTCCAAAATACATCTTGCGAAAGATTTAGAACATTTTGGAATCTCCTTTTGGTTTTGCTCGTCGATTCTCACATTAAAGTGGAAGATTTTCCAGCGCACGGACATCATATTTGTCCCAGTAATCGTGCCTCGCTCTTCGTTTCCACCGGATGTAGAAGACCCATACTCGGCATTTATATCGTAGTTCTCAATCAACTCCATTTAGCGAATGTCTGGTTAACGGTTAAAAAAATCTATCGAAAAACCCTGCTATGGAAGAATTTCACGAAATGTGAGTAAATATACGAAACTTGACAACTGATATCAGTACACGGTGCAAAATACACGGCCAGATTAAAGCTAGCTAGCAAAAGACGAAGAAATGATAATATTTTCACAACTAGAGTGTAATCCGAAATTGACTGGACAAATTGGACCAGCAAAAAGTTGCTCACCGTTTTATTTCAGCGCGAACATGCGATCATATTATCACATGACGTATTATTTACACAGACTAATGCTAATCATTTCAATCTACGCACGTTTCTTGCGTCAATAGAGACAGTAGTAGGTAGGGAGTCAGTCAAATTACGTTTTCTGAAGACCCAAAATAAGCCGCCAAACGCCCGAGTTACCACCCCGCAGGACTCATTGCATTCGTCCTGCGGGGTGGTAACTCGGGCGTTTGGCGGCTTATTTTGGGTCTTCAGAAAACGTGAATTTGACTGACTCCCTACCTACTACTCCGGGGCATTTATTTTTTTAAGCTGTTACAGCCCCTAATAAACCGTTATTTGAACAACTGGTGCCGCGTTTTTACCAATTGAACAAAGGGGTCCCCTGTGTATCTTAAACCCATATATATATATATATATGGCGAGACCCATGAACAACGAGCGTGACGTTTTCGATAATATCTCTCAGCGCGAGCTTATCGCTTGGCTCGACGCTCAAGAAAGAAAACCCCTTTTGAAGGTTCCTCGCAACGAGAACCTCGCAGGGTTTGACCCTTTAGATCGAGAGCGTATGGGTGACTTTTTGATGCCTAGTCGGATTGTTGAACTATATGATCGCGGCGAACAGGGTGAACAAGGCAGACCGGGACGAAGACAGAGAATCATAAACTGGCGCTTTACGCAGGGTCTAACAAGACCTCTTGTACCCCAAATGATGAACAAAATCAAACAAGCTGTTCGCAGAAGGCATAAAGTCAAACTTACCTGGGCCTACAAGCTGCGAAACATCGAAACCGGTAAACCCATCGTTTACTATACAAACATCAGCAGTCCTTGGTTTTCTAAACTATCGCAAACGAAACGATGGTTGCAACAACAAGAAGAGCTTCGTCTTCAAGGTGAAAAAATCAACAGGCCTGATACGAAATGGGTTTTCGAAAGCGCTGTCTTTGTTGAGGCCAAAGCGATTTTAGATCGACAACCTTTGCAAATCGGCCTTGGCGAGTTGCCCGACTG
This sequence comes from Cladopsammia gracilis, assembly GCA_022457155.1. Classification (NCBI taxonomy): domain Eukaryota; kingdom Metazoa; phylum Cnidaria; class Anthozoa; order Scleractinia; family Dendrophylliidae; genus Cladopsammia; species Cladopsammia gracilis. The sequence goes on along the minus strand of JAJGOT010000081.1, from coordinate 1,463,720 downwards.
GCTTCGTAACAAAAGAGAAGTCATCTCTCTTGACATCTACAACGACGATCTTTGCCTCTTTCGGTGTTTGGCTGTTCATCAAGGTGCCTATATAAATCGGTGTACTCGCAAAGCCAGAGCCTTAGCGCAAAGCTTCTTTGCCCTTCACCGTAGAGGTCGCCCTAATTGCAATGTTGTTACTTTACAAAAGTTTCACTTGCTTGAAAGGCACTTTAGACAAGGGATTGCCGCTTACACTGTTACAGATGACGGCAACTTTGTTTTGAGTTACACACTTTCGCGCTACGACAAAGTCGGCACCCCTACGATGACTATCGGTATCTACAACGCACATGCCTTCTTGATCACTGACATAAACAAAGTCACAAACAACTACACTTGTGGCGATTGTTTGGCAAGGTTCACAAAAGCCTGTAACCTAGCGCGCCATGCCAAGACGTGCACTCGCGGGCAAACTAATATTGCCTGTCCGGGAAATCAGATCTTTGCTCCTGAGTCAGCTTTTGAAAAGGCGTTTTATCCAGAAGGCAGTTTCGGCATTAAAGCCACTTGCTGGCTAGAGTATGAGGCCCGACAGCGGGGCATCCACATCCACCACCACAGATGTGGCCATGGAGGCGAGCGCGCCATTTGGCGCTACAAAGTTGATGGCTATCACCCAGAAAGCAAAACTGTGTTTCAGTATCACGGCTGCCACTGGCACGGTTGTCGAGAGTGCTTTCCTGCACCTGAACAAAGAAACGAAGTGATCACGACTGACCGTCAAGGCAACACAATCACAAGGGAGCAAGCCTTCGTAAGAACTGTGCATATCAATCAGATCTTCACGACACTTGGCTACAACTTGGTTGAAAGGTGGGAGCACGAGATGCCCCGACCCTGGTGGCACGATCGAATCCCTCCTAAAAGAAACGAAACATATCCACACGCTATCGTCTACGACTTTGAAGCCTATCAAGACAAGACCAAGGCAAGTCAGCCGACCAGGGATCTCTCTTACGAAAGCGAGCACGTGCCTATCTCAGTCTCCATTGCAGACACGTTGGAGCCTGAGCCAGAGTATATTTGCTCTAAAGATCCCCAAGAGCTTATCCGACTGTTTTATCAATCTCTGGAGCGCCGTGGCAACGCGATCCGAGATGATATAGCTCAAAAATACATGACGCAGGATCTTGAGGGGTTAACGGAAGATCAACAAAAACTCATCAAGCAATGGTGTGAACAGGTCCCAGTGGTCGGCTTCAATTCAGGTCGATACGATCTGCACCTTATCAGAAAACACTTTGTTTCTTATCTCGGGCAAGAACACCGCGTCTTTGCAGGGGAGAAACAGAGACAAATCATGTTCATCAACACGCCCTCCTTCAAGTTCCTCGACGTCACAAACTATCTGTCCCCAGGCATCAATTACGACAAATGGGTAAAGACGTATGGGGCGAAACAGACAAAGTCCTGGCTCCCATACGAATGGTTTGACAGCGCTGACAAACTTGACTACAAGGGGCTTCCGCCATACTGGTGCTGGTACTCACAACTCCGAAACTCCTTTGTTCTTTCTCAAGAGGAGTACAAACAATGCGAGCAGGTTTTCAAAGAGCGCGGCATGAAGACCTTCGGAGACTGGCTGGAGTATTACAACAACCTAGATGTTACTCCCTTTCTTGAAACCCTCGAGAAAATGAAAGCGTTTTACACCAAGCTCGGGGTTGACATTTTCAAAGACGCTGTTTCGTTGCCTGGGGTTTCGATGCAATACATCCTGAGAGGAACCCTGAGAGGTCGTAACCGACCCCAACTATTCGCCCCAAGTGCCGAAGCCTATGCAATGCTGAAAGAGGCTGTTGTTGGTGGACCTAGCTTGGTGTTCACACGTAAACACGTGCGTGGTGAAACCCGCATCCGCTCACACAAATATGACTTAGCTCGCCTCGTCAAGCGTATTCTAGGCTTCGATGCGAACTCTCTTTACCCTAGCACCATGATGCAGGAAATGCCTTGTCGTAAAGAGAAAGTCGTGCAGTACGAAGATCCAGTAGAGGCCGCAAGAGACTTCTGGCTCAAGTTGATTACGAAGCAGTGGTTCGGCTTTGCCGAGGTCGACATCGAAGTCCCTCAGGCCTTGTGGGAGCACTTCGAAGAGTTTCCTCCGCTCTTTGTAAACCGCAGCGTGGGCGAAGAGGACGTCCCTCAGCACATGAAGGATTACCTCGCTAAAAGCAACAGAACCCACTTGCCCGGGCAAAAGAAGCTGCTAGGCGTGCTTCAAGCAAAAAAGATTCTGCTTTACGCCCCAGTGCTAGAGTGGCTTTACAACCACGGACTCCACATAACCGCTGTTTACCGCACGATCGACTACACACCCATCAAGATCTTCGACTGGTTCGTCCATGAGGTTGCAAACAACCGAAGGAAAGGCGACACTGACAAGGAAAAAGCCTTGCTTGCAGAAGTGTTCAAGCTTTTGGGCAACAGCTCTTACGGCAAGTTCATCGAAGCTGTTGAACGACAGACAAGAGTTGTGTACACCAACGACGAAGACACTGTCGACAAATACCTGCGCTCAGCCTGGTTCGAAGATCTCGAGGAGATCGGGGGATCATACAAGATCGAGTTACGCAAAAACAAGGTCACCATAAACCGGCCCTTTCAAGTCGGCATCGTTGTTTATCAACTTGCTAAGTTGCGCATGCTGCAGTTCTACTACGAGTTCCTCGATCCCTATCTCGACAGGCGTGACTTCGAGCTTATCCAGATGGATACGGACAGCATGTACTTCGCCCTTTCATACGACACTCTCGAAGAAGCAGTTCGACCAGAACTTCGCACCCAGTTCGAAAGGGAGAAAAAGAACTGGCTCTCCTGGGACCAGTGGAGCAGCAGAGAACCCGGTTTGTTCAAGCTTGAAAAGGAAGGCACTCGAGCCATCGCTCTATGCAGCAAGTGCTATTACGTAGAAGACGAGGAAAGCGGCGAAGCCAAGATGTCCTCCAAGGGCGTCAACAAGAATCAGAACGAGCTTCGGTGGGAAAGATACGAGCGGGCCCTTGAAGGCTACAAGGACATGGCAACAAACAGAGGCTTTCGAATGCACAACGGGGCCATGTACACGTACGAACAGCGCAAGCTGGGCCTAAGCGCCTACTACGACAAGCGTTGGGTGCTGCCAGACGGCATCCACACAGAACCGATCGAGTTTCACAACCCAGCTGGTGGCAACTGAGTGCCCGGTGGTACAACCATCAACTCCTCACGCACAAACCCGCGCTTGGGTCCGTCGTACAGATAATACACGACAGGCGCATCTGGCTTGGTAGACTTTCAAAGACCAGATCGGATCCGTCGCTCGTCGACTACCGCCCTCAAGCTCACCGGGGTAATACAGATATCTTAAGTTCACCCTAGGTGGGAGCTTCTTTTCATTCACCCCCACAGGTCTAGCATATGGGGTCGCTGGCTTGGCTGAGGTTGCTTTCTCTTTGATTGCTTGTGCGGGCTTCTTGCCAGTTAATCTTGTTACTTCATTGTTCAAGGCAGAGACAACATCTGGCAATCTTTTAACCCAAGCAGTCGAACGGCCAGAGTGCAGATTCATTTCAACTGCGTACTGGTAACCAAATAATCGTTCAGCCAGGGTTCTGTTGAATCTTTCAACAATCCCTTGGTCTCTGTGGATATCAACGCGTCCACGACGAATGGTTGTTTTATGGGCCCCAGTCTCTTTAGTCACAGCCCCCATAAACTCTGTCCCCGGGTCGACTTGCAACAGTTGTGGCCATTTCAAAGGCCCGCGTCTATATACCCGAGCCAGCGCCTTCGAAACTTCATCAGACTCTTTCGAAGTCAAGGGCTCTGCTGCTTTGTAACGGCTTGCTACATCAACAACTGTCAAAGCATATTTGTAAATATTTCGCCCATGAGGCAGTTTGTCGTGTGGCAAAAACAGTAGATCAGCTTGATGCACTGCATTAGGAGTTTGAACATCAAACTTAGGCCGAGGGATATGGCGTGGCGCTGGGAGATATACTTGCCAAAGGGCTTGTTTGACGAGCCATTTCTTTGCCACCTCTTCAGAGACCTTGGCTGCTGCAGCTAGCTTTTTGACAGCGGCAAGTCCTTTCCAATAGCCTTTGGGGCCGTAATAGATCTTTGAGAGTTTCGCCTCCATATACATATGTGTTTTATAGAAAGCGAAACGCCGCATAGCCAAGGGCGAGTGCGCCAGTGCCGATAAACAAGAGTTCGCCTTGTTTCTGCTGTGGGCCTGGTTTATAAAAGTCAGAGAACTCGGGCTCTTTGGGGAGTGTTATTTGCTGCTCCCGATGTGTTTGGTTGTAGAGCACTAGAGCTTGGTCAGTGTCTTGAAAGTTGTGTTTCGCTTGATCTTTGATTCGATCATTGCTGGCAATCCAGTCGAGGAGTTTTGTGCGGTCTTTCTGATATTTAGCGTAGGCCGCTTGATAGGTCTCTAACGCCTTGTCGTGTCTGGTCTTCTCATCCAGAGCGGCTTTTCCGTTATCGCCGGAAAGATATTTTGCGAGATAGTTGCCTCCAGTGAAAGCAGCGGCATTCAAAATTGCTCCACCAACCATAATAGCGATTGAGGCCATTGCTATATATATGATTTACATTGAGGCAGGGAGATCTTCTGGTCCTCGAGATATTTCTTGAGAGCTATGCTCCCAGCCATGACGGCAGTGAACTTCACGTAGTTCATGAGACTCGAGCTGGGGTCGGCCGTGAGATTTTCCTTGACGACCTTTTTGCCAACCCAGCCAATACTTGCGACAAGGCCAGTTATTGTGGCCGCATCAAGAACAGCTTTCACGAGCTTGTTGTCAGACATGGTGTATATATAAGATTTTAAATTTCAGTCGACTCGTTGATCTGTTGTGTTGCTAATTGCCAAACTGTTTTTAGGGCGGCAATGTTGAATTTAAGCGTAACAAGAGGAATACCTCCGATTGCAGCCCCGTTTACGAAGCCTTGAAAGAGATTTGCCATTGTGTATATATGTTTTTTACTCCATCTCGCGAATTCTTCGTCTCGGTGGTGGGGGAGCTTGAACGTCATTCACCACTGCCGGCGCAGGGGCTGGGGTCGGGGCTTTGCGCCTAAGTGTATTCATAATGGCCTCACGTTGGTAATATAGGCCCCAAATGGATACAATCAAACCACCAACACCAAGAATGAGAAATACTGTGTTGCTGCTAGCAGCTTCTTCATTTGTCGAGTTTTGGGGTGCCGAGTTTGGGGTAGGCTCGTTTGTTGCTTTAGAAGCTTGTGCTTGTTTTTTTGCCTCTCTTGCCAGGCGGTTGCGCTCAGCAAGCCTTTTGCCAGAAGCAACACGATCCGGGTTTTTGGTTGGAGCAGTCTTTGGGGTATCAGAGGTAATGTGCGTGTTGTTTGTGGGCGCGACTGTTTCTTCAGGCACCGTCTCGAGTGGTTGAGCCATCATGTGTATATATGTATATTTTTTATTTCAAACCTTCGTGGTTCCTGCCAGGTTTCTGCCAGGTTTCTGTCAGGTTCCTTTCAGGTTCCTTTCAGATTATGTGTCAAAAACTTCATCAAAACATGCGTCAACTTCATCAAAACCCTCGAGTGGATAACCTTCCCCATCTCTGCTTGGGTGTACAGGGGGCAACTCTTCTGGCTCCTTTTTGAAGCCGATGTGTTTTGTAGTGATCAAAACAGCATTGGCCAAGGCCAAGAATCGCCCACAACGCAGTGCAATTTTTCCTCCAAGAGTTGACAGCTCATGGTTAATCATGTAGTCGTTTTTGAGTTCTTTCTGCAACTCCTTCACGTCGTCAATATCTACAACCATGCCGGCGCCTTTGGTTGCGAACATTATAACGGTGTCAATCAGAGACTCGACCGTCTTGTTGCCGACATAGGCTTCATACCTTTTGTAGTACTTTTCAACCTCTTTATCCGTCAGGCGCTTCACCTGCTCGTGTGTGAGCTGGACACCGATGGTCTCTTTAGACTTGCCGGTTGAAACAAGGACTGCCAGTTTCTCGCGTTGAGCTGGAGTGTCTGGACCTGTTAAGACTTCAGGAATCGCTGATGGCAAGGAGCTATCAGGGGTTGCCTCTAGCAGCTGCATGATTTCATCGTCTTCTGGGTGGTTTGTTGCCATTGCGTATATATTATGTATTTTATTTTTCAATTATTCTCTTGATGTCAGGCAAAAGACTTTCAACCTCACGTATAAGCGCGGTCATGGTGGCTGGGCACACAGTGACTTTCAAAGGATAGCGGTTAAGAAGCATGAGACGCAGATCGTCCGTGTCAGCGGTTTTGATTATCTGTCTTTGCATCTCCTCCGCATGACTCTGCAATTCACCCAGAAGTTGTGAAAAGACCGTGAGCTTGTGGATACTGGTTGAGGTGTTCATGGTTCAGCGTATATATATGTTTTCACATTTTAAATTCTATCCCATATGGGTGCCGCAGAGAGAAGACCAGGTGAGAAAACTTGTGCCCCTTTAATTTTGCAATCAACTCTTTGTACTCTTGTTGTTCAAGTTCCCCGGCATAGTCATCAAAGATGGCCTTCGTTGTTTTGCTTGATGGGGTGTAAAAAAGCACAATCGATGCAACGTTTTCCCTAAAGGGTTTCGCAATGCAGGTTAACTGTTGGGTTAGCACCCACACCGACAAGCCGCTGTGGCGAGCACTGAAGCCTAGTTTCACAAGTTGACCGCCTGAACCGCCTGCAGCTGTCTGTCCATGATGTTCATCTGTGAGTCGCTGATGGTGTAGATGTGGCAGTGCACGTTTCCCGAGCCGGAGGTTGTCCTTTCGAGCTCAAGATGTACGCCGTCCTTTGTGTTGACGAGGCGTTGACCGTTGCCATGTAGGGTTGTATCAGCCATTGATCTAAGGTCGATAAGGAGGCCGAACTTGTTGCCCGTGAGATATTTAGTCAGATTCATGTTTGGCCTGCCATCACCCCTCTTTTTGAAGAGGCGACTGACTTCCGGTCCCGTTGATGCCTTCGTTGTAAATCCTGTTGGGGGAGCCGTTTATGGTGACATTAACTTTGGTGATGTCTGGGTTGAAGTATTTTTCTGAGTCCCTGGCTCCTGCCGTGTAGGGTTCGATGAATAGCAGAAGGATGGCTTTCAGTGACCTGCGCTGCGGGTTCACCCTGAGATTCAGCCGAGCGTCTGAACCCTTCGAGAAGGGGACCACTTCCTTTCGCATGATATGGTCGTAGGCAAACTCCTTTCCGCTAGAGTATACACTTGTTGCCTCGTCAGCCAGCTGCTTACTTCGGATTGTCTCGTACTCAAGCTGGATATTTGTCAACTTGTAGACAAGCTTGCTTGTATCCGAACCCTTGACAACTTGAGAAGCCTGGGTGAGCATTATCTCGAATGTCAAATCGTTGTAGAGTGCCTGTGGGTACATGACACCGTGGTCTGTTATAATCTGGTGGTCAAGATTGATGCGGTATTTGTTTTTGTAAATGGTCTCCAGCTTATTTTCCGCATCCACGCCAGAGGTCTTCTTGTCGCCGGCACTAGAGCGAATCTTGCTCAAGTCTACACTCTGGATGCCCTCGGGGAGCATGTTATCTCTCTTATCAACAGAGAGGAAAAGGTCCTCAAAGATTTTGTAAATATCGTACCCAACGGTGTCCTGGACAGTGGTGGCGGCAAACTTGACAACGAGTCTGTCAACTAGTGCTCTGGAGACATTTTGTACAAGGTAGTTGTTTGCGTGGCCGCCGGCAAGGTCGATGTTAAAGAGCAAGGCAAGCGAGCCCGACACGATAACCTCATGTTCGTTGAGCTTGGGAACCGTAACGTACAGGGTCTCGCCGGGATTGGCTGAAGTGCGTTCAAAGGTGATGCGCTTTACGGTGCGCTCTGCTTTCATAGCACCAAGAATCTTCTCTGCGTTCGTTGGGAGGAGGTTGGGTTGCACGGCCATAGCCAGAGTATATATATAAATTTATATTTATATTTATATGCATCATGGCAGAAGGTGGATATGATATACCTGGCGAGAACGAAAACCCTCGGGAAGACCGGGGGATTGACCACGATGATGATGACGAAGAAGAAGTTGACACAACAATCCCCTTTCAACCGGGGGCTGCATCCACCCCATATCATGGCGGTGAAGAGCATGAAATGCATACACTGCCTCGCGAACAGAGCGGTTTTGATCCTGAAGACATCCCTCTGCTTGAAGGCGACTTCTTAGATGCAACGGAAAAAGCATCTAGAATCGATCAAGCTATGGACTGGCTTAAAAGCCGCTTTCCGAGAATGAATCCCAGCCGAATAGAGCCTATTGGTTTCGGTAAAAAACCAGGAAATGTAGGCAAAATTGTTACCTTTGGGCCAAAGGGTGGCGAGAAGCCCATTTTCAAACAAGATGGGTCTGGCCTTCTTAAATCATTTACAGACAGGTTCAAAGGGGCTCTTGGCCCAAGCGCTGAAGAGATTGTCTCTAAAGACAATACATCTATAAGGGAAGAAGAACAACAAATGCTAAGAGAGGAAGAAAAACAACAGAAGGAGGCGAAAAGAATTAATGCTGAACTGAAGAAAAAGAACAGACAATCAACAAACCCTATCTCTAAGACTCGAAGAACTAGAGAGAGAAGGGAAAATTTAGAAAAAGAACAAGGCTCTACTCTTGAAGCTCAAAACAGAATAGATGAGATGAAACGCCTGGAAAAAAATTATCAACGTGATATAGAAAATGAGAATAAAGCAATAAAAGCACTTCAAAAACAAAAACAAGATGAAGACAAACTGCAGGCAAAGGTTGCTAAAAGAAAAGCAGCACTCTCTAGCAAAAAGAAAGAAAGAAATACCCTCGAAGCAAGACTTAACTCCACCAAGCCGCTGGATGAGTTAAACGAACAAGAAGCCGAGCTTGTACGACAAAACGAGGAAGACAAGCGCGTGATAGAGGATGAAAACACTTCTCCCTCTGACAGAGAAGCCGCGGAAGCCCGTGTTGCTGAGCGAGAAGAAGAACTGGCAAGACTAAGAACACAGGTTCAGGAAAGAGAAGAAGCCTTGCCTCTTCGAGAGCGGGTCAAAAATATCTTCAAGAAATATGGCTGGACCCTTCAAGCAGTTGTTCTGGCTGCAGGTCTAGTCATAGGCGCTGTGACGATTGCCGCAATGAATGGCTTAAAGGCAGGCACCAAGGCTATTGGCAAGGGGCTCAAAGCCCTAGGAAATAAGGTTGCCTCCATCCTGCCAGGCTTGATCGGCTCGATCGTGAACTTTATCTTCAAAACAGCCGGCCAGGTTATCTCCTTCCTTGGCGAGCACGCCTGGCTGCTGATCCTTGCCGTTGTGGGCTTCATGATTGAAAGGATCACCAAGCGCAGGAGATAAATATCTCATCCAGGCAAGAAAGCCAGCTAAAGCAAGCGCACCCACACCAATGAGCGCCTTGTTTACATGATGCGGCTCGATCTTAGTCTCTTGCGTTGGTTCTGGTGTTGGTGTGGAGGCTAGTTGTGGTGTGGGTATGACCTTTGGTTTTGGCGCTATTCCCTGTGCCTGTGTGGCCTGTTTATGTATCGGGTTTGATGGATGACTGTTTGGTGGATTTATTTTTGTTGGTCCCCCATCCATGGGGCGAAGGGAGGCTTTTTTGTGGCAAGATTGACATCATTGTTCACACCCAGCTTCATACCTTGCGTTGCCTCCTTGAGATTGTTGTTGTACCCCACCACGCTCTCTGTGTTGATAATCATGTGTGATGGCATGAGCCAGCTTCCGGGTGCTGTCGCAAAGTGTAAGCGCACTTTCGTTGCTTGGATGGCAAGTTGATATCGCTGTACGCTTGTTGAGATGTCGTTCAGTATTATGGCCTCCTCTAGATGGGCGAGGAATACTCTCTGCGTTTCGAACGCCCGGCCTCCTCTTCCAATGATGCTGCTGCGGGTTTTGGCTTGTGCACCCAGAATGCAGTATACAAAGGCCTCAATGGACTGATTCATACGCGCGAGCCCTGGCTGTGTTAGCCCTTGTGCATAATTCGGCACAAAGTGCTCGAACTGACTAACAGCGCCCTGGTCGTTACGAACGAAGTATATGCCGTTTGCACGATAGTTTGGGTCTTTTCTGTCTGTGACGCGCTCGTCATCAAACAGGGCTAGATCGGGATCAGGATAGTCGTACTCAGTAGAACTGGGCCCACCATATGTGACCCAAATGTACACATTGCCAAGCCCATGGTTTTTGCCGTATGTGAAACGGAAGTCAGAATTGGGGTCTACACCGAACTCTTGGCAAATCCTCATGTATGCGTCGATGTTGAACTTGTTGTCTTTCTGGTTGAATGTTGGGTCGTCTGGCAAAGCATTCACGCTCTGTTCCCCACCCAGCTTGTAGAGTATTCGTCTTGTTGTGAAATAGACGTGAAACCTGTAAAATGACCGAAGCTGCGGGGTTAGGGAGAGAGTCGAGTTCTTATCAAACAGAAGGTCACGCGAGATCCCGCAGCCAGTTGTTGCACACCACAAGGCGAAGTTCAGTTGTTGTGGCCAGAAACTCATTTGCGGGCTGCCGAGCCACTTTCTCCCATATTTCGCAGTTGTGAACGTAATCTGTGTGTCTGAAAATGTTTCTGTATTTCGTTGTGAAATAATCAGTTGGCGTGACATAGATCTTTTGCGCTTCATCGTTTAAGACAGAGCCAATCATTATGTCTTTGTCGATTGATGTGGAGAAATCAACAGCCGGGATTAGTTTTTGTGTGTTTCGGTTTAACGTCAACTGATAAGGGAAACCGCCAATATAATCTAAGCCAAGGGCGTCTTTCAGGGCTTGTGTCCAATCCTTGTGCGGTATGTCTGAGGGCATAGCCCAGGAGCCTGGGCCCTTTATGAAAAGCACTTCTCCTGTGGCTTTGTGATTTTCGTCGAAAGAAACTTCTGTTGTAAATCTTGACATATCAGCGTGCGGGAAACGCCTTTTGAAGTTTGAGATTGCCTTCGCTTTGGCGGCTGTAGAGAGTTTTGCAGCCTCCGGAGAACTCATCCAGGCAAGTTGCGGATTTACTGTGGGGTGTGGATTTACTGCAGGATGTTGATAAATATTAGGTGGACGAGGAAAAAACGGGGGCGGGGGTCCGTAATCGTGACCGCCAATGTCTAGACCGAGATTTGAACCAGGATTAAATCCGCCAGGGCGTCTGCCAAACATGATTATATATTAAATATATTTATGAATTATTGATGAATTATTTATATATACAATCATGGTTATGCTAAGAATCTTCACACATTCGAACCCCCACACAATCTACTTCGATCGGCGGCTTCCGAAGCCGAGTTTCATCCGGCTTATCGCTTTCTGGCTTTATAATTCGTGGTATAGTTTGAAAGAAGACGCGACAATAACATGGTATACAACTGGCGAAAATAAAAAAGGAACTGTCTTGAGAATACCCGAAGGACATTACACTCCAGACGTTCTGAAGAGTTGGGTAGAGGAGTTATTTAAGGGGCAACCAGTAAAAGTACATGTCATAAACGATGAACCCTTTGCGAGAATGCATCTGAAAAAACACTTTCCTAATGATGTAGAACTTAGTCCTAATTTGGCTAAATTGTTCGGTATAAGTACTAAATTACAGAGGGATACATACATTAAAAAACTTACATCCCCAGCAATGTTTTACGTTCACTGTGATCTTATCGATAAAGAACAAACCTTACTCAATGGAAAGCCTTCAGATGTTTTGGGGATGGCGAAAATTGAGGACTCCTATTGGGGCGCCTACAATAAGTATGAGTACGCTGAGGACAGAGAAAATGCTGCATATCTTAAAACATCGTCTGGTGAATTTGTAAACAGTTTAACCATTTCAGTCAAGAGCGAACACGGAGAACTTTTTGATTTTAATGGCTTACCTTTATTTTTTGAAATAGAAATAATATAAAACTATATATACAATCATGGTTGTGTTAACAATCGTCGCACCTTTTTGACTTCAATAACATGCCGTTTGAATTTGAACTTGAGATCAATTAAAAAATATATATATATATACAAACGATGAGCTCGGCCAATGTGTTGCCATCAGCTCCTGAATACAGCGAGACTCCATCGCTTTACCCAGACTTATCCAACTTATCCAACGGTGAAGACTTCAGACTCAAGAAAATCTCTGACTTGCAAAAGGAGCTTGAGTCGGAGGCTAATCATTACAGGAGAGTTGCTAAGAAATACAAGCGAACACATACGATTGTTCACGGAACCGCAGTAAGTTTTGGTTTCATTTCTACAGGCTTGTCTACAGCCACAATCGCCACAGCTCTGACCGGAGCCGGGCTCATAGCCAGCCCCGTTATTGCCGGCGTGGCAGCTATGACAGGTTTTTCAGCGGCCAGCCTCACTATGCTTAGCAGGCGGTTCGAGAAAAAGATCAGGAAACACGAGAAAATATACACACTCGCCCTTGCAAAACGAAACTCTGTCTTTGAGCTTGTTTCAAAGGCTCTAACTGACAAGCGTATCAGCGATTCAGAGTTCAAAATAATCCTCCGTGAAGTTGAGAGCTATTATGAACTTAAGAACGAAATACGCTCTGGTGAAGCAAAGGCCGCCGTAAACAAGCAAACTCCAGATCTTGAAAAACTCAGAGGCAAGCTTCGCAAAGAAGTCAAAGCAGAATTTCAAAGAAAAACTCAATCGTCTTTCCGCAGTGTCCAAGTCGAATTTGAAAGAGTAAATTCGGGTTTCTCGCTTTATCTAACAAAAGAACGCAATTGTGTGACAAAGCGTGACACATGACGTGACATTGTGCGTGACTGTCACGCGTGACATTGCGTGACACATAACGAAAAGGGACAAAACCCTAGTCAGGGGGTGCTCTGGCGGCTGTTTCGTTTTGCCTAGCCTAGGCTAGGACTTAACTCCTGACAAAGGAGTTGTCATTTTCCCATTTAGCCTCTGGGAGCGAGGTTGAGTTCTCCTAGGAGATCTCTGTTCGAGCACCCCCCTGTATCAGTTGGGCCGGGGCTGGTTCACCAGGGGGTCACTAACTGACGCAGCAACCCCACTACCCCTGGTCTGACATCGCATTAGCCGTAAGCAGGATTCAGTGGGGGCCAGCCACACCTCCCTGAGCTATACCGAATTACAGACTTAATATAATATATGGTGCGAAAAGGTCTTTTATATTCGAGCCAATTGCCGTGCTTTCACATGTGGTAACTCATAAAGAACTACGCATGCGCAAATATAGCCGAAAAGTTGTATTTTCTAAATATGGCCTTTACATAATGGATACCGGAAGTCACGAGATCACCAAATTGAAAAAACAATTATAATGTTTAAGCATGACTGACTTCACCGCACGGCTCAATGAACTTGACAAACAACACAAATTTGCCATCCTTCGCTCGCTATACGGTGGCGATTATAGAAAAGAAATACACCGCTTGTGCCTGCCGGAAAAACTTAATCATATCTACGAAGATATGGGGTTGGCAGAGATGGGGAAACAATATCTACAAGAACATTATAACGACTTGCATCGTGAACGTTGGGCCCGAAGATTTCTGTCTTGTTATGATTGTGGTGGCTCATTTTTGCAATCAAACGATTCTTGTGAACTTTATTGCAAAAAATGCGGTCGTGTGGAAGTGCTAGAGGAGTATGCTCCGGCATATACGGATCAAAACATTTTTTACAAGCCAAGGCAAAGGCAGTCGGCGCGCTGTTATGCGTTTGGGTACGCTTTGAAACGAATTAACAAGAAGCTTGAATTGACTCTAGACCAAATAAATGAGGTGAAACGTATTTTCAAATTTATACAAGCTCGGCTTCCGAGAATCTCTTATACGTTTGTGATCTACAAAATCCTGGACATTACAACGCCGCTTGAAGACCCGCAACGAGCGATTGTAAATTGTCTGAGACAACAGATGTCAAACAATATGATAATTAAAAACGAACATTTATGGAGCAATCCTTTCAAAGATCTGGAGTAAAAGTTGCCGCTTTCTCAATAAGAAAGGCTTCTAACATGGCACTGTCATCGCCGATGTTGTCTTGAAAAGTTTCACCAGGTAAGAGTTGTTTTTGGTTTGATAAATTTTCATGTATTTTTCTGCGAAGCCTTGCCAAGTTCTCGTGAAATCGTTCGACCTTCGGTTAAATACTGTTCAAGAATCCCTCGTGCTTGACAATTTGAAGCTCTGTGACATTCAACAATTTCCATGCAAAGAAAGCAACCGGCTTCGGCCCCTCATCTGGAGCAAGGAGAGCCTTTTTCATTCTGATGTAACGCAAAAACTCCTCGTTTTCATATTCTTTGCTGAACGACATTCTGACCGTGCCGTAATAACACCAGAGGTCTTTCTCGGCTAATGAAGACATTATTTGCTCAAATGTCTGAGTTTTTTTAAGAGCACCAATGTCAATAAGTTCAGTTTGATTGCGTGTTAACTTTTGTTTTGAAAACAGATAACAGATGCCCCAAGCGAGCGCTGTGTGACATTTTGTCTGGTAAATATTTCCGCCGTTTAAAAGATTATTATGATTCGAACTTGGCTGTATCTGGTTTAGAGAACACATTCTGAAGTAAGAATCAACGAAAAGGGCTTTGTTAACCATAGATCCGCTAAAACAAAGACCCGTTTGTATCTGGGGTGTATAATAGCTAGGCACTCGAGATATAGCTATTTTCCGCTTGAAAGGACATTTGAACTCCAAAAGAATTAAATTATTATAGGTCTGACAGTTCCGTCAATGAAACCCCAACAGTTTTGGAGAGCCGCTCCCTTCTCTTTGATAACTTCTGTGAAAGTTTGCAAATGTGGGCGACTTAGCCATGGCTGATCCAAATCCAATAACAAATGTCTCCAGCTAGTGTAAATGGAATGCATCACAGCATTTGAGATCATGCAAAGCTGCGGCTCAGGTCTCGCGAACCTTGGTATCAAATCCACATATCTTCAAACAATTCTGTCTGGAAGATTCAAAATTTCACTCAGTTCGTATATATCGTTTTTGTAAAACCTGAACTCGGCTTTGTATTCGTCGTCTGTCATCAGCTCCAGGTCGAATTGTTCGTAGTTCCAGTAAGGAATGTCAGGATTTCTGGGAGAATTAACGTCGTATAAAAGCAAGCATTCAGTGGCATCAATTAAGTTGAAGGCATAATATAGAAGTATGTTGTCTCGTACTTTCGGCATGATATCAGCAAGAACTCAACAAAATTTTGCAAGTAAATATTGCCAAAACTCACAGATTCGACACAGATTCACATATAGCCGGCGAAGTTTTCAAAATCTTTTCGTAATGTAAACTTTGGCGGGAACGGCGACGGCAACCGACGGTCTCGACCCAGTCCTTTCACGTCGCCGTCGCCGTTGTCGAATCGTAAGGTCTCTAATAGCAAACGCAAACAAACGTTCGAGAAAGAATAAGAGGTTTTGCGTCATTGCAACAACATAGCAACGTTCTTTGAAAAATACATAACGATATTGAGAAACTAAGGCAACTTTTAGAAGAAACGCTCCTTTTTTGCTGAAATTCGCGCTAATTAAGGCCTTAGAGAAATGTCGAAAAGGCACGTTTTGGACATTCTATTCTTAAACGCCTAATCGCAGTGGAATAAAAAGCTGTTTTTTCAAATCAAGTCATTACATTGATAACGTACAACAACCATGATTCATTTCCGAAAAGCAAATCCAGTGCTATATCGCGATGTGTGACTCAGACAAGCAGTTGCAAAAAGGTCGAGACCCTTTCCAAAAAAAAAAATGTTCATTCCGTATAAAAGCGACCGCGTAACACAAATGAAATCAATACCATGTGCTACTGACCCCCTCTCCCTTTCAATGTTGATGACTGTTAGTTTGAATGGCATTTTTGATCTGGTACAACATTGATAAGAGGAGAGGGGGTGGGGACTTGTTGAAAACCATGTTAGCCTCGAAATATGCACTACAGTATACAATGTCTCAACTCTTTTTGCAATTGCTTGTCTGAATAGTAGTTCAATTAAAATACTAATAGCAAGGGGAACCGGCACGTAATATATGATTAAAAGGTATCAATAGAAAGAGAAAAGATTAAATTTTGTACTGATAAATACTGTAACGGTCAGTGCGTTGTAATTAGTGGCAATAATAGTCCGTGGGCCAGTAGACGAAACCCTCCCCCCCGTCGTGGAATTTTGGGTACATGTACCGTTTTGAAGCATAGCCCGAGGGTGTTTCAAATTAGGTTGTTTTCACT
This sequence comes from Cladopsammia gracilis, assembly GCA_022457155.1. Taxonomy (NCBI): domain Eukaryota; kingdom Metazoa; phylum Cnidaria; class Anthozoa; order Scleractinia; family Dendrophylliidae; genus Cladopsammia; species Cladopsammia gracilis. The sequence goes on along the minus strand of JAJGOT010000081.1, from coordinate 1,447,479 downwards.
TCTCAAGTGGAGGCGTTTGGCCGTACGGCCGCATTCTTCATCTGAGGCAAAATACCACAAGGTACCCAAGTCGTTATTTTTGAAAATCACTCTTGAAACCCCGGAAAAGGGACGTAAAACTCTAAAATGTGAATGCTAGCTCAATCCGTTATAGTTGAGATGTACACAGGCCAAAATCTCGCATACAAGCACCCATAGGGCATTTCAACACAATTATGCTCGATATACCACAGTCCACCTACTCATCCTTCTCAATCTGTAAGACACATGCCCTGGAGCCTCCAATGATTTCGGTGTCAACCGATCAGGGGCCCCTTCCAGTAGGAATGCAGTAGACATCACAATAGGCCATTTGCACGATGACGTCATTTGACTACTACTACCAGAATTCATTTCGTTTTTCCTTTCTTATTTAAATTTTGTAATCCCAGTGGGGTTTAAATAACAATAGCCCTAATTTGCACTACAAAACAAAAAACTGAAGGATTCTGGTAGTAGTAGTCAAATGACGTCATCGTACAAATGGCCTATTAAGCAAACTATCAAGAGGCATGCCAAGTCTCGTTCTGGAATCATAGGATTCAGCGGAAGTGAGTCTGCGTATTATCGCTGGTTCAAAACTAGGCACACCCGGGCGAGTTATCTGCAAGCCACGAAGAAATTGGTTGATATGGATGACCCAGTATCTACAACGCACAAGGAGATAAGACCGCCACAGATTAATGGTTAAATGAACCAAAAATTAGACAATTTTTCTTTTAGTCCAATATTGGTGCAATGATTTTATGTTTTATGGGTACCAGATAAACACATTCTGAAGTTTGAAACGCAGATACAACACAGTTCTTAACAACCTCTAATTTTAATGGACCTGGATATCACGCAGCTCTATTGTTTTCAGGGATAGGGTCCATTGTTGTGTTGCTCGTTCTATTATTTTCTCAGCAAATCAGAGAAGACCTTGTAAGAGCTGCGTACTGCCCCTGAAACGCAGAGATATTGGAAGTTGAAAAATGCGACTTTTTGGTCTTCATAATCGTAGAGCGATCGGGAAAATTGTCGGAAAGTGACGTCTCTGTTGACCACCTCAAAACAGTCAGGGTTTGAAGGTGAAAACAATAGGCTGGTTCCAACTGGGGCTTTTAAGTGCAATTGAAGTGCAGTTGGTAGATAGTTGTAGTGTAAACTCCTTTCTTAAAGCGTTTTCTAAGCCTGAATTTCGTTTCAATAGAAACACTCATCTGATTTATTCAAACGTTTAAATCTTTTTTGTAAAATGCATCAAAGAGGTAAAAATTAATATCAGCTGAATGTAATTAGAAAGTTAAATAATTTGCAGTAGTTCGTTTTCTATAAGTTCCATATTTCCCTTCTTTTTTACCCAAAACATCTTTTTGAATGACACGTGCTGTTGGTAACTTTGTGTGGAATCAACCAAGTGTATCTTACGTACTTAGAGTGTGAACGTTTCAATAACCGCAGTTTTTGGTTTCTTTGATGTCCTGGCGATATACGAAAAGCAAAAGGATCCAAGTATAGTTTAAAGTAAGGTGTACCCCTTACTTATTGGGAGCGCACTTTACCAATGACAGTACAGCCGTGCAGCTAAAAGCATGTGGGCGCGCAACTTCGATTTCCACAGGGAACGAGCTCTCTGGGTTTTGGTTTACGATTCTGGAGTCACCGGCGACTTAAAAAAGACTATCAAGTAGGATCTCAAGTTTTAGTTTAGCTTTTGTATTGGAAGGCGTATTTCAAGTCGACTTAGGGTAATAAATTCTATGTCGAGAAAAAAAGGTTGTCGTCTAATTTTCAGGCTTAGCCAATCAAGAAACTACAGCCAAAACAATGCCTGCATGTGCGTTTTATATTTTGGTGCATTTCCGCGCCTTTCCCTGCAAAACAACAACGTCAAATGATCAAAGATTTTGTGGAGAGCTTAAACACACAACGTTTAATTTTCTTTTCTGTATCTGAAATTTAAAGCTGTCACTATGAATTTACAGTTTACCTTCAGAAAAGTTACCGCGTAAGCGGAGATGATTGACAGACATGGAAGTTAACCTGACTAAACTCCCTAGCGGGGTGGTTTGAAAAAGCCAAACTCTAAAAATATGTATTATATAGACAGATGCGAAGTTTCTCGAAGCAAGATTTCATCGCTCAGGAAGCTCTTCGATTCCTACCATAACACAAGTTCAAGCTCGGTCATTTTCAGTGCGAAAACAGCGGATACGCGGACTTTTTTCCTGATGAATCCTATGATTCCAGAACGAGATTTGGCATGCTGTTATGATAGTTTGCTCAATTGTGATGTCCACTGTGTTCCTACTGGAAGGGACTTCTGATCAGTTGACATTGAAACCATTTTTTGTGAGGAGTTCCTTGGCTCCAGGGTGGGTTTCTTCCAGATTGAGAAGAATGAGTAGGTGGACTGTGGTATATCGAGCATAATTGTGTTGAAATTCCCTGTGGGTGCTAATATTCGAGATTTGTGTGTGTACACCTCAACTATACTAGTAAAGAAGTATTTTTCGTTTGTCTCACGATGTAGTCACTTCCGATGTGGATCGCGACGTTTCGACTGCATACTGCTAGTCTTCTTCAGGCGATGGGGTCGACTGGTTACGCGTCACCTTATGAAGCACGATGCTCTGCTGTGATTGGTTGGTTTTTCAACAGCTGTGACTGGCGCATTTTGATCCTCGTTGTTTCGGCGAATTGTTCCCTCGGCGGTCCGTAGTCGTACGGCTCTCCTGTTGTTGTGTTTCTTGATCGTGGGCATCCATGCTTCTGGAATTTCTATTCCACTGTCCCTGTTGATGTTGTTAGGGTTAAGTCTTATGTGGATCGCCTCTTTGACCCTGCGTGTGTACCAATGAGGATCACGATCAATAAACGTTACTTAATTCCAAAGCGGGTGGTGTCCGGTGTTGTTGGCGTGCTCTGAAACGGCGGAGGTCTGGGTACGGGCGAATCGGATGTCTCGGTCATACTCTTTTATTCTGTCTTGCATAGGTCTTCCAGTCTCGCCGATATAAACTTTACCGCATTCACAGGGAATATCGGCGAGACTGGAATATATCGGCGAGACTGGAAGACCTATGCAAGACCGAATAAAAGAGCATGACCGAGACATTCGATTCGCCCGTACCCAGACCTCCGCCGTTTCAGAGCGCGCCAACAACACCGGACACCACCCGCTTTGGAATGAAGTAACCTTTATTGATCGTGAGACAAACGTGAGACAAACGAAAAATACTCCTTTACTAGTGTGTTCACCACGATGAACAACAACAACCCTTTTTACGATATCTCAACTATAACAGATTGAGCTAGCATACACATTTTAGGGTTTTATGTGCCTTTTCCGGGGTTTTAAGAGTAATTTTCAAAAATAACGACTTGGGTACCCTGTGGTATTTTGCCTCAAATAAAGAATGCGGCCGTACGGCCAAACGCCTCCACTTGAGGAGTGCGAACAATCTGATTTGAAACACCCTCGGGCTATGCTTCAAAACGGTATATGTCCCCAAAATTCCCCGACGGGGGGGAGGGTTTCGTCTACTGGCCCACGGACTATAATGGTTCCAATTATTACAGTAATTTCGCGCTTTTACATGTCACGCTTTCGTGACATCTTTTACATGTGACGCTTTCGTGACAGTATGAGGGAATGAAAACATTCTTCCGAAAAGAAACCTTGTTTTCGGCTTTTATTATATATTTGTAGAAAAATGGAAACAATGTATTCTCATAATACATTTCCACTAAGAAAAGGCGCTCAATTTCGTTTCATAAAAATTTCCCCATGGTCTACATGTTTTGGACGGTCTACACTTTACAACAAACAAGAGGCTACACTTAGCCTATACTCATGCGCATGAGACTCTAAGACGCGTTGATTGAAGTTACCAATTTTTCTGTGCTCGCTTTTAATATTTAATTTATTGATTCCCGATCAAATCCACACTCGTCTATTACTTTTCAAGCCGTGCATTATTTCTGTTACATTTGAAAAGACTACTTACAGCATGTGGCCCACATGTTGTAAAAAGAAAATTGATAATCGATATAAATACTTAGTTTTCCTGTGTTACTAAATCGCATGCAACCGGTGTAAAATGGGTTATTCCATACCCCCCCCCCCCCCCGACGGATGCATTATTTTTTTGCCCCTCCCCCGCCCGGATTTCCCGGCCAGGCCGACCCATCCTCGCGCCTTGATTTTTAACCCAGATACCACCTCCTGCCCGGATTGGCATTAACTTTTTGTAGGCCCGAAATAAACAGGAAATTACATTCAGGAGATCCGGGATTTTTTAAAATTTTCAAATCTTTGGTGATAATTGCTATGAATTGGTCAAACATTTTATAAATAAACGTTGCGTGACGCATTCACTTAAATCTCTCCGTCATTTTAAGACCAAATCGAAATGAAATGTTTCCATAACTTAAAGCTGGTTCTTTAAAAAATGCTTTGATTTTGCCATCTATAATAAGTTTTTTCCAGGCTTCACAGTTTCTTTAAAGTGTTGTCGCAAATACACGGTTTTGATTTATGCAAATTTCATGAGAAACGGTAATTTGATACAGCAAGCTGTTTTCATATGACCACTGAATCCAAAATATATTTTCTATAAAAGGTCGAAACTTTTGAATGAAACTCATATTTCCTTGAATGAAAATGTCTTTCCTTTGATTAAAAGAGTCAAACACCTTTCAGAATTCAGTAATTTTCTGCTTCTGGAAGTCTTGGCGATTTATTACTTTGGCGGAGAGCCCAAGTTATAAAATGCAGTTTGGTAGTGCACGAATTTGCAATTGGGCTCTAATGCGCGTGCGTCAAACTCAGTCAGGCGTAACGAGGAGAAGAATAGTCTCGGCTAGCTTCAAAGCTTTCTAGCTTGATATGCTCGCCGGCGAAAATTAAATTCTAGTGGCAGATAAATTCTGATATCTTGATCGCTTACTCTTTAGCCGTCATTCTGTCTTCAATTGAATCGATGGAATATTATTCGAGTTATGAATTCTCAAAGGTACACGTACATCTTTAGACTCTTTAGAATGGAACGGACCGATTTATGACAATTTCCCATCCGTGCGCTAAAACGGGCAGACAAATCGTCACTTATATAAAATCGTCCATTACAAAAATACAGTTTCATACGACTAGTTCTTCTAGATATAACAATAAAATAACTTTCGCACTACATCGAGAAAGGTGCAACAAGAAAGAACAATTTCTTCACGGCAAATTTTGATCACGTGCTAGGCAACGAGATCTGCCAACAGATCGAATTTCATTTGAACGCCTGAACAATTATATTTTGAACGGCTTGCAGTGAACGGCCGGAACAGAACAAAAATTTCGAACGGCTGGCTGTGAACGGCTATGGAAAAATTTCGAGTGGAGTGAGTTTTCAGTCAGAAAGCGAACGAAACCAAATTAGGTCACTTTATGTAAACAAGGGCGCCAAGTGCCAGCGTCACGCAAAATTCATGTTTAAAATTCTTTCTGAACTTCATGTTTAACAATTGTGAAGATAAATCTTGAATGAAACTAAATATAATAATCGATGTCATACAGCGGGGAAAGGTACGTAGCAGAAAAGACAGAAAACAAATTTAGCCCTTTTATGTTTGTTGTGGTTTTCAGAAGAAAGTGAGCCGAATTTGCATATGTCAAAAAGGTAATTTGAAACCTGAATACAGAATATGCGCTGCCATGAATCATCTGTTTTCCTTGCAGTTTCGCTGGCCACAATTAAGCTTTTCCAAATTCTACAAGCGTTAAATATAATCCTTGCACCCGCACTTCACGTAAGTCTTCACGTGTTCCACTTTACAAATGTGCACCAACGGTCAACGACATACAAGACTATCCCAATACTCAGTGCACTCCCTATCATCAAACCCTAAACTGACGTGCATGAAGATTTTCCAAGATATTTTCATTCCAATACGCCTAATACAACAACGCCCAAGTATACGCTCCCTCAGCGTCTTGTTGTATTCTAATTACTGCGTGGAACCGGCTAGCGTCTGCGAAAATATAAATAAACATCACAAAATAATTCAATTCAACAACTTATTCTTTTTATGCTTTCTAAAATTGCCAACTTTTCCTGTGTAATAGAGTGCCAATCTTATCCGGAAAAATGATTCGCATAAAGCTTTCGCTAATCAAAAAAGCAGTTCTGAATGGTCAAAGGTACAGAAATGAAATGCTGGCGGCGTTCGGATAGCTTATGGTCTGCAAACAAACACTTCGATTCACAGCTCGATTTTTCACTAAACCATTTTCCAAACCCCGAAAACACCTAAAGTAATCTTTGAAAACAACACTTGGCCACATTTGGTGAGACCTGTGCTTGGTAAAGCAGTAAAAAGAACGAGAAAGCGCCATTTACCTTTCCCACGGATCCAAAGCGCGCACTTACAAACAGAACTGCCTTGACAATCGAGTCGTCCAATCCGAAGCTATCAGAACTGTTTCATCGTACAGCAATCGTGTGAACTCGGCACAACCTTGCTCTTCGGAAAGTCGGACTTACTTACACAGGTGACAACATAGTGGTTACTAGTAACCTAGTAACCACAAAAAGCAATAAAGTCAGCAAAAATCGACATTAATATGACACGCATTCCATAGTCCATAATCCACAGAAGTCCATTCCCGAAGTCTAATTTTTTTTTTATTAAATCTGATGGGCTGAAGTAACGACGCTGTTTTGCCGTGTGTTTCTATTGTTCTTTCTTTAAAAGTCTTGAAATTACTCACCACAGGCTGCGAGGACTGCCCCGACACAGGCACTGTAATGAATCGGCAGTAAAAAAGGGGAATAAATTGACAATATGCTTACCAGTGCGAGAGATCGATGTTTGGCATTTTTGCCTTGGAAGTGCTGTGTATAAAAGCAACGTTCACCTCGATGGGAGAGATACAGGACTGACTTATACAACAACAAGACCAAATGACGGAAAATGTTTGTCATGCGCATGCGTAAGAAACATTTGTCTTATATTTCAAAGTACCATAAGAAAAGAAGCAATTTATATTTTAATATTTTAAACAAGATGAGACGTCCGACATAGAGAAGAGTTACTCCTTTCATTCAGTCATCGTACCTGCAAACCACATTACTATTGAATGTTTTATAAAAGAAGCCTGTACCACAATGAAGCCAGTCATTCTTGTGACAATAAGATAAACCTGACGCGAACATTAGTGATGTAAGTAGGATTGTAGGAGACGCTGTCGTGATACTTCAGTAACGCTGTTTTCCCGGAAGTGAGAGTAGCCGGAAGTCACTAAACAGGAAGTGTAAATGGCAAAGCTATGGACCGGAAGAGCACAATGTAAAATATGTGTGCATAAATTTGCATGCAAAAACGTGACACACAAAAAAAAGAAAAACAAGAGGCTCCCAGCAGCCTATACTCATGCGCATGCGTAAGTAAGTTAAGAAGATGATAAGAAGATAAGAAGATGAGAAGAAGATGATAAGAAGATGTTCGACATGGCGAAGAGTACTCCTTTTATTCAGTCATCGTTCCTGCAAACCACGTTGTTTACTATTGATTGTTTAGAAATTGAAGGCTGTACCACAATGAAGGGAATGATTCTTCTATGCCTTATATATACCAAACATGAACATTGCTAATGTAAGTAGGGTTGTAGGAGACGCTGTCGTGAGGCTTGAGTAACGCTCTTTTACCGGAAGTGAGAGTAGCCGGAAGTCACTAAACAGGAAGTGTAGTGGCAAAGCTATAAACCGGAAGTGTACAATTTAAAATATGCGTGCATAAATTTGCATGCAAAATCGTGACACAAAAATAAAAATAATAAAAAGAACAAGAACAAGAGGCTCCTAGCAGCCTTTACTCATGCGCATGCGTAAGTTAGTTTTATGATATATTTTAAACATGATAAGAAGATGTCCGACATGGCGAAGAGTACTCCTTTCATTCAGTCATCGTTCCTGCAAACCACGTTGTTTACTGATTGTTTTGGAAATGAAGGCTGTACCACAATGAAGGGAATGATTCTTCTAAGTCTTATATATACCAAACATGAACATTGCTAATGTAAGTAGGGTTGTAGGAGACGCTGTCGTGACACTTGAGTAACGCTCTTTTACCGGAAGTTAGAGTAGCCGGAAGTCACTAAACAGGAAGTGTAGTGGCAAAGCTATAAACCGGAAGTGTACAAATTTTAAATATGCGTGTATAAATTTCCATGCAAAATCGTGACAAAAAATAAAAATAAAAATAACAAGAAAAACGGAGCCGAAACCTTACCTCATGCCGCTACGCGCATGAGTAAAAACGGAGCCGAAACCTTACCTCATGCCTCTTCGCGCATGAGTAATAAGAAAAACCGAGGCCATTTTACAACTCATGCCGCTACGCGCATGAGTAATAAAGATTACATAAGTTCTTACTTCTCTCTGTAGACCGTTGACCGTTCACGCGAGTATTAAATCACAGGAAACCCAAGCGTAATGTTTGCATATTAATGATATTTGAAAATATTTGACATTGTATGGAATTTCGAATTCAACGTTTTAACCAATATATAAAATCAAAATTGCTGAATAAAATCGTTGAAACATTTACTGGTGTCGTATTCTATCTTTATACAGTGTTTCTACGCTATTTGAACGATTTTTAGTCCATTTATCTTACCTTGTATAATATAATGGAAAGGAAGGAGAGTTCGGAGCTTTCGGCGTTCGACACGTGTCCCCAAATGGCTCATTTTTCGCACAAAAATGGGTGCTGCTCCCATTCTGACTGGTCGTCCTCCAGTAGAATAACGTTAAATTGCATTTCTTTGAACAACTTGAACATCCCGTGTTGATTATGACGAACAAGCCGCTCCACAAAATCACATAGCGCTGCAAAATAGGCGCCAGAGAGCGTGAAGGACAGAAGAGACCACGGTGCGCGGTCAACACTGGGTATCAGAGTAAAATCAAACCACACAGGGAAGGGAACGTTCAATTTTGTCAACCTGTCATTTTTGTTGCGCCTACCACCCGGTGAGGACCAAGTTGTCATTCTGCTGGTCATGCTTCCGACGTTAAAACGGCCTCTTGAAGAGGAGGAGACAAGGAAGAAAAGATTGAAAAAGTAAAAACGGTAAAATGTCAATTGACATTTTATTGTTTTTACTTTTTTGTGAAAACGTAAGCCGTGCAACTGAATTGTGCTTTGTCACTGTTGTGAAACACACCATACGCTATTCGAGGTAAAAGCATGCTTTTTCTTTACAAAAATTAATGTTATTTTGGCCGTGTTTTCACGAGCGATTTTTCAGGTCGCTGAGCGAGTGACAGTCGGAAATCTCGTGGAAACAGTTGCTTGTCCAACTCGCTTAAAGTTAAGCGAGTCGGCGATAGAATTCTCATTTAATTTAAGCCACCAAACCAGGTCGCTTAAGCTTGTCGGCAATTAAACAACAAAGAAGGGCATTGTATTGTCGTTCTTTTGTGTTCTAATTTTCTATTGTTTTAACAAAAGAAAATATATCGCGCATGGTATAAGAAAAATGAATAAAGTTCTCCGTGAAAACGCATAAATTTTTTAAGCTGCTTAACGCGGTCAGTAAACAAATTACCTACAGGAATGTTAAGCGAGAAAAACCGCCTCGTGAAAACACAGCCTTTATATCGGTAATTAAAATGCTATATCATTAAAACAAAAAACATTTGCACGTGGGTGCCTGAAATTAATTTGGCAGATTATATTTGCGTGTTATGACATAAAAACAAACACATTCTACAAAAAAGCGTGTCCCACCAAAACGGTTTCTTTTGTTTTCCTCGATTTTTGCACGGGCTAATTTTTGTTTTTGACTGTAGTGCGACCAGGCCCTTATTACATAAAGAAAAAAATTAATGTCTTGCAAAAGCGTAAGAGCTGAACCGAGCTCAATGTAAATGTAAATGTTGGTAAATGTTTTACTAATAGACGTAAAGAAGGAAACAGATACACGGTCCGTTTTCCGTCGCTTCTTCCTTGTCTCCTCCTCTTCAAGAGGCCTTTTAACGTCGAAAGCATGACCAGCAGAATGACAACTTGGTCCTCACCGGGTGGTAGGCGCAACAAAAATGACAGGTTGACAAAATTGAACGTTCCCTTCCCTGTGGGGTTTGATTTTACTTTGGTACCCAGTGTTGACCGCGCACCGTGGTCTCTTCTGTCCTTCACGCTCTCTGGCGCCTATTTTGCAGTGCTATGTGATTTTGTGGAGCGGCTTGTTCGTCATAATCAACAAGGGATGTTCAAGTTGTTCGAAGAAATGCAATTTAACGTTATTCTACTGTGAGGACGACCAGTCAGAATGGGAGCAGCGCCTATTTTTGTGCGAAAAATGAGCCATTTGTGGACACGTGTCGAACGCCGAAAGCTCCGAACTCTCCTTCCTTTCCATTATATTATACAAGGTAAGATAAATGGTCTAAAAATCGTTCAAATAGCGTAGAAACACTGTATAAAGATAGAATACGACACCAGTAAATGTTTCAACGATTTTATTCAGCAATTTTGATTTTATATATTGGTTAAAACGTTGAATTCGAAATTCCATACAATGTCTTATATTTTCAAATATCATTAATATGCAGACATTACGCCTGGGTTTCCTGTGATTAAATTACAGTCAGTGAATTCTGCAAGTACGTATTTCACTAATTGTTGCCTTCCAAAATACATCTTGCGAAACATTTGGAACATTTTGGAATCTCCTTTTGGTTTTGCTCGTCGATTCTCACATTAAAGTGGAAGATTTTCCAGCGCACGGACATCATATCTGTCCCAGTAATCGTGCCTCGCTTTTCGTTTCCACCGGATGTAGAAGGCCCATACTCGGCATTTATATCGTAGTTCTCAAACAACTCCATTTGGCGAATGTCTGGTTAACGGTTGAAAAAATCAATCGAAAAACCCTGCTATGGAAGAATTTCACGAAATGTGAGTAAATATACGAAACTTGACAACTGATATACACGGTGCAAAATACACGGCCAGATTAAAGCTTGCTAGCAAAAGGACGAAGAAATGATAATATTTTCACAGCTAGAGTGTAATCCGAAAGTTACTCACCGTTTTATTTCAGCGCGAACATGCGATCACAGTATCACATGACGTATTATTTACACAGACTAATGCTAATCATTTCAATCTACGCACGTTTCTTGCGTCAATAGCAAATGCAAACAAACCTTCGAGAAAGAATAAGGGATGGACCATTAGAAAAGTGATGGGGGGGGGGGGGGGGGTGGGGCAAAAGCAAACAAAAAAATTTCCCAGTAAATTATTAAGAAAAAAAATTCCCACGCATTGTCGCAAAAAAAAAAGCAAATCTGCCCAAGGACAATTAAAAAATAATGTATTAAAAAAAATATTCCAGCCATCGAGTGAAAAAAAAAAAGATTTCCACCTTAGGTGGACAAAAAAAAATTTCTTGCCTCTCCAAAAGTTCCCACCCCCCCCCCCCCCCCCCCATCACTTTTCTAATGGTCCATCCCTAAGAGGTTTTGCCTCATTGCAACAAGATAGCAACGTTCTTGAAATTGAGAAACTAAGGCAACTTTTAGAAGAAACGCTCCTTTTTTGCTGAAATTCGCGCTAATTAAGGCCGTAGAGAAATGTCGAAAAGGCACGTTTTGGACATTCTATTCTTAAACGTTTAATCGCAGTGGAATAAAAAGCTGTTTTTTCAAATCAAGTCATTACATTGATAACGTACAACAACCATGATTCATTTCCGAAAAGCAAATCCAGTGCTATATCGCGATATGTGACTCAGACAAGCAGTTGCAAAAAGGTTGAGTACCTTTCCAAAAAAAAAATGTTCATTCCGTATAAAAGCGACCGCGTAACACAAATGAAATCAATACCATGTGCTACTGACCCCCTCTCCCTTTCAATGTTGATGACTGTTAGTTTGAATGGCATTTTTGATCTGGTACAACATTGATAAGAGGAGAGGGGGTGGGGACTTGTTGAAAACCATGTTAGCCTCGAAATATGCACTACAGTATACAATGTCTCAACTTTTTTTGCAATTGCTTGTCTGAATAGTAGTTCAATTAAAACACTAATAGCAAGGGGAACCGGCACGTAATATATGATTAAAAGGTATCAATAGAAAGAGAAAAGATTAAATTTTGTGCTGATAAATACTGTAACGGTCAGTGCGTTGTAATTAGTGGCAATAATGGTTCCAATTATTACAGTAATTTCGCCCTTTACATGTTACGCTTTCGTGGCATCTTTTACATGACACGCTTTCGTGACAGTATGAGGGAATGAAAACATTCTTCCGAAAAGAAACCTTGTTTTCGGCTTTTATTATATATTTATAGAAAAATGGAAACAACATATTCTCATAATACATTTTCCCCCCTGACGATGGAGTCAGGATCCACCATGGCCTGCTGAACAGGCGTAATTTTTTTTTTTTTTATTGCGTTTATGAGGCAAACGCGCGCGGAACTCGCCTGAAACGCATTAAAATAGCGCTTGTTTTGCAGGCTAGATCCGCCACTATACATTCAGGCTCAGTGAGTTTAGTTGCCATATCGGTCAGTCAGCTCATTCTTAGCAAACGATTATATTACTCAAATGTGTTTTCACTTACTGTCATATCAAAATCCAGAAGCATTAAAAAGCAGATTTAGATTATAAAATGATCGTAGAATTGCAGAGAGTTTAAAACTACACATCTGGGCCAAATTTTGAAGCGCAAGAACATTTCGTTCAAGAGTTATAAACGAACGAGTATCAAACATGTTTGGTAAGAAATGTATGGAGCGGCCATCTTGGTGCCCCACTTGTACTTAGGGACACCAACATGGTAGACTACGAGTAGTCCCTCCTTTTTCCTCAGGGATAGTAGAGCGAGCGAAACGCGAGCGCGCGTGAAAATCACTCCACGCGAGAAAGGCCTGGGGTGATTTTCACGCGCGCTCGCATTTCGCTCGCTCTACTATCCCTGAGGAAAAAGGAGGGACTACTCGTTGTCTACCAACATGGCGGCCAAAACTTCAAAGTCTTAATAACACCCCAAATCTCATCACAAAATATTGGATGCACTATAAGTTCCATTAATGCAAAAAAATAACTTTCAACTGCTTCAATTTGGTTTATTTTCACGGCTAATCTGAAATAGCGTGACGAATTGCGTGACACATTTAAAATCTTTAAAATTGATGTTTATTTCCCATGATATAAATTACATCAAATTTTCTTTATAGTGTAACGATATAAATTACATCAATTTATAGTATGAAATTTAATTAAAACAATTGAGAGGAAGACTATATAAACCTTTGCGGGCTTTTACAAATTCGGAAGCAAAACATCAGTTACAACGTACACCTTTTTGTGAAGGATTGTAACATTGGTACCCACATTCCATGTTAGAAACAGCTTCGTAGGATGTATAGTTTAGATTTTTTATTTTTTATGACGTCATGTGCAAACTCCCAATATGATTTATATTTACCTTGACATTTGCCTCCAAGCAGTTTCTTTGTAAGCAGGTGATGAAAATGTTTCTTTGTTTTGCCAGCAATAATGACAGCCATAAAAGCGATCAGTAAGCTCCGAAGAAACAATTTATTCAAAAGCACCATCATTTTGTACTGCGGTATAAAAAAGACAAACGAGATACTGTAAATCCTTAAAAATAGATCTATGCTCAGTTAAACTGTTAGATGAAGAATGAAGAAAGATGGCAAAAAAAAACATTTTTATTTATCTCTGATTTACTACAACTACCTGAGTATCCTTCAGTTTTTAGTTTTCTCATGTTAATTAAGGCTGTTGTTATTTTTTATAACTCCACTGGAATATAGATAATATAATTTAAATCAGAAAGGAAAAACGAAATGAAGTCTAGTAGTTGTAGTTAAATGACGTCATCGTGGAAATCGGCTGCTCACTCGTCTGATCAAATGGAAACTTCAACACCCCTCAGGCAACCCCAAAGCAAATCCTAGGCATTTGTACTTTAAAATATGGGTTATTTAATTTGACATGTTATTCTCCATCACCGAATATCATCACTGAATATCATGCAATTAATTAAAGAGACGAAATGATCCTCCGGATCATATTCTCATTGAATTAAGTTGCTTTTCAATACTCTCCCTCGTGTAACTTGGCTTCTTAGTACCGGACTAGACGACTTAGCATCATCAACTTTGCAACTTGCCTTACAAAGCTTTAGGCGTTTATTCCTTTTTACCATTATGTTAACTCGATCTTTTTTTTTTTTTTTCTGGCAAATTGGCCACGATTGCGTTCGTGCAACAACCCCGGGGGATTGACTGGTAGGGCCCTACCACAGGAATAAGGTTTCAAATTCACCATGCTCTGGACCGTAACAAGAAGCTAAGTGAAATGGCCGGGAGTACCGCAGAGAGAGCCCTGGCCATTGAAGTCTCTATTTCAGTCGATACATAAGACATTGAGAAAGCGTCACATTTGTACTCTTTTCATATGAAAACCTTTTTATGAGAACATTAAGACTACGATTTGTCAAAGTTTTAAGAACGCACCCAGGCTGGAATTTAGTTAGGAAAGCTTTATTTTGTCGTGTCATATTTATTACTGTTTTAACAATGAACTATTAAGTAAAGCGAAGATAAAGTTTGGTCTGGAGGAGTCAGTAAAATAACATTTCTCAAACTTATTAATAATTCATGACGTTATAAACCAACCAGAGCGCCCCATTCGGGTCAGGTGGATGAGTTTCAAACTCAATGAAACACCAGTTAAAAATCACTAGTGTTTCATAACGTTTTCATCACTTGTGTTTCATCACGTTTTCATCACTAGTGATAAAATTGTTCTTAATCTGCATATTCATAGATTACTCAAACGCAGCTTAACATGAATCATTAATTTTTAATAAACAATGGCCAGGAAAAACATTTCAAATTATAAACTGACGCTGAGCTGAAGTCATTTGAAATTAAAGTTTACAGTGCATTTCTTAAAGTCACCGAAACAGACTGGCATAGTATCCACATTCGGAGAAACTTTTTAGCTTGCTGTTGAGGTACATGTTACGCGCAAGCAAACAGTGCGCAGTTTTTCGCTTGATTTTGGCAACCTGGCACATATCGCGTCGGACAATAAACGGTTAAGCGTATTAATACCTACAGGTGATTTGGTACACTTCTCTCAACGCAAAGTTCCTCTTCCTCGATAGTTCTCGGGGAGCGAAATCTTCCTTCGGCCATGGCAAGAGCGATATGTAAATCACTACTTGTCGACAATACTCTTGGAATGCAAATTTGGCGCAACGCGAAACTATTGGATAGTTAAAAAGAAAAGCTTACAAATACAATGAATGCCGACTGAATACAACGGATCATACATTCAATGGAATTTTAAAGAAAAATAAAAAAATGCAACACTGCGTACTGATTTAGTATTGTTTCATTAGGGAAGTCATTTCAAAAATTCGTGCGTCGGGTTTCATCATAGGTTCCAAACACCTCGAAACAATAAAAGCACTCGGCCTTCGGCCTCATGCTTTCATATGTTTCTCGGTGTTTGAAACCTACGATGAAACCCTCGCACTCATTTCTGAAATATTACGTAAAGTATTAAATGTTATGTACAGCATAGTTTTCATATTGGAACGTGTGGAAGTCTTTTTCCATTTTCGACTAGAACATTTATAGAAGATAGCCCAGCTTTCCCTTTACATTCAGCGTTCCAAAAGATTTTAGGGCTGCAGGGCTCCGCGCCAAAAAGCGTAGGGCTCCAGGGCTCCAAGTCAAAAAAAAAATATTAGGGCTCATTGACCTCAATGACATAGGGCTCCAGTGATCCAAAAAATAAAAGAAATATTTATTGCGGGAAACTTAAGGTTTTATTACTTTACCCTGTATTATCACCAAACACGAATATAAAACGATTATTTGTGGTATAATTACACTCAATCAATGAATTATGTCTCTCTCCACTAAAATAACGACAGCCATGAAATAGAATCAAATAAAATGAACAGAATATCAGATAACTGGAATAGACATTTTAAGGGCCCTGTAAATGAATTGTTCTTTCTTGGGCTCCAGGCACGAAAACGTTCTGGCTCACCGGGCTCCACATCATAAAATTTCAGGGCACCAGACTCTCCCAATAAGGGACTCTACAGTTCCAATACATTCAAATCTGTTGCTTAATAAAATACTATGCCATATATATATATATATATATATATATATATATATATATATATATATATATATATATATATATATATATATATATATATATATAGACGGTTTTGAAGGTGCTGCCTGAGCCAACGAAAGATGTCATACCAAAAGGATCACAATAATGGATTCACAGTCCGGATTCGGTGGATATAATAAAAAACTAGTTAAAAAGACCGAAAATGGACAACTTTTGGTATAAAAAATAAAAATTTAGTTTAAAAACGTTTCGGTCTCTCGACCTTCATCAGTTATACAGACAAGTTACACATGAGACTTAAATACGGTTACAACAATGACTTAATGTTAAACTACTGATAAATTACGTAACAAAAATAAAATTACAACAATAATACAATAATAGAAGTGATAACGAGACTAAACCAAAGGCAAATCACAATTGCCACAAATAATACTAATGAACTACATTTACCTAACAAAAGGTATAATAACTAAGAAAAACAATCAAAAATAGAAAAAGTTATGCAATAGTCCCAACTTAATAAGTTTCCCATTCAGGGCTCTGAACAATCATACAGGCCAATGCCACAACAAAATCCCTGAGCAGGGTCCTTAAACAATGAGTAATAAATTCCACACTCAGAGCCTTTGAGTGACGAGGCCAGCACAAAAATAACAAATTCCCGAACGAGGCCCTTGAACTTTAAGACAATTACAAAAGGCGATAAAAAAAAAAAAATTATGCTAAAAATTCACTATAAGAAAATCACAACCTAGTGATGAAACCTCCCTGAATTTAATTGTAATGAATACGATTTTTTGAATGAAATTCTTGTCTTTTATTTAGCCCAAAAGGTGAAAGGGAAAATAGTTGCGCACTCCAATACGCTTCTTTCGTGACAAGTAATTTTTCTGTGTCTTGATTTGTGTTTGTATAAATTTGGTCTATGCATTGAAAAGTGAAATCTGTTAGAATGTGTGGCGTTTTGTTGAAGTGTATGGCGACCTCACAGGTTTTCTTGTTTGTTTTCATCGTAGATTTGTGATTCCTAAATCTAACTTTAAATTCCGTAGTGGTAGATCCCACATACTGGAGATTGCATTTCTTACAATGAACCAAATAAATCACATTATCGGAGTTGCACGAAAGTCTTTGTCGAATACTATACGTTTTGCCAGTTTGGGCGCTGAAAAAAGTTTTAGAACTGACAAGGAAATTCTCGCAGAGGTCACATCTGGTCTTTTCGCATTTGTAACAGCCGGGTGCTTGTGTAACCAGTAGAATCTGTTTCCCGGGAATTTTCTAGAGCGGCAGAAATTCCTAGAAGTGATTTGCTTAAACCTAAAGTTAGGGATTCCAAAAAAATTTTTCCTTTCGTTCTTACATATAATCCGAATTTACCATTCATTAATGGGTTGATTAGAAAATATTTTCACCTCTTGGAGTCATCCCCCAAACTTAAAGAGCTCTTCCCACCTGGTTCTATTATATCATCTTATCGCAGACCTAAGAACCTAAAAGAAATTTTAGCACCTTCTAAGTGCAGAAACAACCCGCGGCCGACAACGGTTACACAAGCACCCGGCTGTTACAAATGCGAAAAGACCAGATGTGACCTCTGCGAGAATTTCCTTGTCAGTTCTAAAACTTTTTTCAGCGCCCAAACTGGCAAAACGTATAGTATTCGACAAAGACTTTCGTGCAACTCCGATAATGTGATTTATTTGGTTCATTGTAAGAAATGCAATCTCCAGTATGTGGGATCTACCACTACGGAATTTAAAGTTAGATTTAGGAATCACAAATCTACGATGAAAACAAACAAGAAAACCTGTGAGGTCGCCATACACTTCAACAAAACGCCACACATTCTAACAGATTTCACTTTTCAATGCATAGACCAAATTTATACAAACACAAATCAAGACACAGAAAAATTACTTGTCACGAAAGAAGCGTATTGGAGTGCGCAACTATTTTCCCTTTCACCTTTTGGGCTAAATAAAAGACAAGAATTTCATTCAAAAAATCGTATTCATTACAATTAAATTCAGGGAGGTTTCATCACTAGGTTGTGATTTTCTTATAGTGAATTTTTAGCATAATTTTTTTTTTTTTTATCGCCTTTTGTAATTGTCTTAAAGTTCAAGGGCCTCGTTCGGGAATTTGTTATTTTTGTGCTGGCCTCGTCACTCAAAGGCTCTGAGTGTGGAATTTATTACTCATTGTTTAAGGACCCTGCTCAGGGATTTTGTTGTGGCATTGGCCTGTATGATTGTTCAGAGCCCTGAATGGGAAACTTATTAAGTTGGGACTATTGCATAACTTTTTCTATTTTTGATTGTTTTTCTTAGTTATTATACCTTTTGTTAGGTAAATGTAGTTCATTAGTATTATTTGTGGCAATTGTGATTTGCCTTTGGTTTAGTCTCGTTATCACTTCTATTATTGTATTATTGTTGTAATTTTATTTTTGTTACGTAATTTATCAGTAGTTTAACATTAAGTCATTGTTGTAACCGTATTTAAGTCTCATGTGTAACTTGTCTGTATAACTGATGAAGGTCGAGAGACCGAAACGTTTTTAAACTAAATTTTTATTTTTTATACCAAAAGTTGTCCATTTTCGGTCTTTTTAACTAGTTTTATATATATATATATATATATATATATATATATATATATATATATATATATATATATATATATATATATATATATATATCTGATCTAAGAGTATATTAAGTATGTTTTCAGACACCAAAATAGGTTAGAACGTTTAGTCCCAAAGAATCGATTGTTCAAGTCGACTGTCATGATAAAAACATTTTTTACTTCAGGGGCGAGATGTGAATACCATATACCTTGTTCACAGCTCGACAATTTCTCTATGGGTAATTCCAGTGTTGGTATTGAGCCTCATCACTGAAATAGTTTGTGTGAAAACAGTGTTATTCCGCAACTCCTTTTTTGTAAAAGACTGAGTGTATTTCTTTTAAAAACTAATTTAAAAGAACTTGAAAGAAAAAGGAATCGTTCAGATTGTTTAAAAGAACTTGAAAGAAAAAGGAATCGTTCAGATTGTCTGTTAGTTAATGATCATTTTCATGACCCGTTTACTATACCCGCAACTTTGATGACCCAAAGAAGTGAAAAGCCCTTGAAAGCGTTTCAGACGTTTAATTCCATATCAAGATATCAGTCACATAAACGGCTGACTAAACCACTAGACTGAACCTTTTAGGTCCTCTTCACGTTATTTCTAACCGTTTTACGCTACGTACATGCGCCTGTATCCATTGTCTGCATCAGAATGATAAGGAATTACTAAATTCGGTAACAAAATCTCCCATTATGTAAGGTATTATACATCGCCATTTTCTATATTCTTGATTTTCTTACCTTTACTTTGATGCTGAATTTCACTGAGATCCTTGTTTTTGCATGTAAATCATTCTTTAAATGTTGAACAACTGAAAACGTCAGACGTCTGCCATTATCAGATGACAAAAAGAAATTTTTATTGCTTCAATGACCTCATATCGGTAACCAACGATAAATAATTACTAAGATAGAGATTTTAAGCCCTTAGAAAATTGACGTTTTAGCTTATTTTCCAAGCACCATTAAACTTGTCACAAATTACAAGTCCTGTCGGGAAATGATTGATCTTTTCTCGGTATTCATAAAACCTCTTATATGCGGTGTAAGTTTGATTTATAATGTTTAACGGACCTTTTCATAATATAATATAATCCCACCAATTATTAAACAAAACAAAATTGATACTGACGTAGTAGATCTTTAAGTTACGTGGCCTTTTAATGATACTCAATTCCAGCGCTGTTTCTCATCTTTTAAAATCACGACCTAGGAAACGACAACTAATTAGAAACAAAATAATCTAAAAGGCCTGTCATCATTTTATGAACACCAGTTAGTGAAAAGTACCCATGACTGTCACCTGATGTTTTATCGACCAGTCTTGCTCGAGAAAATGTCAAGTGGCACTTACATGTAAAGCCCGAGGCAACGAGAAAAGCAAGCGTTTACATACTTGTCGAACTGTGATTTTAAACTGAAGGGGGCTAATTTTCACTAGATTGTAGTATCACTTTGAAAAACCAAAAGATATATTTGTATGAAATGAAATTTAAAAATAACGGTTCACTTTTGTTAACAGTTATTATATTAGTGTACTGAAACTATTAATGTGTGATTTTAGCGGGGCATAGCAAGGATAAAAATGGTTGCAACTTGAAAATTTAAGCGAAAATTTTCAAGTTGTTTCCCCGTGTCTTTGAAAAATCGATAAAAAATTGCTGTGGCTCGCTTTCCTTTTAAGAATTTGCTTTATGTTTTCTTTTGTTAAATAGGTTCAAAAAACAAAACAATGCTTGATCGAAGGTACTTATCAGTAATTTTAGCAAAGTTTTGCCTTAAAATCAGCCAAATCATCATAACACAACCGACAGTAGTGTGAGCAGTACTTTTCTGTGCCGGGTGCTGTTTTTGTGTCTGTGAAAGATGACGTTTGTTATGCTGTACAAGGTGGTTCTAAGTCTGTTGATGAAATCCTAAAGTGTGACCATTATATTCATATTAAAGTTATTGAGAAGTACTTTTCTACTGTTTATTATGCTGTACAAGGTCATTCTTATTTTCGTGTCCATCGAAATGAAATCGACGCTCGATTTTTTAAGCAGAATTTATATCCGTGCACGCGCAAGACGGCTTCGCGCGAAACCTTGATGGTGTCTACCGCTGGGCGAGACCGGATATACTGCGGGATCAAGTTACGCATTGTTGTTAAAAATTTCCGTGAGCCAGCCGGTTCGATGGCTGAAAATTTAACAGAGAAAAGTTTGAACTTCGCTGCTAATTCAAACTGTAACTCAAACCAATCAAACATAGAAGCAAACGCAAATGGAGACGGATATGGAAGCATTAACAGGTATGTATCGAGTATGTATAAATGAATCGACTGTGGGCTATTTGTCTCACTGCCTGGCGATCGTGCGTGACCCGTGTCATAACTGCACCGTATTTACCGAAGTGCTACAGAATTTAAACTACATTGTGTACATGACTCGCTTAATGCAGTAATATTCATAACATAATGAAACCGCGATATACTGTAAAAGCTATCATAGTACCTGATAATTCGTATGAAGCCATATGTTAATTCGTACATGGTTTATAATATGTATTAATCCTTTTTAGAGCGGATATTCAGTTGACTTGAAAAGTTGCACTGATGGTTGACTATGCTAGCCGAAACTAACATTAAATTGTTAATACGACACTGTTCAACGAATTACAATATATGAGCACTGCCACGGAAAATACGCTATACATTTATTTTGCTTGTAAATATATTCAGAGGCGAAGTCGCGAGCAGTTAGTTGCGAGCCGGCGGGCGAAGTGCCGACTCGAGGTTTCGCATACGACGCTCACGTGAAACCCAAAATTATAGACTAGATAAGCTCGCTAGCAGGGTAACTGGTCTTGCACCGAGAGGATAAACATTCTATTTACTATGCTACAGTTAGCAGTTCTTATTTGGTCAGATAAGCCGCGAGGCATTGATAACAAAAGGTCGATGATTTTATTACTTCAGACAGTACTCAGTACTTATCGTGATGTGTCTTAGTGTAAACGATTTTAGCTGTTTTCTTTATTTAAGTTTCGTTTCGTTTTGACGACAGATGATATGATAGAAGAGAGAGCTTACGGCCATATTAGACTCGTGACCTTCAGCTGACTTTCTGTTTACATTGTTTCGATATAGCTGTTGTCGTCGGTCTGTTTACAATTTGCATATCAATTAACGGATTCAATGAATAGCATCAGTGAACAATTTATAAATAACCCGACTAACAAATTTTAACACGTTGTGAGTTCTGTGCCAAAAAAAGGCCGGCAATAGATTTTTTGTACAGTCGAACCTCCTTAATACGGACACCAAAGGGACAGACCAATTTGTCCGTATTATAGAGGTGTCCGTATTATAAACGTAGGGATTGTATGAATTTTGGTGTCTTCGGGACCAAGAGAACTGTCCGTAAAAGAGAGGTGTCCGTATTAGAGAGGTGTCCATAAGGAGAGGTTCGACTGTATTCTTGTTTAGTAAAACACTAAGCTATTCCATCTACATGGAGACAGGTAGGCCGTTACTTTCGGGAGCTACTAGAAAGGCCCAAAAATTAATGTTACTTTCGGGTTGACGTCTAGTACTTTCGTAGGGCCTCTACTTACGGTGTAATGTATATTCGAATGGTTTCTCTTAATAATAAAATAAAAATAACTCGTTGGGACCTTGGAATGGGTGCAGTAATTAAGGGGAGTCTCTTCCGGGACTTTTTCAACTGATCGCTTGTAGAGGGTGACCGCTAAATACAAGTCCGCTTAATACAGGTTTAACTGTATTGCTAAAAGTGTGCTTTGATTACAGTGTGCCAATTTCCGAGACGAGTGAAGGCTGTTTTCTCCAGTTTGATGATATTTTGAAGTCCATTGGCGAGTTTGGTTTCTGGCAAAAAGTTATTTACTTCCTGACATGCGTCGTCGTTAATATACCCAGCGCTATGCAGCTCTCCGGTGTGTTCTTCATATCTGGGACCCCCAAGTTTCAATGTGCAACACCAAAAGTTGAATGTGATGTGGATAAATGCTGTGATAACTGTACAAAATACGATTTTATTGAACATTTTACAACCACCACCACGGAGGTAAGTATGCTGGACTGACGGCTTTAGTCTGGTTTACACCTAGGACACAAGCATAAGCACAAGAAGAAACCTACTTGTAAACCGGTGGGTAGGAAACAAAGTCTGGTTTTCAAGTACAACGCAAGCATACATGTAAGCACAAGAAACCCTCGTGTAACCGATGCGACGCAAGCATATTAAGAGCCTTGTGCTTGCGTTATTCCGAGTTACACGTGCTATGAAAAAGCTCAAGCATATGCACAAGCACGAGAAAATGGAACGGATTCCTTTTCCAGTTTTGTGCTTATGCTTGCGTCGTTGCATCAGGCACCTGTAACCCGAAATAACTCAAGCACAAACATAAGCACAACTTTTCCTCGTCCGCCATGTTGGATTCAAATTTGGCGACAGTCGCGCGCCAATATTTTATGCCACTGCGCCTGCGTATGTCACCTCATGCTTATGCTTAACTTGCGTGTAAACATCCTTGTGCACATGCATGCCCTTATGCTTATGTTTATGCTTATGTTTATGTTTAATACGCTTATGCTTTTCTTTATGCTAATGCTTATGTTTTGCTTGTGTCGTAGGTGTAAACCAGGTTTAAGCGCCTTGTGCTTGTGTTTCCCGGTTTGCAAAACTAATCGAACTCAATTTATTTTTGGGACAAAGACCTTTTTGAAAACGCTTTTTAGTTTGAAATTTTAAGTTTTGCGATAGTGTTCCGCATATAATTGTATTGATCGTGCACAGATTTAAATTTCTATAGTGCATCCGCCTTGAAATGTATTTTTAACCAGAAGTTTGCTTTAAAAAGTTTGCTTTGTCCGCCTTAGCGAGTAGTCCTTTTTAAAGAGGGTTGAGTTACAGAGTGAAAGTCGGTCGGGACCAGCCAACATTATCCTCACTTAGAGAGGTATCCGCCTTACAGAGCTGTACTCGCGAAGAGAATTTCGAACTGGAAGTTTATCATCATCAAATTCATTATTTTTTCTTTCGCTCGTTTTTTTTTTTCTTTTTCGATTGCTCCTACCATCTGAGCTCCTATCATGTGTTTGGGCAATCAACGTAATGTTCTCAACTTCCCATCCCCTCGCCCTCTGGGATTTCAACGATTGCGGTATGACATATACTTCTCTCTTTTTTAATCCTTGGTTTTCGTTCATTCTTTTTTAATTTTAACCCGTGAATACGCGCAAGTATAATGAACGGGTTATCGGTAACGGCGGCCAATTCACTCACTCATTCGCTCGCTCGTTCGTTCCATCACTCAGATGTAAACTTTTTCCGCATATCTACCTTGAAATAACAAAATTTGACCTTGGAAATTAGTCAAATCCAAGGTGGCGCAGTGTGTAAGCGATCAGACAATAGAGCCGAAGGACGTGAGTTCGATTCTCGTCAGGTTGGAATTTGTTTTGTTTTTGTTTTTGTTTTTTCGAACTTACAATTACTGTTTTTTTTTTGTTTGTTTGCGTTCGACAAAAGTCGTTACATTTAATTTCCAAAAAAACTCGCAATATTGCCTTACCGCTCACTCGTTCCATCACTCAGGTGTAAACTTAGTGGCGTAATGCTTTGTTACGACTGCGTTTCGTAACTGAGAACAACGTGAATCCCCGCGTGTATAAACATCAATAACTTTAAAGATCGTTCGCATTTGGAGCCCTTAATGCAACATTAAAATCGATCTAAAAGGATTTTTCAAACGAGGCACGCGTTTTGATACGTATCTACCTTTGTACAATAACAAACTTTAGTCTTATTTTATTGTGTGTTTCGCGATAGTATTGTGGATTAGAGCCGCGATTGACATTCGAAGGCCCAAGTTCAAGTCTTGCTGAGGGCATTTTTTTTTCCTTTTCTGTTTTCATCGGACTGGACATTATGACAGTGATGTACTTTTTTGTGTGTGTGAAAACAAAAGATCACCGCAATATATTGCGTTACGCGTTAGCATTTCTTATTCACGGGTTGGCTCTTAGGAGCCTTTGATTTGTTTTATTTTTTCGTTTGTGTTTTTTTTATTTTTTTTTTTTGGGGGGGGGGGGGGGGGGAGGGAAGGAATAAGGATAAGATTTTAGCCTGGATAATCAGATATCAGATATCTTCTCTTTGTCTGTTTTATATCTACCAATCCGTCAAGCATGTCTCAACCTCTGACTCGTCCCCAGTCGTCTTTCTGGGTAAGACGCGGGAGACGCGCGTGGGGGATAGACGCGGAACGAGACAAGCGCGACCGAAGGGGGTGATGGGAAGGAGGAAAAGGAAAGGGAAAGACGACGTCTCCCTTCTTACCTCCTTCCCATCACACCTCGCGCTCCTCTTGGCCGCGCTCCTCTCATGAATTGAGAGACGACTGGGGACGAGTCAGTCTCAACCTGCCGAAAAAATAGACCTCCACTGACACAACCCTTTAGGTGACTGAGCAACTCGGGGCATTTATTTTTGATTCGTGAATATACGATTCGTTAAGCGAGTTAGAAATATGCAATTTTTATTTTCTATTATTCAAAGATATACAGTATTATAAGTAAACGAGGTAATGCTAAATTATTTTTTAACTGACTGAGAAACTCGGGGCATTTATTTTTAATTCGTGAATATACGAATCGTTAAACGAGTTAGAAATATGCAATTTTTATTTTCTATTATTCAAAGATATACAGTATTATAAGTAAACGAGGTAATGCTAAATTATTTTTTAAGTGACTGAGAAACTCGGGGCATTTATTTTTAATTCGTGAATATACGAATCGTTAAACGAGTTAGAAATATGCAATGTTTATTTTCTATTATTTAAAGATATACAGTATTAAGTAAACGAGGTGATGCTAAAATATTTTTTCCTTTCCCTAGTACAATCTGATCTGTGACAGAGCCTACATTGCTGCTAATGTACAAGCAGGTTTTATGGCTGGAATGTTGGTCGGTTCCTTCATCTTTGGGGTAATCTCTGATATCATCGGTCGGCGATCTTGTATGTTACTATGTTCATTGCTCATGGTAGGTCTTACTTCAATATAATTACCGGATTGCTTTGTAAGTAATTTATGATCGATAATTATTTCACGTGGTCTATTATAGGTAGCTTAAGGCCCGGTTCAAACGTCGAACTTCACATGTGCCGAATCTAATGCAAATGAGCAAAATCTATTGTTCTTGCTCATTTGCATTAGATTCGGCACATGTGAAATTCGACGTTTGAACCGGGCCTAAGCAACGACGACGGCAAAACCAAGGAAAACGTCTAATACTTCGCAATGGATCCAATTTGTTTAATTTGTCAAATGTGACTGAATTGTTTAGAGAAAGGAAAAAGTAACCGTCGTGTACTGTGTTCACGTTCTCCACAAAACGTATTATTTGATCATTTCACGTTTTCGCTTTGCAGCGAACGTAAAAGAAATGTACCAAAATGTAAAACACACGTGCAGAGGCATTTATTTTCGATCATTAAACCCATTGTTTTGTGCCGCTCTCGCTGTCGTCGCTTTTGCCGTCGTCGTCATCGTGTTTTCTCAAACTCGAGTTTCCTAATATGACATTTGGAACGGAATATTTGGTTCGAGCAATGTGACTTATTTTTCGAAACATTACTTGAACAAGTCGCCTCAATCAATCAATCAATCAATCAATCAATTATTCCTTTTTTTAACGTGGTCAGTGTGCTCAGCTTAAGAGCTAGTTTCCAGGTACGCCACTAAATAATAAAGATAAAAGATACAAAATAAAGCTTCATTAGAAGTGTATAAATTTAAGTTAAACTGTAATAAAAATGATTACGAATTAAAATAGTTATTAACTAAATGTAAAATGTAAAAGTTGTCTATAATTGTCGCACATAACTGTCATAGCTATAATAAAAATATGATTTCAGTTACAATATTTATCTAGCTAAGTGTAAAATATAATCGCGTCCGAAGAACGCAATTCTAATTTGGTTCGTGTTGGTTGTCCTGTGCTTTACATGCAGTAAAATTTGAGATTTTTTGGTAGACGGTCTTCCAAATGGCCGCCCCTATTGGTTTTTTCAGGGGCTCGTTTCCGCCGGAAGTTCCTTCGAACGCGTCTCCATGATCTCCGATTACTGCTAGTATAAAATGTAAAATTGGTAAAACGTGTCTTAAGATTGTCGCACATCACTCTCATAGTCAGTTTTACTTTTTGTGTTGGGTGGTTTTCCCGATCGAAATCATGGCGGAATGTTTCAAGTTTTTTTAGTAATCAGAGCTTTTCTTTTGTAACGAACTTGGTGAAAAGCAAAAAAACTACAAAAGCTCTGCATGAATTGGCTGCTGATGTAATTGTCGCGAGTTCAACCCAGAAAATCAAAATGGGGTGTAGAAGGTAATCTCTTTCCTGGGAGTAGGGGCATGTGATCGCCTGATATAAGCCTTGGATAGGGTATTTGAACAATACTTTTGGCCTGGTGGAAGAGCATTTTGAACAAACCAAATTTCAAAAGTTCTAATGCCCGGGGGTTTCCCGGAGGTTTCCCGTAAAAAAAAAAGGGGGGGGGGGGGGATGATGAACGTTCGATTTGATCTGTACATAAGGACATACAATACGTCACACATATCACGTGTATATCGTTAATCCCAAGTTCAACTCCTCGACCACACTTGTAAATAACCAACTATTCTGCCTCCTGGCAGTTGGGATTCTTAACCTTGTAAAGTTCAATTGAAAGTAGCTGTTTTTGGTATTTGAATGCTTGGCCCCACTAGCACTTGCACTAGCACCAGTACGTGCTAAATAGGGTAAATAAATGACATATCACTTTTAGAAACCACAACTCTAGTGCAGATTTTTAATTAACCTTCAGGGATGTGCATACAGTATTTTGTGTTATTATAGGACGGTCCTTTCTTCGCGGTCTTTAAAGGCCCAGTATTGTACATTATGCTTGATGCGCCTATGTTATTGTTTTGGTTTGCACAGGAGCGAGGCTTCTATTGTTAAGAGGCGCGTGAAGCATAATGAACAATACTGGGTCTTTAAGTGTTTGTCAGTTCATCTTGAAAATTAGGCGGTGTTACTGGCGCAACATAGTTTTAACTGTTTTTATTCAGACGGCGTTTGGCCTTGGCTCAGTTTACACCCATTCTTTGGTTCTCTTCACAATTCTTCGTTTTGCTACAGCGACGTCTATGACGGGTTTGTTCATTGTTCAATACGTCTACACTCTGGAAATTGTAGGCCGCAATTACCGCACATTAGTGGGGTTATGTGCCTTGTATTTTTGGACTGCTGGGGAAGAAGGTGTGACATTATTGGCTTACTACATCCGGGACTGGCGGACGCTACTTCTCGTGATCAGTTGCCCTCCCGCGCTGTTTATTTTGCTGTGGCTGTAAGTGTAACTGCTAGTCCCAAGTGTCAGTCGTTTTCTCTCCCTAAATTCCGTGGGCGAGAAGACGGTGGACACTTCAGGCTGTAAATTAAACCACAGGGAACCCAACGAATTTTTTCGCCAAATAGCTGTTCTAGATGTTCATACCGCGCTCAGATATTCTCAAACTGGAAATGAAAACTGTCGTTTTCGGACCTAATGAAAACTACGCCTGACTTTTTCCAAAGATGAAAAAATGTTATTTTTGTTTCAGTAAAGTCTGGTTGAAAATTCTGGAGGCAAAAAGCTCCCTTAAAAAAATTAAATAATATTCGAGCCAACGTTTTCGGCTTGTTGAATTTTCAGCCTAAGGCATCCGCAGAGATCGAAAATTGGTAGCTGATACAAATCTCCCTTTAAACGTTATTAAATTGGCATGAAATTAGCAAGATCGGTGTTTCTGTTTTAACTACCTATAACCTTTAAATACATGCTTTCTGAATCAACTATACGTACATTTAGTATATGTAATCGCATGGGCCCGAGTAAAATTAAGGATTAATATCACGCGTGTTTTCAGAAGCTGTAGAAATTCGCGACGAAGGCAATTTCTACAGCTTCTGAAAACGCGAGTGATATTAATCCTTAATTTTACGAGGGAACATGCGATTACTTGTTTATAATATAGAGGGCAAAATTTTAGGTAAACCTTTCAGACTTTTTAAGAGTCACTCAGACTTGAAACCACCCGAAGTGAAAATGCTCTCTCACAAACTGACAAGAAAAACTTTTCAACTCACTGCGGTTAAATAAATTTCTATTTGGTCAAAGATACATTTGGCTGTTAGTGTACATCTAGAGAAATAGCCTGATTTTTATCGATAAAAGACACTAGACACATCGACAAAAACAAAGCAAGTTTTATTTAAGCGTACCTGTGTTTTGAAGTTTTTGCCGCTTTAATAACAACAACAAATGGCGAGAGTTCAAACTTGCATGCACGTTTGGTGATTTAATTGCTTTCTTTCACTTCCTTTATCCTTATTCTTTCTCCTGTTAAATGTATATTTTCCCTTTCAGCAAAATCTGTCAAAGTTCTTCTCTTTAGGTCCGCAGAAATCCGCATTTTTTTCAATGAAGTGATGGGACTTTAAAACCTTTTGTTGTCAGGAATGAATTTCTGCGAGATCTTCAACGTCGCAAACTGGCCTGCAGGCACCTAGTTTATCCACGATTTGACACAAACAATCGCTTCCTGTTTGGCGTAAAATGCTGTAATTCACCTGTAGAATTCCTTTCTTCCGATTTCATTCCTTTTTATAACAAAATCTCCGGCGAAACATGCGAGCGATCCATTTGCAAATTTTCTTCAAAATCCCGCCAAGCCAACTGAATGCAACGAGAACGACGCGCTCAACCAATCACGAGTGAGAAATTTTGATGCTCGACCAATCAGGAGCGAGTAATTTTGCCCTCAATTAAGGAAAAAATGCCCTCTTCGTCAGCCAATCAGTAATTCAGTGAAATTTCTTGTTTTGAACGTCAAGTTAGTGAGTTATAAAGATTTGAATTTACAAAACGCTTATTAGATGACGTCGATGTGCAGTTTACAGCTTAAGGATGATCAATTTGAAAAATACTTAATATAAACTGTGGATGCAGTGAATTGATTTGTAAAAAATATTACTTGGAGGTAACAGCAAGTAGTTGTATAATAAATTAATACCGGGTCAAGTCAAATAACATATCTATAACTCACTATATTAACGCAAATTCAAAACAAGAAATATTTCACTAGTTGATTCTGAAAATATTCATTTAAGGGTTAAAGGCACTATAAGTTTTATGTCCATTAGAATTATTTTTTGATAACGATAGACACGATAGACAAAAAAACACAAGGTAGCTTTAGACTGATCTTAATTAATCTGTCACAAGGCCACTAAAAAACTTAGCCGGAGCCAAAAGCAGGAAAGCATGCAACTAGTGCCAAGTTTGGAAAAATATTCAACCGGTGCCATTCATGCGGGGAATTATGTAACCGTTGCTTCGCCTGGGAAAAGGCGACACCGGTGCCAAGTGCAAAGCGCGGGGAAATATTCAACCGGTGCAAAGCCGGGGAAATATTCGACCGGTGCAAAGCGCGGGAAAATATTCAACCGCGGAAAGTGTTTTCCAACAAAGATACAATTTTTTGTTGATTTTAAAAACTAAGCGATAGAATCCTTAGTTGGCGAAACAATTCGGGATGGTTTGCGGGCCATTCAAAAGAAACTGAAGTAAAAAATGGGGGCCATAATTTCTTTTCGGAGTTTCGAGGAAGTGCTGTAACATCATAACAAGAAGCGACAGGATCTTATTGACTTATTCGCGTTTCTCCCTTTCCAAACAGCAAAACGGGAAGACAGACAGATAGACAAAACAGTGTTTTAGCCTTTTATTCTTAGGTTTTGTTCCTTGATTTAGTGACCTCATCTCACATAATATCTTTTACTTTTTTCAGCATTACCCCGGAGTCCCCCCGATGGCTTGTTGTACAAGGTCGCACTGAGGAGGCTAGTCATGTTTTGATGAAATTCTCCGGCAATAAGAGGCCAACACAAGTAGACTCTGATTTGTTGGGAAGTGCGCTGGAGAGTCTTCAGCGCGGTGAAAACGAATCGGATTCACAGGCAAAAAAAGTGAAACATTCACCTTTAGATCTTTTACGAACACCGCGCGTGCGCAAAAGAACTCTCATCCTCTGGTTCAATTGGTAAGTTGTAGACTACTCGCTTGCAGAATAACGAGGGTAGTCGGGAATCTCTTCTTTACTTCTTTATTTTTGCTATGCACAATCACCTTGCCGTCTCACATCTAACACATCTGACTTGTAGTTGCAAGTCAATTTCACGCGAATATATATAGTGTGTTGTAAACATGTTTGCGCTCTTTCCAGAGATAGTAACAGGTGGAAGAGTGCATTGATAAGAAAGCACATAAGGGTGTTCTTCCACAAGGATACTCATTGAAAACTTATGAATACCAACTGGATTGGAGACTAACCAATCCCAGACATGGAAATGGAAATGTTGTAACAGTCTTGAACTTGACTTTGCCTGAAAGGAGGTCTCAGTACAGGTTGGCGGGAAATTGCGCAAACATGGCTACAGCCTTAACTATTCAAAAATCTTACTCTGAGAAAAGGCGTCCTAGAAGGACATCTGCGCGAGCTGGAATTAACTAGTGATTACTAAAAATACACTGACAATACTATCAATTTACAGTTATAAAATTAAGCGATATGTAATCTCCCTATCAACAAAGGTATCTTGCATGGAAGGAGGTTGTTGGAAAATTAAGTTTAACAAAAAATGAAACTGTCATGAGCGTGGAACAAAGAAAAAATCTGATTCCCCGACAGGAATCGAACCTATGACCTTCCGTACACCGGTCGGATGATTCCGTACACCGGTCGGATGATTCCGTACACCGGTCGGATGATTCCGTACACCGGTCGGATGATTCCGTACACTTGTCGCATGCTTCCGTACACCGATTGGATACTTCCATACACCGGTCCGATACTTCCGTACTCCAGTCGGATACTTCCATACACCGGTCGGATACTTCCGTACACCGGTCGGATACTTCCGTAGACCGGTCGGATACTTCCGTACACCGGTAGGATGCTTCCGTACACCGATCGGATACTTCCGTACACCGATCGGATACTTCCATACACCGGTCGGATACTTCCGTACACCGATCGGATGCTCTAACCACTGAGCTACGAGAGACTCGTGGCGAGCTTGCCCATATATACTGCTAAAATCAGCAATGTTGGAAGCGTCATGTGTGGTGATAAATAAAGAAAGATGTATCTGACCGGTGTACGGAAGTATCCGACCGGTGTACGGAAGATCATAGGCTCGAATCCTGTCAGGGACTCAGATTTTTTCATTGTTCCACGCTCGTGACATGATGAACATCACATCTTTCTCATTTCATTACCGAGCTTAACATTTACCATCTTTCTTTATTTATCAGAAAAACTGTCTTTTCAATGGTTGGCGGTCGGCAACAAATTTACAGTCAGGACGTGTGTCACATGCATATGAACCTAGTATAGCAAATCGTATGACCTACAATGCCGGACAAAAGACCCTGGGACCCTTAAGAAAATACTACACAATGACAAAATTTTTCGGAGAGAAACTATCGTTCCTTTTCCTCCATTTTCCGCCATTTTGAAAGCAGTGAAGAGGTTGTCCTTTACCAGATATATTTTTAAATATCAATAGTGGTTTTTCTTTTTATCAACACAGGATGGTTGTAGCATTGGCGTGTTTTGGTTTCTTGTTCTACGCATCAGATTTGGCTGGAAGCTCATATCTCAACGTGGCGCTGTTGTACGCTACTGATGTACCGGGCGTGTTAATAACGTGGATAACAGTAAATAAGTGCGCTGTAGTACTGATATGTACTATCCTTATGCCTTTAATTTTATTTTTGGGCATCGCCAAAAGCTCGCGAAAATTTAACCCGTGAAATTAATCCAGAGGGAGGAAATATTAATATAAAAAATGTGCCAGTTGCTTGCCATTAAATTAATTAAGGACGGGACCATTCAAATGAATCTAGTATATGTAATCGCATGGGCCCAAGTAAATTAATATCACGCGTGTTTTCTGAAGCTGTAGAAATTGCCAGGGTCGGGAATAAGCGACGAGGGAAATTTCTACAGCTTCTGAAAACACAAGTGATATTAATCCTTAATTTTACAATCGAGGGAACATGCGATTACTTGTTTATAATGTCGAGGACAAAATTATAGGGAAACCTCTCAGACTTTTCAAGGGTCACTCAGACTTGAAACTACCCGAAGTGAAAATACTCTCTCGCAAACTGACAAGAAAAACTTTTCAACTCACCGTTGTGAAATTGATTTCTAATGTCAACCTGCGAAACTCACGAGTGACGGAAAACAAAGAAAACAAAACATTTACAACAATAGAGTGCAAGACAACAATAGGTAGAAATAGGGACACAACAAAGACAGGTTCTTACACCGAGATGAGCCATTTGTTCAAGGTTAAACTTATGTCGCAAACTGGCCTGCGGGCGCCTAGTTAATCCAAGTTTTAACAGAATAATCGCTTCCTCTTTGGCATAAAATGCTGTAATTCACCTATAGAATTCCATTTTTAGGTATCATCCGATTTCCTTCCTTGTAAAAAAATATCCGACAAAGCATGCGAGCGCTCCGTTTGTAAATTTCTTTCAAAATCCCGCCAAGCCAACTGAATGCAACGGGAACGACACTGGAAAAGTTGAAAATTTACATTGTATGTAAATAACATGTAAATAACATGTAAAGATACTGTAAATGAAAATTTACATGCTAATTCCCCTTTTACATGTTATTGTCGAACATGTAAATAACATGTAAATATTTTGAGTGAAACATGTAAATACAAGAGAAGATCCTGTAAATAACATGTAAATAGAAAAAGGGAGCCTGTAAGGAACCCTGTAAATAACATGTAAATCGAAAGGGGGCTATCATGTAAATATCATGTAAATAACATGTAAATCGTTAAAGTGGGCTATCCCGTAAATAACATGTAAATCGAAGAAGGAACCCTGTAAATAACATGTAAATCGAAAAAGGGGGGCTATCATGTAAATAACATGTAAATCGAAAAAGGGGGGCTTTCCTGTAACTAACATGTAAATCGAAAAAGGGGGCTATCATGTAAATAACATGTAAATCGAAGAAGGAACCCTGTAAATAACATGTAAATCGAAAAAGGGGGGCTATCATGTAAATAACATGTAAATTGAAAAAGGGGGGCTACCATGTAAATAACATGTAAATCGAAAGAGGGAGGCTATCATGTAAATAACATGTAAATCGAAAAAGGGGGGCTATCATGTAAATAACATGTAAATTGAAAAAGGGGGGCTACCATGTAAATAACATGTAAATCGAAAGAGGGAGCCTGTAAGGAACCCCGTAAATAACATGTAAATCGAAAAAGGGAGCCTGTTAGGAACTCTGTAAATAACATGTAAATTGAAAAAGGGGGGCTGTCAAGACCCTGTAAATAACATGTAAATTGAAAAGGGGGCTGTCTAAATCCTGTAAATAACATGTAAATTGAAAACGGGAGGCTATCTTGATCTTGTAAATAGAAAAATAGTATAGAAAAATAGAAAAATATATTTTATTGATCAATAACTGAAAAACAATTTTTCAACACCATACCATACCATAATTTGAGGACCTTACTATTTAGACAAGTACAGCTGTAAGTCTAGCAATGCAATAGTGCCAATTTGTTTCGATTTAATGCTGATTTCTTATTATCAAATAAAATATTCCATGCAACAAAAATGAATACAACTTTACAGTTTTAGACGGAATGTGCAAGGCATGTCACTTTAAATGCATACACGTTAATAATAATCTTTATTGAGGATGCCAACTTCACCAGTAGTGACTTACAGAGGGATCCTCTAAATGACTATAACATGTTAATTTTCTTTCACTTGTTAAAAAAGACCATGTGCCCTGGCCAAACGGAGAGACAAGTCAACATCTATAATAAGTTACATCAATAACTTTCGTCCAATTTGATCAAGCATAAATTCTCGTGTAAGTTGACACAAGTTTTTAATATCACTTAAAGGGACACTGTTACCTATTTTTAGTATCACTTTAAAAAGCCAAAAAACATATTTGTTTCAATGGAAACCTACAAATAATGGTCCAGTTTTGTTAACAAATACTCTACCAGTGCACAAAACTAGTATTCGTTATCTTTGGCTGCGGATAGCCAGGATGGAAATGGATTGCAACTTGAAAAAATTGGCCAAGTTCAAGTTCCTAGTGTATTTTGACCAAAACATAGCAAAATTTGCGTGACAATGTCCCTTTAAGGCAAGTTTTAACAAGAATTTATCAAAATATATTTTCATTTGTCATGTAACCACAATGGCAGCTGACTATGACATAGTCTTTTGTCATAAAAACTGGCATTTCATGCCTACTGTAACTGCATAACTCAAATGCTATTTTTAGTAGAACCTATATGGCACAGTATAGTAACTGATCATTTTTTAACATTCTTTGTTTCTGTTTTGCATTGTTCCTTTCAAAGAGCTACATGTACACTGTACATTGACTGCAGCTTTGGTATCTTTTCTGCCAGAGCTTGGCCATGGGGATGCTCTTGCGCTTGAAGCCTGCAAAACAAAACCAAAAACAGCTGCAGTGAGCAGAAGTCTGTCTTGTAGTAATCTGCCTAATACAGTCAAACCTCTATTAATTGGTCACCCTTAGGGAATAGCCAACTGACCGCTTAATAGAGGAGATCGCTTAAAAGAGGTCAAGTTTACAGGAAATATGGGGAGGGATTTAATTCCGGGCATTTGTTCAGTGACTCCTTAATAGAGGGTGACCGCTTAATAGAGGGTGACCGCTTAATAGAGGGTGACCGCTTAATAGAGGGTGACCGCTTAATAGAGGGTGGCCACTTAATATAGACTGTAACTAAGGCAACTGCCCTTTGCGTCCATTTTTTTTTTGATCAAAAGAAAAGTGGGCAGCACACAGCAGCTGATCTTGCTTTACTGGACCAGTTTCATCTGATACATGTTAGTACAGACTTCATCAGGGATTTTGAACAAGATTATGAGCGGAACTTATTTTGTACACACCATTTACACTTTAACATTACATGCAAGTAATACCGACAAGAATTAGAATTATTGTCATCTACAGTAGGCGTTTAAACGTCTCTTGTTCTACCCAATTTGTTAAGACAAGAGCAGGTCCAAGGTTTTTGTCTGTTGCGATGGCAAAGTTAATTTAAAAATTATCAGCCGGGTTAATTTAGCATTTCTCCTTTAATTAATAGGCCAGGTACCTGCAGCCTATGAATATAATTATGCCAAAATGGCATTAAAGATCTGACAAAATGCTGTCACTTGCTGAACTGAAGCTACAATCTGTAATCAGTATTTTACATTATGAAAAGCCTAGTGGAAACTACATGTAAAAATTGTTTTCGATAACAATTTAAAGGCCATAACATCCCAGTTATACATGTTAGTCCTGGGCTTATACAAATTTGTAAGAGTTTATTGGATGATAAGCACAAAGTATTGCGATA
Organism: Cladopsammia gracilis; assembly: GCA_022457155.1. Lineage (NCBI taxonomy): Eukaryota > Metazoa > Cnidaria > Anthozoa > Scleractinia > Dendrophylliidae > Cladopsammia > Cladopsammia gracilis. The sequence goes on along the minus strand of JAJGOT010000081.1, from coordinate 1,411,066 downwards.
CAGTACTGTTCATGTTGTTCGGGCGATCAGTGCTCATAATGATAATAAATAAAAGTTTTGAAACTGACCTGTTAAAAATGTTATAAAAAGTTTAAAAGTTTATTCTAAATTTTAGGTCGCTCACTGCGGCCTTCATTAGAGAATGAATGATCTTTTTTGTGGGAACAAGTTATTTAAAATCCTTGACAATTGGTAGGTATACTCTTGGGAATGGCTTCAGTTCGTTGACACAATTAGGGTCGATGGTTGAATGCCACGATTCTAAGAATAAACGTTTGGACAAGTTGTTTACACCTCTCTCCAGAATCTGAACATAGTTTGGGTGTATGTCATGGTTGGTCGTCTCCACGTGTTGTTTTATGAATGAGTCATTATTGCTGCGCGTCCCTGGCTTGTGTTCGGGCCCGCGTGAATTCCAGGAGCGTTTTGATTCGCCAACATAGGTGAAATCGCATGACTTGCAATTAACTTTATAAACAATGCCTTTGCAGGCCATGAGTGGCGGTCAATCTTTAGGCTTTTTAAAAACAGTGTTTAAAGTTCTAACGGGTTTAAAAGCCGTAGTGACGTTGGCTTTGTTTAGGATCTTCTTTACTCGCTCCGATACCCCTTTCACGTACGGGATGGTGGCAAAACCTTTCCGTGGTTCCGGTCTCTCGTCTGGTTCACGGGGTGCAGGTGACGTTGCATGAGAAGACTCAATGAAACGTTTGGTGTAACCATTGGCCTGGTGTAACCATTGGCCTTGATGGACAGGGCGAAGTCTTTGCCTTTGAATGAGTCTGATCCGAGAGCCGAGAAAGACTGAGTAGCACGCGATCTCCAGGCCAATGGTTACACCAAACGTTTCATTGAGTCTTCTCATGCAACGTCACCTGCACCCTGTGAACCAGACGAGAGACCGGAACCACGGAAAGGTTTTGCCACCATCCCGTACGTGAAAGGGGTACTAAACAAAGCCAACGTCACTACGGCTTTTAAACCCGTTAGAACTTTAAACACTGTTTTTAAAAAGCCTAACGATCGACCGCCACTCATGGCCTGCAAAGGCATTGTTTATAAAGTTAATTGCAAGTCATGCGATTTCACGCTCCTGGAATTCACGTGGGCCCGAACACAAGCCAGGGATGCGCAGCAATAATGACTCATTCGTAAAACAACACGCGGAGACGACCAACCATGACATACACCCAAACTATGTTCAGATTCTGGAGAGAGGTGTAAACAACTTGTCCAAACGTTTATTCTTAGAATCGTGGCATTCAACCATCGACCCTAATTGTGTCAACGAACGGAAGCCATTCCCAAGAGTATACCTACCAATTGTCAAGGATTTTAAATAACTTGTTTCCCACAAAAAAGATCATTCATTCTCTGATGAAGGCCGCAGTGAGCGACCGAAAATTTAGAAAACTTTTAAACTTTTTATAACATTTTTAACAGGTCAGTTTCAAAAACTTTTATTTATTATCACAGTACTGTTCAATTACATGTATTTCAGTCAGTTTATGTTCTTTATGTAAATAATTGTTGTGGAGATGTGTGAAGCTTACATCCAGAAGGGGTCATTACTGAAAGAATTTTGTTGGCCATGAGTATGGAAAATCCAGTGACAAGTAATGGACTTTGGATCAAAGGTTTCTTATTAACACAGTGATCACAATCCAATTTCTCCAGAGAATATCAATAAAACACAGCCATGAGTTTCTGAGAATGAGGAACTGATAAAAAAAAAAAATCAGTCACCTAGGGACAATGAATAAAATGCTGGTCCTTAAATAAACACCTGGTTCAAATTTTTCTGGGTTAACAAGACCAAGTTTTAAACAAAGACCAGGGACATTTAACTCAAGAAAATACACAATGTACCAAACATTTAGGTGCAGTTTATCAGATTTGACCATGAATGTTTGGCAGGGTAAATTAATTATGTCTACATCAAAAGAAAACAACACCAAATTATGTTAATATTCCATACAGTAGTCAACTAAAACACTGATTTTTAGATCAAACCTAAGGATCCCATTTGAATAATAGCTGCAGCAAAATATTAACACATTATGTAGGTGTCAATGTCAGTTACTTAGAGGTGCCTAATTGCTAATAGGCTCCTTTTAGAAAACAGCCTTGTTGTGTACATGGACATATGTTATAACATCAATAATTATTCTCTCACCATTAAAAGCTCTCCTTCGATCTCTTTGAATGATGCCATTTCTAATGTGAGAAAAGAAATCATAAATTACATGTTATGTATTTCAAATTGAGAAAATATCACTACTATACATTAAATATATCCTCAGTCACTATTTAATATTATCAGTGAATAGATGGGTATGGTCGATGTGAATATTATACATGAACATCGCCAAACCCGCGATATAAAAGGGGGTTGGACTGTCCATCTTATGCAAATCAGCAAAATCTATTGTTCTTGCTCGTTTGCATTTGATTTGGCGTGGGGCCTTTGCCCTTTTATACCCCAGGTTCGTGTTTAAGAAAAAAAACTGGCTTGTAAATACAATGCACAAAAGGAGGATTTTACCATCTTCCTGGCATGCACTGCAAGCAAACTATTTTGTCAAAAGGCGGTGACCCGCAAGCAGCTCATTTTACACATACGCTGTTGAGGTTGGAGGTTAGATGGTCATAGCAGAAGAAATGTTAACCTATTTATTCTATTCACCTTCATAGAATATTTTCCATTTCGGGTTATGTTTACAGTTTGCTTTAAGGCCGCTTAAATTCCCAGAGGGGCCAAAACCCCTGATCGGCATTGCATGTTAGATGCTTGAAATCTCTTCACAGATTTGTGGAATCAATAAAACTTCTTGCCATTTCAAAACAATGCCGGCTTATATTAGAAGAAATATTCTTATATTTGCTTGCTTTGACTTTATTGAATCTAACACCGGTTGTGTTGTTTTTAGTTTTCTGAATTTTCTATGATACAAGCATTAATCATTCAGTTTTACTTCATCTTACTGTATACATTTTCCTGTGACCAACATAAAACTCTAATCAGAAGTCATTCACCTGAATTTTAACCAAAGCATGCAGATGCTGGACAGACAGTAATATCCTCCTTTCAGTTTTAAGATAAAACAATTTACAGCTCTTATATAAATTTTGCCTTTGTCTTGGTGCATATTTACACTCTTAAATACTGTGAACAACAATACAGATAATAATACAGTGTAAAGAAAATTTCTGTGAACCCAAAACTACCTAGCTTGCACTTTATACTGATACTAAAAAATTCAAGTTACACTGAAATGTAAACCTACACCACTGTACATGTACAGGGGTGTAGCTAAGAAAAAACTGAGCAGGCTCATTAACAAGCCCAGCTGGTTTTTCTGGCTTGTGCACCTTCAAAATCACCCTGAGTCTTTGTTTTCTAGTAAAATTTCAGCCGGTGATAAGTTCTTTTTCAGCTGGTGGAATTAGCCGGTAACCGGCTCTTGGCCACATCCCTGCACATATAAGAAAAATACCCTCATCTCTCTCTATACAGTTACATCTGGTTATTTATTACTCAACATGTGTTGCTTTTAACTGATTAGAATAATTTATTTGATTTCACATTGGGAGTTTAAAAAGAATGATGCAATCCATTCACAATTACAGTGTATGAACATTATTTTTGAATAATGTGCAGAAAGAGGTGACCGATAATTTTTAACTTTAATACTCCATAGTACAATGTACAAGTCAATCCCACTCATCAAGACCAACAGGATATTTTTATGTAAGGTTACTGTCTTTAAGTGATCAACCAAGTTACAATCTTGGACGTTATAAAATTCAGACTGCAGATTGCTTCTTCTTTCTGACAGTATTCTATTTTCCATAATTACACAGGATAACTCAGGGGTTTCAATAAAATTAAGAGTAAGTGGCAATATTTATAAAACAGACGGCCCTAGGAAATCTAGGAACTCGTAAATGGCATTTCCAGCATTCTGGGCATCGACTTCAGTGAAATTAATCGGAAAGTAGGCAGCAAAAATTTAGGAAGTAGCCAGTGGAATTCGCCGGTTGCCGGCTTCTAATGAAACCTGTGATAACTGTGAACATCTTCACATCTTTAATTTGTAATGTTATGAAAATGAATTGTATGGAGTACCTATTGGAGATAGGTACTCAGAGATAGTCAACACACAACTGCACACCGCTGTAGGCATTAAGAAATATTTTTGGTCTTACAACTGTATATTAATATAGTCAGTATTTTATACTCAGTCTGGAGTCCAAAATATAAAGTCTATAAATGACTTTTATATATTACACAACATACATGTAGCATTTGAGGGCACAAATAAGCAACAAAACCAGTCAAATATGCCATGTTATTGCACTTGTCTCGACTATAGGCTAGAGAAAACATTAAATTTTTTTCAAAAACTTATATTTGGGAGAAGATGATTGTTGTATAATAGCAATAATAGGTAAACTATATAAAAAATAACATATACATGTCAAACAAACAATTTAATCAGCGGAAAGTTGTGTCATGAGGCCGGGCATTTTTACTCATCATGCAGTTTTTATTTTCTCACCTGATTTCTAAAAATACAAAGCCGTATTACACAACATTTCACTGAATAACCTCTATTTATACTGACCAGTCACAATACAATCCGCATATTTAAGCTTAATTTATAGTTAATGTTGTTGTTTTAAAGACTGAGTTGACTGTGAGTTTAGCCAAGTACTAAAATAAACTACTGCTGTGGTCACAAAGTGGTTGACTGTGAATTTAGGCAAGTATCCTCATGTTTTATATTTTTCGCTCTCACCGTTTTACATTATTTTTTGCTTGGCACGCTTAAAGAACGAGAAATACACACAATGCTTTTGTTTCGTTGTGGAGGTCAGTTACAGTTATTATGTAAATAATGTTGACTGTGGGACTGCAGACTGCAGTAGCAGCTCCAAAAAGAGATAATTTGCGGGGTTTATTATGTAAATTATGATTTTATGGTGACTGCCGGACCACAGTAGCAGTCTTAATTTATGTAGTTGAAAATGGGCCAGGTATTCTGCCCCTTCATGTATTGTAAAGCTTTGCAGGTATAAACTTACATGTACATGCTGTACATGTGAGACTTATATTAATATAATAACGTGTGTTCATGCATTGACCTGTGTTCTGTAAAATTACCCTAGTGTACATTTCTCAAAACTGATCTTTTTCGATTCATTTTCTATCAAGTCATGGCAGTTTAAAGTGAAATATATCCCACCATTTTTGTAAAACTAAACTGATTTGAGTATTAAGCATTTCGGAAATCAATTGAATTTGACATAAATGCACGCATGGTTGACAGTACAAATGAAATCGAAACGCTACCCAGCGGTAAAAACATACCTGCAAAGATGCGTGGGTTCTTCTTCATTCTTTTAGGGCATTTGTATTGAGATTTCCACTGAATAAAGCCGTTTTAAGGCCCGAAGCCTCGCCAGTAGTCAAACTCGACCGCCATATTTCGACCGTTGAAAATATCCCGCCTTCGCCGCCTTCGGGTCAGTGGCCTTCATTATTCAGCAGTGGATGCGTCATGTATAGGGACATAGATTGTACCCTTTCATATGCCCTGAGTTGCATGGATTAAATTACCGGAAATATATTGGAGAATTAACTCGAGCCGTCAAAGGAAACTTAAAACAGTTCGAGTTAATAAAATTTCAAGTTATTTGGGGTAACGAATAATTGTAATAGAGTGAAGCAGGGGAAAAACTGCCTTTAGTTCTAGCTATCGAGAAGTTCGATACTGTGACTCTCTAGCCCTCGAGGGGAGGCGCGAAGCTCCCATGCTCGCATGCGTGTTTCAGCTTTTCGTGCTCATCCCTCGAACGTTAGAGAAAGTTAGTGAGAGAAACCGACTGTCTGTTACTCGGTCGCTCGATCGGTTGATTGGATGTAAAAGTTTATAGTTAATTTCGCTGACCAGTGGGTATGTACTAATTTTTCGCGTTTGGACCGCAGTTTGGAATCCTCTGAAAGCGCAAGCTGTAGAAAACGAAAACCGATCTGCGGAATTCAGGGGGGTGGGGTGAGAGTGAGCCCGGAGGGAAAATGTTTGAGACTGAAAAACATTTCGGCCTTTAAGACATTACTTTTTAAAGCAAAAAGGGGAAGGGGACAGCCACCACTGGAATTCAAATTGATATTTCAATACTTTAATAGGAAAACGCTACAGAACGGTAAATGTCATGCTACGTGGCTCAACATTTATTTGTACCCTTCACATTCTCATCGTCACGAATTACCACCTTAATACCCACGATCTGCTCTGGTACGGCCTCGTGGTTCAAGCGGTAGAGTGACGGAAGATCTGATCCGGAGGTCGTGGGTTCGAATCCCACCGAGGTCAAAGATTTTTTCTTTTCCTTATGTGGTCTCCATTCTCCATACATAGGCCTCTTCCAATGATATTATTAGTTCATCGCTATTTTAAAGACGATACCTGATTGGTCAGGTCAAACTGCGCGGTCATGGAAACGAAAATAAAAATAACCTTAACAGCATGGCCGCTAACTAATAATATATTTCTAATAATATATTTCAAATAATTATCATGGGAAACGGTGTTCTAATCTCTTACTTCATTTTCTCTTGAGTTTCATTATTTTGTATGAATAAAAAAGTCCAGTTTTGTCTCGGCCAGTCTAAATTTACCCTTTTTATCTGGGTCTTGTTTATAATTATAGTGTTTTAACTTACGGCGCCGAAAATAGAAGCTTCCATATATGTAACGGACGAAACGTGTGCAGTTTTGCGCCCAATTTTTTAATGGAAATTGGCAACCTTTATCTTTATTTCTAAACTTGCGAACAAAACAGGTGGTGTCCCCATGTGTCCCGTCAATTGATCTGCTCTCAAGAGAAATAAAGATGATTATTATTAAATCGCTTTTATATCTTTGAGTTTTTTTTTTACTGAACTGCGTAAGTAAACCTCAAATATCACACACATCGTATCGTGGATTATTGTATTTTCACGGGTTGGCTCAAATGAGCCCTTCATTCGATTTACATATTATTTACAAGGTTCCTTACAGACTCCCTTTTTCGATTTACATGCTATTTACAGGTTAGCCTCCCTTTTTGCATTTACATGTTATTTACAGGATAGCCTCCCTTTTTCGATTTACATGTTATTTACAGGTTAGCCTCCCTTTTTCGATTTACATGTTATTTACATGATAGCCTCCCTTTTTCGATTTACATGTTATTTACAGGGTTCCTTCTAGGCTCCCTTTTTCGATTTACATGTTATTTACAGGATAGCCTCCCTTTTTCGATTTACATGTTATTTACAGAGTTCCTTACAAGCTCCGTTTTACGATTTACATGTTATTTACATGGTCTTGATACTGTAAATGTGTGTGAAATAATTTCCATGTTATTTACATGACCCCTTTTTTTCTCACTGTAGCAAGAACCATGTAAATAACAATTTACAGTAGATTTACATGTGCGCTCAAACCTGTAAATTTCATGTAAATTTTATTTACAAAACCCTAACATGTAAATCGCAGTTTACAAAGTATGTAAATCCATATTTACATGTTGTAAATTTATTTTTACATGTGCATGTAAATTTTCAACTTTTCCTGTGCGACGCGCTCAACCAATCGCGAGTTAGACAGTTTGATGCTCGACCAATCAGGAGCGAGTAATTTTGCCCTCATTTAAAGAAAACATGCCCCTTTGTCAGCCAATCAGCATTCAGTAATTTTGCCATCGATATAAAGCTTTTAAAGGGGCATTTTCACGCAGATCAAGTTGCTGTGTTTTGGTCAAAATACACTAAATAGTTGACAAAGTACCTTTGCTCAAACATTAAATTGGTTTTAGAACCCCAAGAAGATAATATCAGGTGATTTTTTCAAAGAAGAACAAACCATAAGAAGTTTTTCTGTGATTTTTCCACGACTCTTGGGAGGAACATGAAAAAAAGTGATACTAAAAATTGATGACATAACCCCTTTAAAAAAGCTCTTAAATAATAGGACTTTCCCAAGGTACTGTCTCTATTTAAATATTTTACAAAATAAAATTTAGTACTTGTCTCAAATATGATTTCTGAAGACAACGCAATCTTTTATTTTTTTTCTCTATTTTCAGATTTGGCCGTCGTCACACTAACTGCGTTTGTATGGTTGCCGGTGGTGTGGCGTGCCTGGTTGTTCTCGCTGTTCCAGCGGGTATGTAGCAGATCAGTGATTTCCAGTAGCGGCTCGTGGGAAGACATCCCCCCACCTTATCTCGCCAAAAAATAAGGTTTCAGTTTTTAACATTTCCACTGATTTCAACAGTGATTTTTTCGGGGTAACCCTCATTCACACAAAATTCTTGACCCCCTGTTTTAATATCCTGTTGCGTTTTTCTTCAATAAAACGAATAATTTTCCTTTAATAACTAGTTAAAGTTTATCACTCTACTTGAAGGGTACAGTCACGGGTATTTGGTGTCATTTAAACAACCAAAAAAATGTTTTTGTATTAACAGAAACCGACAAACAATGTTCCAGTGATAAATTACCACCCTCCACCTAAGTCTAAGATGGACTGGGTGGACTGGGTCTAAGTGAATTGCCAATAGCCGAACGTTTTTCAAGTTTTAACATTTTCGTTAACCAAAATGGCCTAGAACACACTATGATTTGTTTCTCTTTTAAGAATTCTTTGATTACTTTCCAGACATGGTGTTATTTGAGAATAAGTAAATGTATTGTAGCATGGCTTTGACCAGAAAAGGTCAAAATCTCTTTGATACTGCCCCTTTAAATGAATTTAAATACACTCTTGTTATTTTATGTTTACAGACCAAACACGAGTCAGAACAGCATTGACATTGATTGGAAGATTGTTTTGCAATGCGTCATTTAACGTTTTGTTCCTCTACGCCAGTGAATTGTATCCTACATCAATCAGGTACGAGAATTTTATCACTACAGTTAACGCTCTATTACGGGGTGGGGGCGGGGGCTTATTTTTTTAGGACTTCAAGTGCGGGAACTTAAAGAGAGTGGTTGGGTTGGGGGGGGGGGGGAAGGGGGTATTTGAAACTCTCTTTTTCTCAACTTGATAAGAAATTACTAATAATAATAATAATAACAACAAATATTAAAACAGGGTAGCCACTTCAGAAATGTTTTAATTGTTTTTGTTTTTAGAAATCTCGCCGTGGGCAGCTGCTCAACTTTCGCTCGAGTTGGTGCAATTGCAGCACCTTACGTCGTTATGCTGGTGAGAAAATCCTCTTAGTTAGTTATTCAAAACGGTTAACTAAGTTCGTTTATTCATTTATCCATTCATTCATTTGTCCATTCATTCATTCATTCATTCATTTATCCATTCATTCACTCATTCATTCATTCATTCATTCATTCATTCATTCAATCAATCATGAATGCATACAGCATGTATGCATTCGTTTAATCATTCGTTCATTCTTTTGTTGCTTCCTTTTTAACCCGTGAATACGCGCAAGCGTAATGAACGGGTTATCGGTGACGGCGGCTAATTCACTCACTTGCTCGCTCGCTCGCTCGCTTGTTCCATCACTCAGATGTAAACTTTTATCGCATATCTACGTTGAAATATTAAAATTTGACCTCCTTAGTTGGTCAAATTCTAGGTGGCGCAGTGTGTAAGCGATTAGTCAATAGAGCCGAAGGACCTGAGTTCTCGAGTTCTCGTTAGGACGGATTTTTTTTTGTCTTTTTGTTTTGTTTTGTTTTTGTTTTTTTTACGAACTAAAAATTACTGGTTTTTTTTTTTGTTTGTTTGCGTTCGACAAAAGTCGTTACATTTAATTTCAAAAAAACTCCTTAATATTGCGTTACCGCTCACTCGTTCCATCGCTCAGTTGTAAACTTAGTGACGTAATGCTTTGTTACGAATGCGTTTCGTAATCCAGCGATAACAGTAACTAATTTACTGTAAACGAATATAAACATCAATAAGCTTAAAGATCTTTCGCATTTGTTGTCTTTAATGCATCATTGAAATCGATCTAAAAGGATTTTTCAACCGAGGCACGCGTTTTGATACGTATCTACCTTACGATAACAAATTTATTTTAATCTTAGAATGTGTTCCGCGATGGTCTTGTGGATTAGATCCACAAGACCATCGCGGAGGCGGAGGCCCGAGTTCAAGTCTTGCTCAGGGCATTCTTTTCTTTTCTTTTTTCTTCGGAATGGACATTATGAAAGTGATGTACTTTTGTGTGTGTGTTCGTCAAAAATCCTTACGTTCAATTTTAAAAAAAAAAAGAACATATCAAACCGTGTCAGTGTGAAAACATAAGCTTACCGCAATATTGCGTTACGCGTTAGCATTTCTTATTCACGGGTTGGCTCTTAGGAGCCTTTGATTTCCTCCTTTAGTGAAATTATTTAGTATTTTATTCCTTTATTCATTTATTCAATCCTTAGTTTATTAGTTCGGTTGCTCTCTACTTCGTTATTCAATCTATAACTCGTTCCTTCCTTCCTTCCTATGTACCTTCATTCTTTCATTTCTGTTCCTTCGTTCCTTCGTTCCTTCGTTTCTTTGTTCCTTCGTTCCTTCGTTCATTGGTTCCTTTTTCCTCCGTTCCTTCCTTATTTTCCTCTAATTTACTTGTAAAGTTGAAATCGGACAGTATCATTAGCCTATCACTGCGCTGTTTTACGCCTGATTATAATTAATCGATTGACATTTGACAGCCGAATACATTGTTCTCTGATCGTTTCTAAGTAACCGATTCTAATCGTTTTTCTGCATATTTCAATGTCAGTTTTGCAGTGATGGAAAATGTATTAACACTTTCGATTGTTACATTTGTTGTAAAAAGCCTTTCTTCAAGTTTTTCTCTTGAATTTCCTCTCTATGTTTTCCATGTTAGTTTGTTTTCGGAAATTATTATGGTTATAATTAATTGATAAAAAATAGAATTTCATGTCGCCCAAATTCTGTCTGTAATCATGCTCGTGATAGACAAATCGGACTCCCGTTGAGCTGTCGTTCGATTTTGTTAATCACTCGTATGATTACAGACCGAATTGAACTACACTCAGTCCTATTACCATTAAAGCGGTTTTTCAGTTGAGTGACTTATAATCAAAACCAAAGTAATACTCTTGCCCATTAAAACAGACGAAGGTAATCAAATGAACCAATCAGAACTCGGAGCATGTAGCCGGCGCCAGGCGCGGGAAAACGCGTGCGAGCAAGTCACAATTGATTTTAGTTTTACTTCTGATTGGTTGAGAAAGTGGCGCGAGATTTTTTGGCCAATCACATAGCGTAGCAGTGCAAAACCAAAGCATTCGCAAAATTACATTCTACACTCAATTGAAAACGGCTTTAGCTATTCATTATTTCATTCTTTTAGTTGTTCATTCATTAATTGTGAATGTGGATCTATTTTTCTACTTTAGTCTCAGTTACCTGGAGTTATCGTGACGTTTCCCATGCTCCTCTTCGGTGTGTTGACTGTAACCGCTGGCCTTATGACACTGTGGCTTCCAGAAACTCTCGATTCCAACATGTCTCAGACAATTGAGGAGGTGAACCTAGCCGAAGAGTATTATGGGTTTATATGGATGGGAAAACGGATTCCGAACCCTTTCTCGTGTTTCAGGTATGATGTCTAGATCATTTTATAACATTTTTTGTAACGCTTATTTTATTTAAAGTCATAGGCCTTTAATTAATTGTCGATTATTTTCGTAAAAGTAGAGTGTAAAGTCAGTGTTAATGCCATAATTGTGCCAAGTTTAGATTATGCTCCTGATCGTATCAGTAACAAAATTCTCGATTGTGATTGGTCATCCACGAGCTTATTTCTTATGTAATTGGTGCCTAGTCACGTGGGTGTCCAGTTAAAATTGTAATTGGATAAGTGTAATTGTTTTTTTTTTTTTTTTGCCGTTTCCCAACTGGTTTTAAAACTGATTCATATCGACTTTTAAATCTTGTTAGGATGAATTGGTATTCGCCGTCCAGAAACTGTGGGGAGATTGAGCACCAGCTTTTTGCACTGAGAATTCTGGGATTGTTTGGGTAACCAATATGAGCTATGATTGGTTAATGGTTGCCTATGGAAACCATCAACCTAATATCGTAACTGACGCTGGTTACCCAAAAAGTGGATGCCTGGTCTCCCTGAAGTTTCTGGAGTGGCCAATTTAATTTCGTGTCTTACACTAGAGTTAATCGTGCTTGTAATTTCAAATCACCGTCGTGCTACACGCTCGGCCGATTTGAAACTACTCGCCCGATAACTCCTGGAATTACTTTAATTACTAAGTACATAAATATGCTAGTATAAACTGAACAACGATTTCAGTCGATTTGAAAGACCGATCAAGTAAAAATGTTTTTTCTTTTCCAAAGATCAATGTTTAATTTTTCCTATTGACTTTCAGTTTTTGCTGAATCTAAGTTACATTTGTTCACAGCTTTTTGTGAAGTACTAAGTAACGGTTTTTAATTTGTTTTTCCTCTTTTGAAAGGTCTTCCATCTTAGATGTAAATTCTTCAATGTGTGTTCCAAGCAGTCAAGAATTTGCCACGGAAAATTCGCCATTAATAAATTAAGTTCTGGTTCTTATTTTATTAATATTGTATTTATTTTTTTATGAATTACTCCGGAAAACTGTATATTTAGAGAAGAAATAAAAAGTTAAAACCGTTGATTTTTGCTGTTTCTGTCTGAGGTTCATGGGAGGATATACCCTTTTTGTGAGACGTCTTCACACGACAAAGGAAAGTCGGCAAATTGTGTTGGGAAACTCAAGTTGGCGTGTGTGAACGTAACTTCAACAGTTGGCGAACATGTTGGCGAACGTGTTGGCAAACTTGTTTGCAAACGTGTTGGCAAACATGTTGGCAAATGTGTTGGCAAACGTGTTGGCAAACGTGTTGGCAAACATGTTGGCAAACGTGTTGGCAAACATGTTGGCAAATGTGTTGGCAAACATGTTGGCAAATGTGTTGGCAAACATGTTGGCAAATGTGTTGGCAAACATGTTGGCAAACGTGTTGGCAAACGTGTTGGCAAACATGTTGGCAAATGTGTTGGCAAACGTGTTGGCAAACGTGTTGGCAAACGTGTTGGCAAACGTGTTGGCAAACATGTTGGCAAACGTGTTGGCAAACGTGTTGGCAAACGTGTTGGCAAACGTGTTGGCAAATGTGTTGGCAAACGTGTTGGAAAACGTAACTGGGATTTGACGTGTGAACGTTATCAAACACAAGTTATTCACTTACTCTCGAGATTTGGCGTCACCGCCTGAGAATCAGGAGAATAACATTGAGGTTTCTAGAATTTTGTCGTGTGAAAAAGTGAGTTGGCCATCTTTTTTAATTGGCCAACACGAGATTGCCAACTTAGTTTGTTGTGTGAAGGCGGCTTTAGTGTCATTTCACCTCTACCAAAATTACTTACAATGGAGTCTTCGAAAGCTGGAAAAGAACTGAATACAGAATTAACATGACCATTCTGTAACAGTGTCTCTCCATAAATCCACAGGTAACCCAGGCTCACGACAGACCACATGGTGGCAAAATATAAGGATTTGTATGGTTGATTTAGTAAGCGAACAAAAAATGACAACAAACAGCCATTAAAGTTTACATAACGCATCAAATGTAGTCTGAAGTGTCAGCCGCTTTCTCGCCCCAGCAGCGCGCGCCCGCAGGGGTAGGGCGAGAAAGCTCCGGCTGCATCCGATGTTGTAAATTTGTTGCTTCTTTACTGCCATGGAGCTTAATTTTAAGATTTCTCTTTCTTAAATAACTCAAGGAAGATCACTACGGATCACGATTAGCCGACAAAAGGAAGCCAAAAATAACTGTACATGTTGGCTGTCGTGTTCCAATTTGTTACCCTCCCCAACGGGAAATTTCAGTATCATCATCTTGACAACTTTTGACCAATCGCAGCGTTCGTTGTTCCTTTAAGGCTAGGTTCCACAGCAACGGAAAAAGCCTGCGGATTGAAATCTCCTTATCAGGGAAGTTTCGTCTGCGATCTTCACTCAAGTGAGTGTAGCGCGGCGGTGTTACCACTAAAAATGACTGGGTAGGAAACGCTTCGACCGTTGCTTAGAGATTTGGTAGGGGCTACTGGCCAATCGTTGGGCCGAAAAGGTAATGGCAAGAGCAATGGTAAGAGCAAAACATTATTACTTTCCAGCCCTTTGCATTGCTAGCAATGTGCAAGCCTGTTCGGCTTTGATCCAGGTTTCGCGCGCCAATTTAGACCCCCAGCCACACTGGCTCCGTATATGGAGATGGCCATAGTAGCTTCTTACGAGCTTCGCACGAACACTTATTTCCATCTGTCAGACTGACGTTGGACACATTATGAGGTTTACACAATGTAGCATTCTTCATCGTTGTATTACTGACGTATACGGGAAAAAACCCGATTTATCTCTCAGAAAACTGAGAGAACAGAGCTCCGGTTAAGCAAAGAAAAACGTTTTGGGGTTTAGCATTTGACAGTGTTTAGGGTTTAGCACTGATTTGAAAACGGTTAGCTTTCATTTATTGTTATGGGTAACTCTATAAATATGTTAAATATTACATCTCCCGGCAGCCAATCCACGTTGGTATAGCGGATAAGGATATTAGTTATGAAGCGAACGACCCGGGGTCGAGGCATACACTATTCTGATCTTTTTTTCTAATTTTATTCGAAAGTGTGAAATAGGTTTTACTCCATGTCACTTTAAGTGCAAAGGAAGAGTCAGTTTGGCAGATGGAAATGAGTGTTAACCGCTGCTTCGCACGACGATTTGGATCTGTTTCCTACCCAGTGTGTTTTGAGCAAACACCGAGCGCTTAGCGCCCGCGCCTCGGATTCGAAAATCCACATTTGGTTGCCGGCTATGTTGGCGCTATTTCTGAATCGAATGGAGTAATTTCCAAGCTTTGTCTACAAAATATATAGCAAGAAATGACCATAATGTGAGTAATTTAAGTTTATTGAGATAAATTAAACTTTATTTCGTCGAAATACATTTTTCCTATAGCCCATGGCTGCAGGCTACCTTGTGCAGGGGTTATGGAGTATTTTGATAACCTTGTCCAGCGGTTTCTACGCGCCGCCATTTTGAACGCGGAGGGGGCCCTGGGGACGAGGTTGCCGTTGATATGCTTCAGTTGATCAGCTCCATAAGAATCACGGGAACGGCCCCTTTTAACGAGGAGGTTGTTTTGAATGACGTAATTATTGCGTTTTATGTATAAACGTTTTCAAAGAAAATGGTAGATTTTTGGTGTTGCGAATGTTGTGATCACCAAATGACGTAAAACAGAGGACTCAAAAGACAATAAACAATACCCACAACACAACACAACAGCTAAACAACAACAGTTTCCACAACACCAAGAAATACCCAAGAAAATACTGTTAAAAGTGCAGTACCATCACTAACATCCACTAAAACAATGAAAACTAACGCTTGGACAAAAAAAGGTGATAAAATTTATGTTGTTGCATGTTGTCTGTAGTAGCGCATTTAACAAATTTTTAAAGCTTTCAAGTAGAAAAATTATTGCTTTTGAAAGTAGCTTTGGCAAACATTTTCACAAGGTAAGAGAAATCCTTGTTTAACTTTTAACTCTGGCAGTTCACGTATATGGCAACGGAAAAGACAGAGCCTATGAAAATAGCCACCTCTAATTCGCTTAGGAAACTAGTGTCAGCCGCTTTCTCGCCCTACATACAGGGGAAAGCGGCTGACACTTCAGAGTTTTACGAAACACGGTGCCGGCGTTCTTTATAAGGGAAGCTTCCTGCCTTCCGTAACCTTTATCCCCGATTCCTACACCTTCTTGATGGCTCCCGCCTTTATGTGTATTCATATTGCAAAATAATAACTGAATAATGCTTTACTTACCTTTTGCTGCCCGTTCCTATCATCTCGTGAAATCCACTTCCCACCCTATCTTTTCCGGTGGCTTCTCATCTCCTTCCCGGGTTCCCACCCCTTGTTTGCTCCCAATTCTGATAATCCCCGACACAACCGCCAAATGCCTTAAACGGTAAATCCTCGAATATGCGCCTCCCCTCCAATAAGCGCCGCTTCCACTCAGTTAAAATTAAAAATAAGCTCCTCGCTCGAATAAGGACCCCCTGCCTTGTTTTTAACCCGTAAAAATGTACATGCGCAATGAACGGGTTATCGGTAATGGTGGCTTAAATTCACTCACTTCCTCCTTCCATCAGCTGTAAACTTTGTGACGTCATGCTTTGTTTCGAATGCGTTTATTAACAAGAACAACGTGAATCCAGAGATAACAATAACTAATTTGTTGTAAATTAACGAATATAAACAACAATGTGTGGTTCCAGAAAATATCCATATCCACCCCATGGAAGGTCATTGGAAATTCTGAGAGGGAGGGGGGGGGGGGGTCTCAACAGCCAACATTTATAAGGGAAAGTATAAGGCTTAATTGGAAATACCAGGGGGGGGGGGGGGAGAGGGTTCAAATGAAAAAACCTTCCATGGGGGAGGTATGGATATTTTCTGGAACCACACAATAAGCTTTAAGAGGTTTCGCATTTGGAGTCTTGAATGCAACATTGAAATCGATCTAAAAGGATTTTTCAACCGAGACAATCGTTTTGATGCGTATCTACCTTGAAATAACAAAATTTAGTCTGTCCTGAGTGTGTGTTCCTCGGTGGTCGAGTGGTCGAGTGGTTTAGTGTCGGGACTAGGAGTGGAAAGGCGCGAGTTCAAGTCCAGCTACTGATTTTCTTTTCTCTTTTTTTTTTTTTTTCTTTCTTCTTCGGACTGGACATTATGAAAGTGATCAACTGTTTTTTTTTTTTTTTTGCGTTCGTCAAAACTCCTTACATTTAATTTAAAAAATATCGAACCGTATCAGTGTGAAAACATAAAGCTTACCGCAATATTGCGTTACGCGTTATCGTTTCTCTTGATTCATGGGTTGGCTCTTAGGAGCCTTTTAGGCGAATACGGCTGAAAGATGGAAACAAAGGTTTCCGGTTGTCAGTTGCGGTATCCTGAGGAGGGGGACATTGGGGGGCTCTGAACACCGCAACACCGCAAAAAAAAATTACCGAACACCGCATCACCGCAAGAAAAGTCGACGAAACACCGTCACCGCAATATATATTTTTGTCAAGTTACTTATAAATGGAAAAGGCTTAGGATTGGCGACCAGCAGCGTATTGAAGATTAACTAGACAGTAACGGACTGCTTTTTGTTACAAATTAAACATAATGGTACGTGCTTTTCATAAATAAGTACGGAATAAATAACATATAGAGGCTAAATTTAGGGACAAGCAGGAAACGGCAACACCGCAGATAATTACGTTCCACCGAACACCGCAGACTTTAAAGCGTAAACATCGCACACCGTAGGGTTTGAGATCACCGCAACACCGCAAGCTGGGGATTTTATATTCACCGCAACACCGCATAAAAAAATGAGCAACACCGCAACACCGCAAATCCCCAATGCCCCCCTCTCGATGCCCTAGTCTGTTTTATAAAAGAATATGGTAGCATATTTATTTGAAGTCTATCCCCTTTGAATTACAAAGGAAACTTGTAAGAGGGGAGGGGACGGGCGGCGCGAAGGGCCGTGGGGGGATGGGGTCCAACAAGCTTAAGCTAAATGGAAACTCAAGGTAAACTGCTGATTTTGCGATCAATCAATTGCAATCATTTAAAGTCGAGGGTAATCCTTGATTATATAAATCGCGTCTTACGCGTAGTTTCGGAAGGTTAGTAGCATAGACTCGCTAACTTTTAATGTAACCAAATTTCGATTCAATACCCGAATGCGTTTGTTTTATTTTATTGCCTTGTTTTCACTAACTTCTTTGAAAATAGAACCAAAATTTTAACCAAATGAAAGAAACTATTGCAGTGCTAAATAATATATATATTTTAATTTTTTGCTCCGATTTTCGTATGCAGGTAAGTTTATTGCACCTGAAAATCGTTTGTTGGCAAAGAAAACAAAGAACATTGGTTTGATTTGGATATTAATTTATCATGAATATTCAATGACATTGTATTTTTTTCTGACACCTTTTTGGCGAAGAAAGAACATGGCGAACTAAGCTTATCAAACGGCTAAACATAAAAGCCGTTCTGTGGTTATTCAGGGGCAAGGCAAACTTCACGTCACCGTGGTTAACTGGAAATTTAACTGCCCATAAGCTATACTGCCTATAAGAACTTTGCAACCATCGATGGTTCCAAATGCGTGGACTGATTCAACGAAGAAGGCGTCGTATTCAAAACAGGTAAATAAATCGTAGTGAATTTTCTAGTTGCCACTTAGAAGTACTCCGTTTTAAATACATGTTGACTAGTAATAAGATTTTGAGCAAATGTATTTAGACTGCCAGCAGTTTCCTTTCTGGAGAGTCGACCCAGTCGACCAAACTAATCGCGCGCGCGCGAGCGAGCGGAGGTTACACGCTCGCACAATCGCTCGATCTTTGTTCGCGCGTGTTTTCAGCTGCACCACTCGACTATTCAGATTCATTATAAAGGGAGTACTAGTAGTCTTAATATATTGGTCGTATATAACTAATTAAGTACCGTAAATATTCTGAATATGAGTCCTGGGCTTATGTCCAGAGGAGGTTGAGTGGGCTTGAGGTTATGTTTGGGGTTATTATTAGAAGGAATTCACATGCCAAAATGAGTTTGGCTGATGATTTCGTAACAGAATAGTCATTAAGCAGTCAAATTACAGTTCAAACTCCATGACCCCTGTGCCCTTAAAAAGGAAAACGAACTACATCGTTAGTCTATGAAACGACTCTCGTGCTTTAAATAATTGCCCCTTCCCTTTAGGGGAGGGGATAATCTTTAAACATTTTGATGGGAGTATGCGGCCCACTTCTTGTATCTTTACCTATTGTCAGACATAAATGTTTTATTTTCTGCACCTATTTTCGGACCTAGCTATTAAAATATAAAATATCAGCAAGACCACAGCGACAAACCGTTGAGTGGTGCCGGATCTCTCAGTTGTAGACCTGGATCAGTACAATAAAAAAAGCTTTGCAATTCCATATTTTTAAAATCAAAATTGTCAAATTTTATGCCGATTTTCACTAGACCAAAACAGCTCGAAAATCATACGCATTTGGGTCGCACATTCCTATATTGCTTATATAGAGCGTATGCACATGACGTCACGGCGGCCATATTGGTGTACCAAAACAATAGAACGGCGGCCATGTTGGTGTACCAAAACAATCCTGTGGGATTTGAACGCTTTTCTTATGTTAACACTTTCTTTTGTTCCAATAAATTTGCATAGCTGCTTGCCACGTGAGTGCATACGCTCTATAGAGACAATTGAAAGTTATCAGCAATCACCAAATGAAAATTCAAATAAATCCTAAAGTCTGCCTACTGAACTAAGTTATCTTTAATGTTAGGGAGCGATTTTAGAATACCCGTCCACCTACCGCATTTTCTCGATTAAACACCGGGCCCCGAATAAACGCTGGGTATAATAGAAGAAGTTGTAAGTTAGCCCCTCAAACGTTTATCGGTGGTATTTAAAACTAAATATTTAAGGGCAAGGTACACGGCTGCCAAGAAAAACGAATAATAACCCTTTCTTAAAAAATGGCGAGCGAGAAAAAACTGCTGATTCAAAGAAACGCCGGGCCCACTAGGCCAAGTTTGAAATAAACGCCGGGGGCGTTTAATTGAGAAAATACGCTATTTACATATCCCTAAACGTTTTAAAGAACGAAGCATATGAAAACAAAAGGATCCACTCTTATTCATTGAGATGCAAATAAGTGGACGGGTATTCTACGGTTTAGCCAATATGAGGGAGTCCATGGGCTGATATCCCGGAGGAAGGAGGATGATGAAGGAGTTTGCCGGTGAAAATACAGGATTCGGGGCTTGCTGTCTTTTCTGTTTTGATTTTTGGTGGATGACTTCATTTCGGGGGCCATTTACAGTTACATTTGGAATTATCGTTTCAACCCTGTATTACAACTAAAGAGCCTGCTCACTGGCTATTGCGTTCAAAAACCGTTTGTTTCACCTTAATCAGCTTCCGAGTTATGGAAGAAAAAAGACAAAAACACTTATTTTATGGCAAGAATGTGTTGCCTGAAGTCCTTCATATCTCCTTTCTGTGGATTAATTTTCACAAACCGTTCACGATGTACGAAAATAACGAAATAACCCGCATTGGGTTATTATTTACTGTTTTGATGAGCCTGACTGGGAAATGTCGAAAGTAAATTATATTTAAAGAAAATTTTGGCCAGTTGGTTATTACCAATTTAGTTATTAGTAGGTGGTCCTTTCACGATTTATCGAGTACCGAATGGGGGAAGGATATGTGAAGGTGGGCTTCATTTGCTCCTTCCACCCCCACCCCCCAGAGCCCCATGGAATAAGATAGGGTATACTGTGGAAACTGCCACTTATCAAGTGTTATAAAAGCTGCAAGTTTTAAAATCAAGTGTTGAGTGTCTTATCAACCCTGCCTTTCTTTCTTCCCACATTAGATGTCCACACGACGTCGTACGAAGAAAGTTCTTGTGATTGACAGCAGGATGATTGACAGTTGATTGAATGACAATAATGAAGTGATTGACAGTTGAATGAGACAACAGTAGGATGCCGTTCATCTTCACCTCTCAGGTAAATTCCATAACGGTGGTCTAGTGGGGGTGGCGAATGGTACCTTCAAAATCGTGGGTCTCGGAAAATTTTGGTCCGGTCTCGCAATCTCGGCAGTTTTTGTTTTATGTCTCAAAGTCTCGCTTGGCTGGTGCTTTTTCTGTCTCAGAGTCTCGGATTTTTTTCCTTAAGGTCTCGGAGTCTCGGATACTTTTGTCAAGTATTCTCGTTCTTCATCCTTGTTTGTTGTTTGATAGGTGAATCGGATATTTTTGGCGCTGAGTCTCGGGCTCGGTTTTTTCCCGCATTGGGTCTCGGGCTCGGATTTTGAAACAAGGGTCTCGGCGTCTCGGCGAGTCTCGGATTTACCATTCGCCACCCCTTCTAGTGGTCAGTGCGCATGACTTGAGCCCGGCAATTTCCTAATTAAAAAGTATTCACTGATAAGAACTTTCATTTGACTGGCGTCTTGCACTAAAAGATTTTATCAAGAGAATTAAATGTTAGAACCAACTTGTACAGCATAATTAACAGTACCACAGGAAAATAATGATTTGAATTGAAAGCCTAGGAATTTTATCCAAAGAACTGTAAAAGTTAGAAATCTTTCAGATTCAAGATTTGAGAATGGAATTGATATCCGGTCCAGTCCAATATCTATTTCCAGGCTGGTGTATAAATTAGTGACAGCGAACCGTTAACTAAACCTAAACATAATTCTAGGGCACCCTGCGATGGACTTCCGTTCCATCTAGGGAGAGTAACTGAAATCCTATTCGCTTCATGCTAAGAAAAACTGGTGTTAAGGGGGCACTTTGGTTAAATACCATTTTTGCACTGTAATATTCTTGCGTGGGTATCAACTGTTTGGTGATGTTTCAGAAATAATGATTTGCTTTCTATCGCCGGAGTCCTTCCTTTAACCCTTACTATTCAACCAGTGTCCCCTGAAGCATCCGAAGTAGGATACCCTGATTCACGTTTGTAATTTAACCTTAGACAGCACTTTTTGTGTTCCCCAACTGACATATGTTAACACTGTTGTTGTCTCTCTCTCCAGGCCAAATGCCAGGAAACGAATGAGAAAAGAAGACGACGACAAATGACTAAGGATGACAATTTTTTGCTAAAAAGTAAGTAATTAGTTTCATATTTACTTTTTTTTGCGTCACAAATCCGCGCAAAAGACCGGTGTTGAGTACCGTAATTATTAAGTGGGATCCCTTCATAAATTATATGTAAAAGTTTGTTAACGTGACTGTTCTTATCTGTCATCAGGCAGACATAAGGAATGTAATGTGAAAAGAAGACAAACAGCTTCGACAGTCAACTTAAGGATGACATTGTTGAAAAGAGGTAGGTTGACTAGTTTCCCGTTCATTCCTTTTATGATCAAAAATCCGCTTATAATACCTTTCGCTACGTTATTTTGATTGAGTGAGTGGTGGGTGGAATGTATTTTAGTTAAGTGTTAAAATTAATTCGCGTTCGCTGTGGTTTTGCATTAACACGCCTTGTGATTTGCTAAAAACTTTTCGCGTCAATTTCTGGTGCAGTAATAAGTAAAACACAAACCAATATCTTGGTTTGTACTTAAGTCATATCAAAATTCCAAAGCACTGAAAAACAGATTTCGATTCCAAAATGTTTATGGAACTGTAGTTGTAAACTTTATTCTAATGTCAATCGTTCCAGCGTTTCTCACACTAATTGGTGACACTAATTAAAAAACTAAGAAAAACATTAAAATTTTATAAAAATTGAAGTCCTTACTATAAATAAAACTCTAGTTTATTTCAAATTTCAAACTACTCTGGGCTAAATTTTTAAGCGCAAGAGCATGACTTTGAAGAATTATAAGTAAACGAACATTATATATATATACATTTTACAGCATTGGACATCGTAGTGGTACCCGCTTGAGTACATCAATTGTAACATGGCGGCAAAAACTTCAAAGTCTTAATTTAACACCAAAAATATCATCACAAAAGATTGTATTCACTATAAGCATCCATAATACAAAAATAACTTTCAACTGGTTCCATTTTGTCTATTTTCATGGCTTATCTCGGTTTATCTCAGAAATTGCGTGACGAATTGCGTGACACATTTCAAACCTTTACAACTCGGAAGCAAAACACCGTTAAAACCTGTAACTTTTTGTGACACTTTCAGTTGTATCACTGGTATCCACATATCATGTTAGAAACAGCTTTGTAGGAAGTATAGTTTAGACTTTTGAACTTTTATGACGTCCGTGTGCAAATCAAGAATCGTGACTTGCTCGCGCACACTCACGTTTGTGTCTGCGTATGTTGTGATTGTCCAGAGTGATAAATATTGTTTTCGTTTTATGGCATTCTGTTAAAAACGGTTACCGCTCTATCATATGCTAGCTTCGGTTATGCGTTCGCTCATCTGTAATTGGTTAAAGTAAATTTGTCTTACGTGCTTTTTTCCCCAGCTTCATGCACAGCAGTTGTTTGTTTATGTTTTGATTTTTGATTGGATTACTAAACACCTTATTTGCACCCGCTCGCATTCAGTAGATGAAATCACTATGGTTACGGTTTTATAAGACATCTTTATACTAAAACTGAAAGGTAGTTTAGTCTGCGGAACAAAAATACAAGAGCTGGCATACAGTTTGGACTATTGAATATAAACCATAAGATAAGTAGGCTACTATTATCCAGGCTTAACTAATCAATGACGTCAATGGCATCAATGTAATCATTGAATAATCAATGGGTAACTTAACTAATTTTTCTAGTTTTAATCTTTTAATGTCTTTGTTTTTCTGTTGTGTCAGGGCTCCATTTAAACTAGCTCTGCTAAATTGGATGCCCCTGGATAAATAAATAAAATACTCGGCATACTCGGCATTTATATCGTAGTTCTCAAACAACTCCATTTGGCGAATGTCTGGTTAACGGTTGAAAAAATCTATCGAAAAACCCTGCTATGGAAGACTTTAACGAAATGTGAGTAAATATAGGAAACTTGACAACTGATATACACGGTGCAAAATATACGGCCAGATTAAAGCTAGCTAGCAAGAGGACGAAGAAATGATAATATTTTCACAACTAGAGTGTAATCCGAAAATCGATTGGAGAAATTGGACCAGCAAAAAGTTGCTCACCGTTTTATTTCAGCGCGAACATGCGATCACAGTATCACATGACGTATTATTTACACAGACTAATGCTAATCATTTCAATCCACGCACGTTTCTTGCGTCTATAGCAAACGCAAACGAACCTTCGAGAAAGAATAGGAGGTTTTGCGTCATTGCAACAAGATAGCAACGTTCTTTGAAAAATACATAACGATATTGAGAAACTAAGGCAACTTTTAGAAGAAACGCTCCTTTTTTGCTGAAATTCGCGCTAATTAAGGCCGTAGAGAAATGTCGAAAAGGCACGTTTTGGACCTTCTATTCTCAAACTCATTAATAATTCATAAAATGCCCAGCCAATAAATGACGTCCATTTGGGTCAGGTTGATGAGTCTTAATACCCAATGAAACACCGGATCAAGATCTTAAGGGTTTTGATTTCAGTTCAAAACCGTGTTTGATCTCAAATCAAACACTTTATTTTAATGAGTTTTACAACAATAAATTACATTTCAATACATTACAATCTTGAAATAGAACGTTAGATTACTAACATTTCAATCCATAGCAATCTTAAACAGCTATTTATTCTACTTGAAATAATTAACCTCAATTTTGACAGAGCAGTTCGCGAAAGAACAGCTATTTACTGGCCCTGCACTTACATCCTCACTAGGAACACAATTTTTCAAACATTCCTCTTTTTCATTACCAACTTGGACCTCGGGAATATTTGGCCCTAAAACTGCAGATACTTCCTAAACTTTCTCTTCACTTGCCTTCTCGTAGTTAAATAACGCATTAGACGATGCCCTGTCCTGTCACATATCAACCTCTCCTCTACACCGGCATTAAAGAGCGAAGATGCGCAAGTAACACGGAGACAATAGCTTGTTTTTCCCTTTATGCCCGCAGCCTTACACATTTGCGGCAAAATCTCGTTAAGAGTGTTAACTCCCACACTGGAGCCTTATCAAAGCTAAATTTAATCTTTGAAGGTCTAAAGTAGAATGCATTTGAACTCTTAACATTAGTTTCTATGAGCCCAATGTATAACCGATAAATTTCCACAAGGCAGCGATCATGCACATGTGACTCTACCAACGGATGGCAAACATGCTTAACAACTCTAGGAATGTACTTCAGATCAGTTTACCCTCCATGAAAGGTTTTACAAGCATTTTCCTGAAACTTTACAAATTTTACTCCTATTTCAAAATTATTGACCACAAGTTTTCTATGCTCGCCACCTCTCAAACCAAAAACTTTATCGTTATAAAAATAAACAGTGTTCAACAATGACTAAGCTGTAGACGTTCCTAATAAATTCAATCTCCAGAACAACTCCTCCTCTTCATATGAAACGGCTTTTTTCTCCTCTTTCTTGCTTTGTAAATGTACACCTTCTCGCGTCCCATCTTTTAATTCCGCATCTAGCACTCGACGAAATAGGAAAAACCTATAAAACAATAACATAAGCATTTCAATAATTACCCGAAATTTATACTTTAAACAAGATCATTTTAATTGTACAAATGTTGACCATCTTACCTTCGGTCGCTACTATCCAAAGGATTTAAAGCTTCAGCTCCGTTCTGGTAGCTTCTCGATATATCAACAACGCAATGAAATACAACAATACCTCGTTCTTTTTATCCATTGTTACGTTAATTTTTTCTTTTGTGTTGAATCGTTTTATGGAATATTCATAGACTGCTAAGCCATTGTTGTTGATATATCGAGAAAGGGCCTCCGTTCTTCTCTTCAAGATGGCGTCGAATGCCGCATATAATGCCATATACACTCTTTGGAGGATACCTTTCTCCGCCTTTTTTCGCTACCTCCATTACAAACTTGCTGAGCCAATAATTGACTCTCAACGCATCCATTTCTTCGATTCGAGTTGAGAGTACTCCAACGTTGTGCAGATCATAATCTTTAAAAACACCTCCGCAATCCAATACGGGCACTTCAACGTTTCGCGCAGCTTGCCATTCGTTAAAAATGGATACAGCCCATTTGTTCTTATACTTCGTTGAGATAGGAACAGCCTTCCCGACTAAATCTTCTTCTTGAAGAACCGTTTTCACCTCCAGAAACCGAGCCCCTTGCGCTTTGCACATGGTCTCCAACGAAATGCCGAAACACAACAAGCTCAATAAGATTATGCATGTCACCGGCATTTGAAAAGAACAAAGCCCAAAAAATAACACTGAACAATTCTGTATTGTTTCATTTGAGAAGGCAGATCAAAAACTCGTGCTTCGGGTTTTATCGGGCCTTCCAAACACCTTGAAACAATAAAAGCACTCGGCCGAAGCGGCTCGTGCTTTCATTGCTTCTCGGTGTTTGGATGGCCCGATCAAACCCTCGCACTCGTTGTTGATCTATTACTTCTTAAACGCCTAATCGCAGTAGAATAAAAAGCTGGTTTTTTTTCAAATCAAGTCATTACATTGATAACGTACAACAACCATGATTCATTTCCGAAAAGCAAATCCAGTACTATATCGCGAAATGTGACTTAGACAAGCAGTTGCAAAAAGGTTGAGACCCTTTCCAAAAAAAATGTTCATTCCGTATAAAAGCGACCGCGTAACACAAATGAAATCAATACCATGTGCTATTGACCCCCCTCTCCCTTTCAATGTTGATGACTGTTAGTTTGAATGGCATTTTTGATCTGGTACAACATTGATAAGAGGGGAGGGGTGGGGACTTGTTGAAAACCATGTTAGCCTCGAAATATGCACTACAGTATACAATGTCTCAGCTCTTTTTGCAATTGCTTGTCTGAATAGTAGTTCAATTAAAACACTAATAGCAAGGGGAACTGGCACGTAATATATGATTAAAAGGTATCAATAGAAAGAGAAAAGATTAAATTTTGTGCTGATAAATACTGTAACGGTCAGTGCGTTGTAATTAGTGGCAATAATGGTTCCAATTATTACAGTAATTTCGCGCTTTTACATGTCACGCTTTCGTGACATCTTTTACATGTCACGCTTTCGTGACATCTTTTACATGTCACGCTTTCGTGACAGTATGAGGGAATGAAAACATTCTTCCGATAACAAACCTTGTTTGCGGCTTTTATTATATATTTATAGAAAATTGTGATATATCCTCACCGGGGCTACCGACTAACAATGCCTCAGGATGTAATATTAAGATATGGGATAGGTCAGCCCGAGGCGGTAGTGAGTAGGTAGCTAGCTGGAGCGTGTGCTATCATCGCTGCGGGGAGGAGGGAGAGGCGTACTTAACTAATCCTCCCCGAGCGCCATGAAAGGACTTTTGAGGTTATGAAGGACTGATCGCACCAGAATAAGATTATATAGCCAAACGAGCCGGAGGTTGCGCAACCCATTCCCACGCTACTATTCTTGGGGTTTAAAGTTATGTAATATGTTGAACTTCGCCATTGTTTGAAGGAATCCCCGGTGAGAATAGTGATATATTCTCACCGGGGCTACCGACTAACAATGCCTCAGGATGTAATATTAAGATATGGGATAGGCCAGCCCTTCGGCTAAAGCTCCCTGGCAACTCACCGGAAGCAGAGTGTGCTAGGAAAAACCAGAGTAGAAGCACCAAAATGTAGACTTTCCTCCCAAAACTCAGAAATAGGGTAAGCATGAAGTAGAAGATCATGAAGATAATGTGTCCTCCTCCCATAACTCAGAAAATCCTCCCTCCTTGTAGGTAGACTTGCCGTAAACTTAAACCGGCAAAACGGACTTGAGAAGGTCTATCCTTGTGGTGGCACTAAATTAATGGAAGGGAGCCTTATAATAAGAAAACAGGACAGAAAAATAGTAACCGCTCTGTAAGCCACATTTGAGTACTAACGGCTACCACCGCTACAAGGGCACAGGAAGTAAAGAGAACTGTAACTGTAACTGTAAGGCAACAGCCCTAGTTAGGATAACGTTGTAGAATCTTTTTGCCACCCCTGGACGTCGAAAGTCTGACTGTGAATGTCTGACTACCTCCAAAAACAAAAGAAACAACAAAAAGGTTTTGGTTCCCAAAAAGTACCGTGTTAGCCAAGACCGTAACCAATAACACGGAAACTTGATGTAATGGGGCACCGGGGCCGCCGCGCTTTGGGGTAACCCCTTCATAATACCAGCAAGCAGACAAAACGTAGGCGCACAGCCTAATTCCGAGCATTGAGGAAAAATCATAAAAAAAAAACATCGCTAAGAGATGGGTATAACCCCAAAGCGCAGCAACCCCGAAATACCCCTTCCAGGGACAGAGCAATGAAGGATATTAGACAATCCCTTCGAGGAAGCTTCGCAAAAAAGGTCACCCACGGAAACAGACAGAATACAAACTATAGACGGACACTAAAAGATAACACTGCGTTAGAAAAACAGACTAGAATTGAAGTCCACTAAGGTAGGCCTGGAAGAGCTCCCCAGGCAAACGCGTTGCTGGCGGGAAATTTTATATAGCAGCGCAAAACACATGCTCTTGTGTAAACTCTAATTAACAGCTAAAACAAAGCAGCCGTGAAAAATTGCGAAAGTCCGCGCAAATAAAAAATACCTTGCCAAATTATGTAGTAAAAGGGTCCATTCCACAGCGCAAACATATGTGCTAGCGACAAATTCCGTGACCAGCGCAAACAAATCCGTTAGTGAAAATGTCCCTTTAACAGCGTAAACACACTAGTTCGCGAGAGCTCCATAGACCCGCGAGACAAATTTGCTAATGAAAAAATCCGTTAAACAGCGCAAACATATTCGCTCGTGGACAATCCGATTAGCAAGGAAAGCAATGTTCGTGGAAATTCGCCTGACCAGCGCAAATAAATTTTGCTAGGGAAAAAGTCCGTGAAACGGCGCAGAACATATTCGCCAAGGCAAAACTTGATACAACTGCGTAAACACATTAACTTGTGAGAAGAGGTACATTTACCAGCGCAAACAATGTTGCCAGAGAAAAACGTCCATATAACAGCGTAAACAAGAGAAACACATACGCTCGTGAAAACTCCATACGACAGCGGATATACATACGCTTGTAAAATTTTTCGTTAAACAGCGCGAACACATTCGCTCATGAAAAGTACCATATAACAGCGCGAGCGTATTCGCTAGTGCAAATTCCGTTAAACATCGTAAACAATTATTAGCTCATGAAACTGTAACAAAGTGTTTTTCTCTCAAAATACTAAGAAAATAGTCTGTTTAAAGTCTGTTTGGAAACAGCTCCTGGTTTCAGTATTTTAAAATCGCCTTTCAAATAGCTCTGACTTGTGAATTCAACTTCAAACATGTTTTAAATAGACTATTTATGAGCTATTTAAAAGCGTAGTAATGTATGTCCATTTCAAATAGTATTTAAACATCATATTTAAAACGTATTTTTATTTTTTACTTGTTACAACTACATTATAAATCGACAACATTTTATGATTCTTTTCCAAACAGTGTTCAAATAGTCTATTTAAAACAATTTAGAGTAACACTTCGGCAGTCATGTTGTCAAAATAGTGTTCAAATACTGTATTTGAAATGTAGTTTTGGCGACAAATAGCTTACAAATACATGGAAAAACCTACCCGGTTTATTAAATAGCATTTAACTATACCTCAAATACATTTCAAGCTCTTACCACTATTTTAGAATTTTTGTTAAAATATAATAAAAATACACCATGATGAGCTCAAAATATAGTTCAAATCGTTCAAATACATTAAAAGTACCTTTAAATCACTTTTAAAATACACTTGGTTTGGTAAGGGAGACCATCTAACAGCGCAAACATATTCGCTCGTGAAAATTCCATTAAACAGCGTAAACGGATTCGCCAGCCCGTGAAAATTCCATCTAACAACGCAAACATATTCGCTCGTGAAAGTTCCATACATACATACATACATACATATAACATAACAGCACAAGCATATTCGCTCGGGTAGGTTCGGTATAACAGCGTAAACATATTCGCTCGTGAAAGTTCCATTAAACATTGTAAACATATTCGCTCGTGATAATTCCATCTAACAGCGCAAACATTCGCACGTGAAAGTTCCATATAACAGCATAAACATACTCGCTCGTGGAAGTTCCGTATAACAGCGTACAAACATATTCGCTCGTGAAAATTCCATTAAACAGCGGAAAAATATTCGCTCGAAAAAATTTTATGATGAAAAGTACCATATAACAGCGAAAAACATATTCGCTTGTGAAAGTTTCATATAACAGCGTAAACAAATTCGCTCGTGAAAATTCCATCCAGCAGCGTAAACATATTCGCTCGTGAAAGTTCCATGTAACAGCGTAAACATATTCGCTCGTGGAAATTCCGTATAACAGCGTAAACATATTCGCTCGTGAAAGTTCCGTACAACAGCGTAAACATATTCGCTCGTGGAAGTTCCATTTAACAGCGTAAACACATTCGCTAGTGGAAGTTCCATTAAACAGCGGAAACATATTCGCTCGTGAAAGTTCCATATAACAGCGCAAACATATTCGCTCGTGGAAATTCCGTATATCAGCGTAAACATATTCGCTTGCGAAAGTTCTAATTAAACAGCGTAAACAAATTCGCTCGTGAAAATTCCATCCAACAGCGCAAAAATAACCCGGTTAAAATAACTCGGTAAAAAAGTGAAATAACCGAGTTTATTTTTTGAGCGGCCGCACTTCAGAAGGTTGAACTTAAAACGTGAGAGATAATGGCCGTGTTTTCACGAGCGATTTTTCAAGTCGCTGAGCGAGTGACAGTCCGAAATCTCGTGGAAACAGTTGCTTGTCCAACTTGCTTAAAGTTAAGCGAGTCGGCGAACTACAATAGAATTCTCATTAAATTTAAGCCACCAAACCAGGTCGCTTAAGCTTGTCGGCAATTAAACAACAAAGAAGGGCATTGTATTGTCGTTCTTTTGTGTTCTAATTTTCTATTGTTTTAACAAAAGAAAATATATCGCGCATGGTATAAGAAAAATGAATAAAGTTCTGTCCGTGAAAACGCATAAATTTTTTAAGCTGCTTAACGCGGTCAGTAAACAAATTACCTACAGGAATGTTAAGCGAGAAAAACCGCCTCGTGAAAACATAGCCAATGTTATAATTTGCTAGCGAGAGCTACACAAAACAATACGAATAATGAGCAAAAACAATACCTCTGCACGTGCATTTTTATATTGTTATTGCTAGTAAAAAATTCCATAACAGCGCAAACACATTGACTCAGTGAAAAAATTCCATTACACAGCGTGAACATATGAGCTAATGAAAAAATTGTACGAAACAAGGCCAAAGGTAAGAAGCTACAGGAATGCGAGCGAAAAACTCCAAGCTAGTAACAAACTTAAAGGCTTGCGGGCCACAAGGGAAAGTACAGTTCCCGACATAACATAGAGAAAAGCGAACGGTACACTTACCGGGAATGACTGGGACATGTGCTATGGTGAAAACAAAACAAAAACCGTGGCGCAGCGATGATACAGGACTGAGGGCTTGAACGTACTTAACTAATCCTCCCCGAGCGCCATGAAAGGACTTTTGAGGTTATGAAGGACTGATCGCACCAGAATAAGATTATATAGCCAACAACGTGCCGGAGGTTGCGCAACCCATTCCCACGCTACTATTCTTGGGGTTTAAAGTTACGTAATATGTTGAACTTCGCCATTGTTTGAAGGAATCCCCGGTGAGAATAGGAAACAATATATTCTCATAATACATTTCCACTAAGAAAAGGCGCTCAATTTCGTTTCATAAAAATTTCCCCACGGTCTACATGTTTTGGACGGTCTACACTTTACAACAAATAAAGATTACATAAGTTCTTATTTCTCTCTGTAGACCGTTGATCGTTCACGCGAGTATTAAATTACAGTCAGTGAATTCTGCAAGTACGTATTTCACTAATTGTTGCCTTCCAAAATACATCTTGCGAAACATTTGGAACATTTTTGAATCTCCTTTTGGTTTTCCTCGTCGATTCTCACATTAAAGTGGAAGATTTTCCAGCGCACAGACATCGTATCTGTCCCAGTAATCGTGCCTCGCTCTTCGTTTCCACCGGATGTAGAAGGCCCATACTCGGCATTTATATCGTAGTTCTCAAACAACTCCATGGCGAATGTCTAGTTAACGGTTGAAAAAATCTATCGAAAAACCCTGCTATGGAAGAATTTCACGAAATGTGAGTAAATGTACGAAACTTGACAACTGATACACACGGTGCAAAATACACGGCCAGATTAAAGCTAGCTAGCAAAAGGACGAAGAAATGATAATATTTTCACAACTAGAGTGTAATCCGAAATTGACTGGACAAATTGGACCAGCAAAAATTTGCTCACCGTTTTATTTCAGCGCGAACATACGATCACAGTATCACTTGACGTATTATTTACACACACTAATGCTAATCATTTCAATCTACGCACGTTTCTTGCGTTTATAGCAAACACAAACAAACCTTCGAGTAAAGAATAAGAGGTTTTGCGTCATTGCAACAAGATAGCAATGTTCTTTGAAAAATACATAACGATATTGAGAAACTAAGGCAACTTTTAGAAGAAACGCTCCTTTTTTACTGAAATTCGCGCTAATTAAGGCCGTAGAGAAATGTCGAAAAGGCACGTTTTGGACATTCTATTCTTAAACGCCTAATCGCAGTGGAATAAAAAGCTGTTATTTTCAAATCAAGTCATTACATTGATAACGTACAACAAACATGATTCATTTCCGAAAAGCAAATCCAGTGCTATATCGCGATATGTGACTCAGAAAAGCAGTTGCAAAAAGGTTGAGACCCTTTCCAAAAAAAATGTTCATTCCGTATAAAAGCGACCGCGTAACACAAATGAAATCAATACCATGTGCTACTGACCCCCCTCTCCCTTTCAATGTTGATGACTGTTAGTTTGAATGGCATTTTTGATCTGGTACAACATTGATAAGAGGGGAGGGGGTGGGGACTTGTTGAAAACCATGTTAGCCTCGAAATATGCACTACAGTACACAATGTCTCAACTCTTTTTGCAATTGCTTGTAGCTATGTTATATTGTATTTAAGGTGTTTCCCTCCAGTTTCCATGCAGCCGCACCGACCATTTTTAAGTGGCCGTTTAACTAACTTTCCTTTATTGAATTAGTATGAAACTTACATAAAATATTGTACTTAGTTTGAAGTTCATAATATTGTAATAATTTTGAAAATCGGATTTAAAGTTGCGGAGATAAACGAGAAAAATTGAAATCGCTTGAGTCTAAATTCCGAGCGATTGCGATGACATCTAGAAAAATCAAAACTATTACGATAAACTATGACATATGGCAAACAAAATATCTAAAAATTAGAAACTTTTGTCAAGCCGATTTTGAGTAAATCAGGAAAACATTTCGAACTTGTGATTTTGCATGTGTATGAGCACATCAATAAGTTCCTCAATTAAGCTTATATAACTTTAATTTCTCAATCTCAAATTTACGCCAAAATGTGTGTTTAGAGTATGAGATGAAACTATGAAATTTTGAAAGCGTTTCTCGTTTTAGTTTTGGAGATTCGATTTTCTATAGGAAGCCATAGTTTTTTGACTGAGTCCTTGATGTTGTAGTTTTAGCGCTTTTCTATATATTTCAAAAACCGCGAGATAGATTTTATTTAAAACATTTTAGTCGTTTCTTTATAATATGAACAACAGTCTCGAAGTTTCATCTTGATTGAAACATTGCAACATGGTCAAATAAAATAATAAAGTTCACCCACTTCGTGCTTTGATTTGCACTGTTGAAGGCGCACAAAGACGCTTTAATTAATTAATTCAGGTGAAGCGCAACGCATTTCTGCGTGCAGGACCATCATGTTTTGCGGAGTAACGTTAGGGGCTGTGTTCCACGTTATTTTTATCGTTCCCACGAATTTCAGTGGGACGTTTATTTGAAAGCAGGTTTTTTTATTCGCATTTGACGTGCACTGGACTCTCTCGACATTTTGAATTGTAGGGAAAAGAAAGAAGTCATCGCGATTTGCATAATTCTCAACACGCAGAAGTGCGTTACACTTCACCTGAATTAATTAAAGCGTCTTTGCGACGTGCGCCTTCAACTGTGCAATCAAAGCATAAAGTTTCAATCGCGTTTTAGGTGAACTTTATTATTTTATTTGACCATGTTGCAATGTTTCAATCAAGATGAAACTTTGAGACAATGTTGTTCATATTATAAAGAAACGACCATAAAATTTAAAAAAAATCTATCTCGCGGTTTTTGAAATATGTAGAAAAGTGCTACAACTACAATATCAAGGACTCAGTCAAAAAACTACGGTTTCCTACAGAAAATCGAATCTCCAAAACTAAACCGAGAAACGCTTTCAAACTTTCACAGTTTCATCTCATCCACTAAACACACATTTTGGCGTAAATTTAAGATTGAGAAATTAAACTTTTATAAGCTTAATTGAGGAATTTGTAGATGTGCTCATACACATGCAAAATCACAAGTTCGAAATGTTTTTCTGATTTACTCAAAATCGGCTTGACAAAATTTTCTAATTTTTAGATATTTTGTTTGCCATATGTTATAGTTTATCGTAATAGTTTTGATTTTTCTAGATGCCATCGCAATCGCTCGGAATTTAGACTCAAGCGATTTCAATTTTTCTCGTTTATCTCCGCAATTTTAAATCCGATTTACAAAATTGTTACACTTTTATAAACTTCAAACTTTGTACAATATTTTGTGTAAGTTTCATTCTAATTCAATGAAGGAAAGTTAGTTAAACGACCGCTCAAAAATGGTAGGTGCGGCTACACGGAAACTGGAGGGAAACACCTTAAACGTACTGTATAGGCTAAAACACGTTCTAAAACCATGCATCGGGGATATTCTAAAACAACGATTTCCTGGCAATATTAAGCTAATTTAGTTATATCTTTACCATTTCCTATCTAAAATGATTAAAAGCTGGCAGTATTTTACAAAAATACTTTTCATTTTGCCAATTTTTTAATACAACCGTTAAATTGTAACTCATTTTGTACATTAATATTTTCTTCCAAGTTAAATGTAGTGAAAGAAAGAAGATGTCAAAATAGTAAATTATTTGTGGAATTTATGCAAGGTTGCTTGCAGCCCGAATTAACATGGAAAGTTCCATGTTCCTTTGCATTCTGTAGGGCGAAAGACCATGGAAATAATGAAAGTGATTGCTGGCGAAGTGAAATTCACGATTTTAATGCTGACAGTGTAGATACAGAAGTGTCACCAATTAAATAAACAAAACTGGTGCCAAATCACGAGCTAAACGCATGCGCTGCGAACTATATGCCGCCGCATACAATGTAAGCTTACTTTTTCCGGGCTGTTGACATAACAACATATGCACTCTCGGAATAGTGTGCTGTCGATCAACTCGCCAGCGATAAGCTAAACCCATACTTTAGAATTCAGTAGAATTTAAAGACCAGCTAGTGGTCAGAACGGGACTTGAACCCGCGACCACCGGATTTAAAGTCCGGCCTCTCCCACTCAACCGCGGCTTAGGATGTTTATTTTCAGTTAAAGATGGGCATCCCTCTTTGCATCACATACCCTACCTGTAAAGATGGTGGTGTATTCTCACTTTAACAGGGTAAAATCTGAGTCCTTCAAGTACTTACTGTTTTATTGGCCATACATAATTTATGGCAACATATTTATTTTAATTATGTCTGATGAGTCTCTAAGATTTTCAGACTTACCCAATTTACCACGCACCGCCGCTAAACATGGGTGGCCCTCTTTAAGTACACTGAAGCGGTGATGAACCCTCTTTCCTAATATATAATCAATTTAAACAGGAAGACCAAGTTCCGGAGAGCCAAGAAGTAGCCTCGGTCCTCTTTGACCCAGACAATAATATCTTCAGGTGCATCGTGTATTTCTGCATTGCTCTTCTTTCCATGGCTGTTATACTGGGACTAATTTGGGAGTACAGAAGAAAGCTGAAGGACCGTGAAGCTTCAATACTCGGTTAAAAAAATACCAGTGAAGGACCCAGACATTGGTGGAGGAGAGGGGAGGGAAGGGAAGCGGAAGGGAGGGGAGGGAAGGGAAGGAAAGGGAAGGGAAGGAAAGGGAAGGGAAGGGGAGGGGAGGGAAGTGAAGGGAAGAGGGAAGGGGAGGCTAGGGGAATGGAGGGAGGGAGCCAACTGAAAATGGTTCCGAATTATAAACATTTCGCTGAGTTTTATGTCGCCATTTCAGCTATAGAAAAAGAACGTTTCGGGCTACTAGAGCGGTTTTCAATTGAGTATCGATTGTATTTCGCGATTGCTTTGGTTTTGTATTGCTACGTTTTGTGATTGGTTAAAAATTCTCTCGCCACTTTCTCAACCAATCAGAACCAAAACCAAAACAAATTGTTTTTGCAAGTATTTGCTTCGTGCTCTGATTAGTTTATTGGATTATCTGCGTCTGTTTTGATTAGCCAGAGTGATAACTTTGGTTTTGGTTTTACATCACACGAGGGAAAACTTATCTAATCTACACGCGAAACCTTATTTCATTTTGAGAGATAGCAGAATTTAAACCAAAAAATAATTGTCAAATTTCTCGAGTTGACACCGCAACGTTAAGTTAATTTGAAACTATGAGTGTGTGTATATCCACTCCCTGAATTTTGCGAACCGAAGACCACTAATCACAAGGAAGACCGATAACACCTGCCGTTCAAAATTTAAACCTAAGTACATTTTCCCATACACGAAATCATCGTATAACACTAAGAGGAAAAACAAACCATTATTAGTTTTCAGCGAATTTTCCAAGACAGAATATTCACACTCTGAAATGCTATCGTATACCTTTAGGGGCACTCGACAAGGAATGTTTAGGAAAACGCTTGGATGGAATGGCTTTTTTCAAATGTTTCAATGTTAGTGCTTTTGAAGGAAACTATACGACCTTTTCGGTTCTCGTAGCTGAATACATTTTAACGATAGAAGGGAGATCTTATTCCCCGAATTCACTAGCTTCTTTCACCTTTCCAAACATTCTAGCTCACCTTCTTTCACCTTTCCAAACATTCTAGCTCGCCTTCTTTCACCTTTCCAAACATTGTAACTCACCTTCTTTCACCTTTCCAAACATTGTAACTCACCTTCTTTCACCTTTCCAAACATTCTTGCTCACCTTATTTCACCTTTCCAAACATTTTTGCTCACCTTCTTTCACCTTTCCAAACATTCTAGCTCACCTTCTTTCACCTTTCCAAACATTCTAGCTCACCTTCTTTCACCTTTCCAAACATTGTAACTCACCTTCTTTCACCTTTCCAAACATTGTAACTCACCTTCTTTCACCTTTCCAAACATTCTTGCTCACCTTATTTCACCTTTCCAAACATTTTTGCTCACCTTCTTTCACCTTTCCAAACATTCTAGCTCACCTTATTTCACCTTTTCAAACATTCTTGCTCACCTACTTTCACCTTTCCAAACATTCTTGCTCACCTTCTTTCACCTTTTCAAACATTCTTGCTCACCTACTTTCACCTTTCCAAACATTCTTGCTCACCTTCTTTCACCTTTCCAAACATTCTTGCTCACCTACTTTCACCTTTCCAAACATTCTTGCTGATCTTCTTTCACCTTTCCAAACATTCTTGCTCGCCTTCTTTCACCTTTCCAAACATTCTAGCTCGCCTTATTTCGTACCCTCCGAAAACAAATTTATTTTTGGTGACGTTATGAAAGTTTGAGACGACATTATTTAATGTAGGGAATCTAATTAATTGCGATTTTTTTTAAATGACTGAGGCTTTCCCATCCAACCAACTGCCCCTGGGTCAACGAGGGTGAGGTCTGACAGAAACAGCTCGTCTTATGCCTAGATTGCTAGAAGTTCCTTGCTGGATTTTAGAGTAGGTGAGCTTATCAAGCGAGGCCGCTAAGATCGTGCGATGGGGAAATCCGGGGGGTGCCTCTATATAAAAATGACGGTGGTGATCGTTGGAATCTCTTTTTGTGGGTGTTAAGCTCAAATTTATTGTCACCCCTAAAAAGGTACCAATTCTTAAACAACGCATGTCATGTTCAGCCATATCTTTCGGCTCGATACCTTAAAAGGTATCGCGATAATTCTAGCGGTAAGCCTAGCGGTATCCTAAAAGGTTACGACAATCATCCCCCGTCATTTTATGTGGGAGTCCCCCCCCCCTTGGGGGAAAGCACTTAAGCTAGCGTTTGAGCTGAGAGAGCATGGGCATTTTAACAACATTATCTCGCTCCACGTCATAAGCTTTTATCACTCCTGTTTACAACAGATATTTACAACAGATGTTGACACGATTACAGTTTCTTTTCTGTTAGTTGAAACTTGTCAGTTTGCATGGATGGTACCAAAAGGGAAAATTAACCTGACATATGTTTTAATCATATCCTGCACGTATTTCATTCGGCTGTTGCACACATTCTTTAGCTCATAATAAAAGGTTTGCAAAAATAAAATTTGTTAACAGATACTGTGTGCTGCTCACCTGTTCGTTGAGTAAAACTCCTAACTTTAAAAGAAAAAATTGAATAAATCGTGATGGTCTTATTGGATTAATTTTTAGTTAGTTCATCATCAACTAGACGCACTTCTTAACTTGTATCCAGTCTGATGCGTCGAACCTTGCAGTCGGGGCTGTACTGGAACAACTAAAAAAAATGGACAATGGAAAAGAAACTGAATCGTGCAGTACTCAATTGATCGCGAGTTGTTGGCCATTTACCTCTCTGTCCGACATTTTCAATACTGAAAATTTCTGAGAGAATGCAGAGTTATGGTGGTCAATAATGTTAAGTCAGTATTTCATACCATGTGTTGTGTGGAGTGCCCGAAGGCGAGATCCTTGAAACTCTACTATTTCTACTAGTATGCATTAATGACTTACTGAATTGTAACCTTTCATCTGATGTACAAATGTACGCTGCCGATACAAATCTTACTTTCTTTGTTTATGATCAGAAGAACTGTTTCAAGCCGTAAAAGTCAAGTCAATCTGAAACAATTGCTTGATGTCAATCCCTTAATATTTAATGTTGTTAAAACAAAATGTATGATTATAGGGACTGCGGATGGCACAAAATCTCTCTACTTCCTCTGACCAATCACAACAGACGCAGACAACATCCTATAAACTATTCAACGCTCAAGGCAAATACATGTAACCGGCGTTGAGCGCGGGAAAAAACGTACGAACAGCTCAGTTACAATTACTTTTGGTTTTACTTCTGATTATTTGATAAAGTGGCGGGAGATTTTTAGCCAATCACAAAGCATAGCAACAAAAAACCAAAGCAATCTCGAAATTACTTTATACTTTGTATAGTGGTAAGTAAGTCACGAATAACGCAACAAATGAAACGACTCTAAGACAATTTCTTGCCAGGAATGGAGCTAATTGGTTTTGACTGTAAAGTGTGTGCCTGCGAGCAAACTCTCTGGTGCAAAAACCAAATGCTGTTTCGAAAATGGTGAATTAAAAAACATAGAGTGCCAAAAATAAGCATTGTTTGAAAATAACTAGATGACGCTGTTTTAGATTTGTTTACGCACGCAATACACGGGAATTTCTCCTGAGGTCACAACAAATTTAACGCATTAAGTCATCCAGTTGTCTCTCATATCACACAATGCATATTTATTTCACGCTAATTTGCTTTATTTCAGCTTTTACAAATGACTCCCGATCCGCCATCCACAAGGTAAAATCAAAGACTCCAATGAGCCAACTCGTGAATATGGAACGCTATTTTTATACTGACGGAATAGCAGACCGGAAGTTCTTTTTAAAAGTTCAAATGAAGCAGCTTTTGCCCCCGGCCCCCCGGGCTTTTGCCTCGAGCACGATGAAAACATCTTAGCGTGACATAAATATGCATTCATTTTTGTGTGAAACGAGACAACGGCACCCACACACTTGTTATATTTATAAACGAAATACGCTTATTTGTAAACTGAAAGTGATATAAAATGGTACATGTTAAGTTGCTCAATCTTTTAATTTCATTTGCAGTTACAAATAATCGTACAGTCGAAACCGTTGATACTGACACCGAAGGGACGACGGAAACTATCTATATGAACGGTGTTTGGGTTTTCTTTAATCGGTTTAAGCTTTTATTTGTTTCACAGATCAATTAAAGAACTACCCTGGGGAACAGAGGTTCTCTTGCTGCACGCTTTCGTGAGAAGTCGAGGTCGGCTTTTCTGCGGCTAAAAAATAAGAGACATAAGAGGCGTGTAATATGGGAGAGATGAGAGCGCAAGAAAAGCCTCTGGCACACAGGGTATTAAGTAATGATCCGCATTAGAAGCGCTGAACGGCAATGCGCGATGGAATGTCAACCTTTTTCATTGTTACAACTAATGATCTCATTTGTCTAGACTCAAAAACTGCTAAAAAGTTAAGGCTCAAGGTGCATTTTGTCTATTTTTTTAAGGTTTCAAGTAATTTGAGGCCCAATCGCACAACTTGCAAGTTTTAAAAGATATTGTATTTGGGGATCTTCATCAAAGAAGCGAAATTATTAGTTATTGTCTTCTGCTATTCTGATTGGCTAAGCACGAGCATTTCTTAAAATTTAATTGACGCAAATGGATTTTCTTTATTTTTCTGAAATATAATTATGAACCATCAGCCCCTCCTCTATTCTTGAAACCAAAGATTTCCTATGTGGGAAAGAGCCAATGCCGCAGAACAATGGAGTTTACTGTAGTTCTTATGTGGAACATTACTTAAAGAAGGAGCGATCATTAGAATACCCGGCCACTTATTTACATATCCCTTAACGTTTTATAGAACGAAGCATATGAAAACAAAAGGATCCATTCTTGTTCAAGTGACCGGGTATTGTTCAGTTTAGCCTCAAAGAATTGATGACTAAACAAATTTTAAACACTACGTCACCCAGTTCTCAATGCTTATATTTGTCTCACGCTAATAGTTGTGTTTTGATTTTAAACCTTTTTAGAAACAAAATTTGGTTATGTCTCCGAGCCCGAAAGCTTGCTCGCAGGCTACACCTATAAAAACAACATTTACCGTACTGTAGCGTTTACCTAAGTCTCTAAAGTTAGTCCCGATCAGGATCCGAACTCGCATGAACTCGGGAGCCGGGAGCGTTGGTTATAGGATCAGCAAAACAGCGCGCCAGTCAATTGCGTTACAAGTTGGCAAACAATATATCGGGTTAAATTTAAATATTTCAACCATGTCGAGTTATCTCATACAGTATTTCAAACAAAGTCTTGAAAAATCAATTTCAAGTCCGCAGATCGGTTTTAATTTTCCATACTGAGTTTGAAGTCAGAATTGAAGAGTAAACATAAAAATAACATCACATGTGCCATTATAGTTTTAATTTTCTTCTATTTATTTGCAAAGAATGGCATGATAAATAAATAAACTTACAAAACCAAACCTTCGTTATTGAAATTGTAACCAAGGTCCCTACAATTCTTACTTTTACAATGCCATTCAAACATGTGTTATTATTAATATTATTACTTCAGCGTTACTTATTTTTGGTGTTATGTAAATTATATAAATTACCAATGAAACGCTTGTTATCATCGTCTTGCATACATGGCAATGTGATGGATATTACACAAAGTTTTCGTACTCAAACGTACGTTTCTCAAACGCTCCGATTATATTTCGTGATCGAAAAGCTATGAAAACGATGTTAAAACATAACTAAAGCGCGCTAAATTAATCACAAAAGCATTCACTACTTTGTTATATATACGATTAACTATTTTCTGATTATCTGCAAGTTATTGATAATATAAAGAAAACATTTCAATTACATTGACTCTTTATAAATACAGGAAGCAAATTGGCTAGATTAGACTAAAACTACCAGCCAAAAATTGATGAAAACGGACTGA
The DNA here is from genome assembly GCA_022457155.1 of Cladopsammia gracilis. NCBI lineage: Eukaryota > Metazoa > Cnidaria > Anthozoa > Scleractinia > Dendrophylliidae > Cladopsammia > Cladopsammia gracilis. The sequence continues at coordinate 1,369,368 of JAJGOT010000081.1, read as the reverse complement.
TTTTACATGCATACATTTACTGGACTTTCCTATTGTTTTGAATAATATCGAATTTACTACAATCGTTTACTATTTGTGTAGCTTTCCAAAGTGAAACTGGTTATTGCTGGTTTTATATAGTAAGATGACCGATCGTGCGCATGCTTAGTGAAAACTCGATATCAACCGATCTCGGAACAATTACATCTGAGTTTCAAGTTCCACGGTCTTGCTGGTGCTAGGAAATGCGTCATCGTAATATGGCTCTTTCTCATCTACTAGATTGAAATCATAATAAGGAGTGTCAGCCGTCATCATCTCTTCCAATGTAGTTATCAGTTCGGCGAATGACGGTCGTTCATCTGGATTCTCTTTCCAACAGTCCAGCATTAACGTGTATCTGTTAAGGGTGAATATCCTATTTACGTTTAAGTGCAAGTTTAATAAACTTATTTTATTAGAAATCTTACCGTATTTTCTCGATTAAACGCCGGGTCCCGAAAAAGGCCGGGTATAATAGAGGAAGTTGTAAGTAAGCCCCCCAAACGTTTATTTGTGGTATAATAAACTTAAGATTTAAGGGCAAGGTACACGGCTGCCAAGAAAAACGAATAATAACCCTTTCTTAAAAAATGGCGGGCGAGAAAAAACTGCTGATTCAAAGAAACGCCGGGTCCACTAGGCCAAGTTGGAAAAAAAAGCCGGGGGCGTTTAATTGAGAAAACACGGTATTAGTAATATTTTTATTTTTTGAAACCAACGCTATAAATCTACCTATAAATCATTTTTTGGCAATTTTATAAGAGTGATAAAACGTCAGTTCCTATGACTTTATCCATTCAACTCTCTCAAGTAGGACACTCCTGCAAGGCGGAAAACTCTCTAGGCGGACATCAGCAGTTTACTCGTTCTGGACGAATTTCAGTTGTTTTTCTGCATGAGGCTCACACCTCTCTAAGGAGAACAGCTGGAGCAGGTTCTAAGGGTGTCCAGCTCAGAGATAGTTCACTGTTCTCTGATGCAGTTCATAGCACGACTTTCAAGGAGCCCTAAAGGCCGAGAGAACCTCGTCTTCGGATCAGAGTTCTCTCTACGCCATTAATCTCCCTATTTTGTCTTATTTGAAGAAAAAAAGTTTAATTGGTATTTGGTTTAATTTCCCGGATATCAACAAGAACAATTGGTGGCCCAGTTGGTAGTTAACTTACATTTCATCATTACACATGACGGGTTTTTCCATGCGATATCCCGACTTCAGAACATTTTGCAACCTCCTGTTGCTTATTCCAGTATATGGGATGCCTCCTTAAAATATCAATTTAAAGATCAATGGTGAGAAATAAAAAAAAAAACATTAAACGTTTATTTCTAAAGATAAAATTTGGCAACAGATCAGAACGAATGAAACCATATCAGGTGGAGGAGGGGTTGGACTATGAAGCAAGGAAAAATACAGAAAGCAATCCAAGCATTTCTAATAATTGACGCCTTTCAATAACTTTTATTTACATATTTAGTATACTTATTTAGTGATAATGATACATGTAAATTAATGAAATTTTTAAAGTGCATTTCCTATGAAAATATTCAAACACGCCTTTCATTTAATAAATATCTGGAATAGCGATTTATATATTAGTTAAAAGAAAAGCAATATAAGGTTGAAAAAATCTTACCCATCGTAGCCAACTCCCACAGTACCACTCCGAAGGACCATCTAAGAACAAGGTATGAGGAATCAAATAATACTTTAATACCAATAGCAAGTATTTTGTGATGTGTTACTGGCTCTTTCAAGATTGACGGAAGGCAACGATTGCCCGCTACAGAGTGTCCCAAGAGTTCATGTCCCTATTTTAAAGGCGCTTATCTCCTTTATGTTTTGATAAATGTGACTCATTTGTAATGTCACAAACAAAATATTTCATGTTGCAAGTTGTAAAAGTACAATACTCATCCCAGAAGTCCCCCTGCCTAAACAATACCTTGCAATATCTTAGATATTGGGAGGATCAGCAGAAAGCACTGTTTGCTGGGTGGTGTTACGCAAGAAACCTACATACCATTATGAAATATATATGACATCATAGCTATTCATGCATATGCTATGGGACAAAAGAGACATATCACATTCACATACTTACACATCATTCTTATAAGTGAAAATTCCGCTCTGCAGCGCCTCCGGTGCCGTCCATTTGATCGGCAGTTTTTTCACGTTCGTCACCTCATATATCTCACCCTCACTGGTGTGACGTAGCAAACCGAAATCAGCAATCTTCACCGTTCTGTCTTCACCAAGGAGAACATTACGGGCTGCCAAATCACGATGAACAAATCCTTTGCTGGCCAAGTAATCCTGACGGAATTAGATAACAAAAACATTTTAAGAGTAACCTGGCACCTATTACAAATAGCTTTCTGTACATTATACATTTTCCAAAAGTCCTACTTACATTTAAATAAAGAGAAAGTTCATACACGAGGGGTTTTATTTGTTTGAATGGGCAGGTGTGTTTCTTTGTAGGGTATCATACGTTTGAGAATGGTTATGAAAGGGTTGGGGGGAGGGAGTGATGGAAGGGGAAATTTACATGTAGATTTGATTGTGCTTATCATAGATTGTTATTTAACAACTATCCACCGAAGTGGTGGTGGGTAGTTGTTTTAGTATATACTGAAACAGTGAGATAATATAACGAAAATGATTCTTTTTAACTCATTTATTCCTGTCAACGATTACAATTTTCGCGCGCAAATTGCTGGGAGGTGAATAGCACTTGCTATTCCGAGTTTCATTAGCCAATCAGAGCGCGCCAAAAATGCTCTCCACTGTTTCAGTATATACTAAAGATTATGAGTGAAAAAGTGCCTCAGCCGGGAGTTGAACCCGGGTCTCCTGATTACCGGACAGATGCCTTAACCACTAGGCCACTGAGACAACCACACTTACAAACAACACATTTGTGGCTTCATAGTGGAAAGCTCTTGGGAGACATTTACACAAATACTGCAATTAGGATCGCGTCACTTTACCCAGTCGTTCAGCGATTCACAGTCCACTCCCCTAGGAAATTAAATTTCTGTTCTCACTTTAACTGTCAATGTATATATTTCAGGCCTTCTTCAGGTGGAACTATTTACAGGAATAAAAATTTAAAAAGCTAAAAATGTTTAGCTTTTTAAATTTTTATTCCTGTTAATAGTTCAACCTGAAGAAGGCCGAAGGCCGAAAAGTCGACTGAATTAAATAGCAGGAACAGTTAGAAGTTTGCTTCTATGTCACATCTTCGTACACCTATCCACTAATTCACATAGAAGCACTGTATCCTACGTGGATCCTTCTACTGGGTGTCATTCGTTTGGTCAACCATATTTATCCTGTTTATATATATATATAATATATATATATATATATATATATATAGTTTGAGCACTCTCGTGACTCCACAATGCAATCCAACAATGTGTAACCGTACCTCCTGTGCCCAAGTTCAGGAGTTGCCATAAAGCCATTATGGTAACAACCGGGAGGGCACATTGTATACATAATTATATGTTACGCTCACTGTTCATACAGTTTGAGCACTCTCTGGATTGGGTGGAGAGCCTCGTAAGAGGTGTTCACTATTGGCATATTGCTTCGCTCACTGCTCGCAGTTTGAGCACTCTCGTGACTCCACAATGCAATCCAACAATGTGTAACCGTACCTCCTGTGCCCAAGTTCAGGAGTTGCCATAAAGCCATTATGGTAACAACCGGGAGGGCACATTGTATACATAATTATATGTTACGCTCACTGTTCATACAGTTTGAGCACTCTCTGGATTGGGTGGAGAGCCTCGTAAGAGGTGTTCACTATTGGCATATTGCTTCGCTCACTGCTCGCAGTTTGAGCACTCTCGTGACTCCACAATGCAATCCAACAATGTGTAACCGTACCTCCTGTGCCCAAGTTCAGGAGTTGCCATAAAGCCATTATGGTAACAACCGGGAGGGCACATTGTATACATAATTATATGTTACGCTCACTGTTCATACAGTTTGAGCACTCTCTGGATTGGGTGGAGAGCCTCGTAAGAGGTGTTCACTATTGGCATATTGCTTCGCTCACTGCTCGCAGTTTGAGCACTCTCGTGACTCCACAATGCAATCCAACAATGTGTAACCGTACCTCCTGTGCCCAAGTTCAGGAGTTGCCATAAAGCCATTATGGTAACAACCGGGAGGGCACATTGTATACATAATTATATGTTACGCTCACTGTTCATACAGTTTGAGCACTCTCTGGATTGGGTGGAGAGCCTCGTAAGAGGTGTTCACTATTGGCATATTGCTTCGCTCACTGCTCGCAGTTTGAGCACTCTCGTGACTCCACAATGCAATCCAACAATGTGTAACCGTACCTCCTGTGCCCAAGTTCAGGAGTTGCCATAAAGCCATTATGGTAACAACCGGGAGGGCACATTGTATACATAATTATATGTTACGCTCACTGTTCATACAGTTTGAGCACTCTCTGGATTGGGTGGAGAGCCTCGTAAGAGGTGTTCACTATTGGCATATTGCTTCGCTCACTGCTCGCAGTTTGAGCACTCTCGTGACTCCACAATGCAATCCAACAATGTGTAACCGTACCTCCTGTGCCCAAGTTCAGGAGTTGCCATAAAGCCATTATGGTAACAACCGGGAGGGCACATTGTATACATAATTATATGTTACGCTCACTGTTCATACAGTTTGAGCACTCTCTGGATTGGGTGGAGAGCCTCGTAAGAGGTGTTCACTATTGGCATATTGCTTCGCTCACTGCTCGCAGTTTGAGCACTCTCGTGACTCCACAATGCAATCCAACAATGTGTAACCGTACCTCCTGTGCCCAAGTTCAGGAGTTGCCATAAAGCCATTATGGTAACAACCGGGAGGGCACATTGTATACATAATTATATATATATATATATATATATAACATCCTGTGCCCAAGTTCAGGAGTTGCCATAAAGCCATTATGGTAACAACCGGGAGGGCACATTGTATAAATAATTGTATATATATATATATATATATATATATATATATATATATATATATATATATATATACATATATATATATATATATATATATATATACCACACGTGTGGGATCATCTGAGGTGGCTTATAGCCTATCTTCAACTCCAGCATATCATCACTGCACTGATGCGGTCCAGAAGGCCGAAACAGTACTGTCTGCAGTTATATATATCCCTTCGTTGCAAAGCTTACTTACCATTCCTTGAGCAATCTGCCACGCAAAACAAATGAGATCGTTTGAAGAAATATCACGATCATCATCTTCATCGTTATCACATCTTTCTTCCTCTTGCTCGATAGTGATCTTCACTTCTGTACTTCCCAGAGGCTCGGAAATAGGCAGCTCTTTTCCCCTCGAGTTATGGCCACATTTGCTGGAAGGTACCGCCAAGGTCGACATGAGAGGCTGATTTATCCCTTCCTTTTCTTTTTTTCCAGTTGATATGTTTACATCTAGATTTTTTGTTTTCGCTTTGTCGTCTTTCAGTCTTTCTATTTCCTTTTGCTTTCCCTTGTCATCGTCCTCTTCCTTTTCGTTGATAGTGCCGTTCATTCCTCGATTTACCTCTGCTCTCCCAAGGCTGCTGAACCGATGAGTGGTACTTTCACCTGCAGTGATGATATTCGGCACAGCATCTTTGTGAACTTCCTGCATTCCTTCCCCGTCTCCAATGGTTGAGCACTGAGGTACGATGTTAAGTGGGCGGGTATTGTTGGCTTCAATGCTTGTTATCTTATCAATTTCTTTCTTTTGCTTGGAGGCATTCCTTTTCCCGTCGTCTTTTCTTTGTTCTGCCAAGCCCTCTTTACTAACGTCACTTTCGGCCCATTCCCTTCTTTGTTTTTTATCTTCTGTATTTGCTTCTTCCATTTGAGCTTTTTTCACATTTTCGTATGTATTATCTTCCTTATTGATATCTTCCTTATTGATATCCCCAGAAGTCATTTTCGAGCTTCCAAGATCAGCAAACAGGTTCTCAATTGAAGGGTCTGTCAGCTCTTCAAAAATTCCTGTATCAATACTGTTTTTCATCGTTAGCTGCAATTAAATTTAAAGAAACATTAGTGAAAGTAATCATTAGGTAAATGCTGCTTGACATTATGCAAGAATTCAGAGGAATATTTTCTTACAAAGTGCATATAAGGCCATTCTAAAGAGAAAATATGATATAACATGTTAGTTAGCATGGTATGTACAACCAAATACTGACTTGTTGCCTTTTGTTTCTAAGCCACTGAAGAAGATCCCCGTGTGGGACATATTCCATGATTAACATGATGGGCTCTGACTTGATCCAGTATCCAAGCATGCTCAGAACATTACGATGAGAGCCGATCTCCTTCATGAGGTCAATTTCCTGAAGAAACTGCCGTTTGCCATCCTCTCCGGCTCTTTCTGAAAAAAGATATATACATATGTAAACTTGTCACAAGCATCAACTCGTCCAGTCTTTCATAAAAGTAATATAAATTTAACACAAATGAAGACGAACCAATACTTTTTTTGTCTGACACCTATATTTCGACCACATTTAGTGGTCTTCTTCAGGGTGACTAAAACACCGTTAAAGTATTACACTTTTACAGCCATGCTCCGTCACGCGTGACCAGTAATCTAGAGAATGAAATTAACATTTGAATATTTCTTTGTAACGTCCGAGATTTGAATGAAACCTTGAAGATCTTTGTGGAAAACACTTTGAAAGTAACGAATTAACGGAAAATAACTTCGCTGCACGCATAAAAAAAAACTAATATTGTTCGGATATGTAACATTTCAAACAAAATGATATTTTGTTGCTCTTTGTTTCCGAAAATGCGGTACAATTCTCACGGGAATTCCGAATCTCGGAATGAATTTTTAAAACCGACGCGTAATCTTGAAAACTCCATTTAATTTTCCAAAATACTGGTGACAGTAGTAGGAAAATGGGGGTTCACAATCAGGGGAGGAGGGGAGTGGGTGACGTCATGATCCCTAGAGGTGACGTCATGGGTTAAAAATAGGTAGAGATGACATCATAATCTATTTTAGGTCAATGGGGAGTGATGACATCATATTATAAATTGTATGTTCACGCCCGGGATCGGGGATTAGCTGACGTCATGATCCCTAGAGGTGAGGTCATGGGTTAAAATAGGTAGAGGTGACATCATAATCTATTTTAAGTCAATGAGGAGTCGAAGATAAATGACATCATAATTTATTTTAACTGAATGGGGAGTCGGGAATAAATGACATCATAATCTATTTTTAACTCGAGAGTCACACTGGAGTAGAATGACGTAATGTGATTAATTTTAGATTGTTGATTTAATAATTTTAATGGTTATAAATTCAAGGGGATGCTCTATGAAAAGCTAAAATGGTAGTGATCTCGAAGCTAATATGGGTATTACTCTCTCTTTTCTTCGAAACCGGTTTGATCGATAACGCTTTTTAGCAAGAAGTATAAGTTTTACTTCGAGTGAACTATTGTTTTTGTAACCACTAGACCATCAAAGCTGTGGACATTATAACCGAATAAAACTAATTAGAGGTTTACGAAACATTCAAGTTTAGAAGCAATAAAATTGCACAGGATAAAAAACCGCTTCTTATTGGTATTTACCGCCGTTTTAGCCGCCACATCACTAGACTCTATGTCGATTTTCAGTTTGCAAGCCATCACCCACTTTAAGTTTTAAAACATGACTTTACCAGATCACCTTCAAAGTTCAAACTTTTAATTATGCGAACTTACACTAAACTAAATTTGCATGGAAAATTAGCACCTCGGAAAAATAAACAAAGCAACCAATTACATGCGCGCGCTAAAACAATAAAACCACACTTTATTAAGTTCAAACTATATTTATTGATAACAAACAATTTCATAATTATACAGACAATTTAAAAGCTTAGTTGGAAAGGAACAGAGTTTATTTATTCTTTTTCATCGGGTTTATACAGAGTACTCTTTGATTCCCTTGGTTTTCTGTATCTCACCGCACTGCAATCATCGTTTCGGGTGAAATTAATGCTCTTGATTCTTTGAATGCTTGTAAGGTTCAGCTCTAAATCTGTAACGCCGCGATCGCCTTTTAGGTTTATCATCACCAACATCTAAGTAATTTACTAATTGGATTCGAGGTCGTTTGCGCTTCGGTGCTGGCGAGGGTGATTGTACTGTGGGGGGAGGGGTCAAGACGGCTGGATTTAAAGGTAGTGGCATTACTGCGGAAGTTTCTTGTATGGTGGGCGCTGGAGAGGGTGTCGCGATAAATGGATTTAAGGGTGTAGAGGTTGTCACCGCTGTTACTGCTGTGGGTTCTTGCATAATGGTGGGTAAATTATCTTTCGGATGACTTGCAAAACTCCTTTTCATTTCATCAGACTGTTGAGGTCTTCCGTTCAATTGATGTTTAAACGTTAGATATCTGTTTTGCAGCTCAAGGTACTGTTTGGCTTTGTCATTTCCCCCAAGGTCTGTACGAGAGAGAAGGCTGTTCATTCTGTCCTGTAGTCCCTGCATGGCTGAGAGCTGTCGAAAGGTTCTGTTGTCTGAGATACTTTAGTAGCTCCTGAGAAATATTGTCTTGTACCCCTGTTTGATTAAACTGTTCTTCGCTGGGTAGTACATTCGTTCGCAGTCTACAATTATCTTGTGTGGTTGTTTTTAAATCCACCAGGAGATAACCAAACGGTCTTCGTACAGCCTCTTCGTACTGGTTTATAAAGAAAGCCGTTTGCCCAGGATACATTTGCTTGGCTAGAGTCAAAATTTGCAGTTTGTCTCTGGGATTCTTGAAAAGGACCAAGTAGTGACTGTTTAAACTGATACTACGGCTTTCCTTCCCCTGATGAAATAGATTCTGTACGATATAAATGACACTCAGGTTGCGGTGATGAGAACCTCGTGTAAAAAGGTTTACTATTCGCTTGTCTTTGCCAGCGTCAATCATTTGATCGTCAAAGACGATTAAGTTCCGTTTATTGACATCGAAATAGGAATCGTGTTCCAACGCAGGAGGAATGCCCTTGACAAATTCAATTTGTGGTATTGTGACTAGCATTTGTATGTACGCGGGCTGCCATTGGGAATAACACCAGACAATCCTCTCGGGTGGTGGATTTATCACGTCTGAGGCCTGTTGTAACAGTGATTGAACCCAAAACGTTTTCCCCGAACCGGTCATCCCTGCAACCATACAAGTAAAAGGGTGCTCGAAGTGAAACCGCTGACACTTTTGTGTAGAAATCGGCATTGCTTTAAATGGAGTGAAAGTCGGACTGGTGTGTTTGTTGGTCATATGTCTTTGCATACTATCTTTCCTGCTAAATGTCTTCTCACAAACGGGACAGGACAAATTCATGTCAACTCAATGAAAGCTCAATGTGAACTGAGAAAGAGACGAATGTTGCTCACTAAAAAAGGCTAGTTCCTCCTCAATCCTATTGTTTTCACCACCACCACCACCACCACCACAATTCTATTGTTTTCACCACCACCAGCACCACCACCACCACAATTCTATTGTTTTCACCACCACCACCACAATTCTATTGTTTTCACCACCACCACCACCACAATTCTATTGTTTTCACCACCACCACCACCGCCACAACAATTCTTTTGTTTTTACCACCACCACCACCACCACCACCACCACCACCACAGTTCTATTGTTTTCACCACCACCACCACCACCACAATTCTATTGTTTTCACCACCACCACCACCACCACCACAATTCTATTGTTTTCACCACCACCACCACAATTCTATTGTTTTCACCACCACCACCACCACAATTCTATTGTTTTCACCACCACCACCACCACCACCGCCACAACAATTCTTTTGTTTTTACCACCACCACCACCACCACCACCACAGTTCTATTGTTTTCACCACCACCACCACCACCACAATTCTATTGTTTTCACCACCACCACCACCACCACCACAATTCTATTGTTTTCACCACCACCACCACCGCCACAACAATTATATTGTTTTCACCACCACCACCACCACCACAATCCTATTGTTTTTTCCTTCTATTCCACGATAAAAGACAGTTACTCACTATTCTTACCTCATTCTATAGTTATGTCTCAAGTAGTAAAGAACAATTGGGGTTTTCTACAGCTCTTAGCTAATGGCCCCGATCATCAACGCCAATTTCTCTTAAGGACAGCTTCTCCACAACAGGTTCACGCCTTGTTACATATTCTTTATAATGTTCTTAAGGAAAACATTCCCTGTTCTGAAACAAATAAGCGTGTTTTGCTCCAACATAAGGATGCTCTTATTAATCTGGCCGAGCAAAACGTTCCCTACAAGACAAAGAAGCAAATACTTGTACAAGAGGGTGGTGGCTTTATACAAGACTTATTAGCCCCCGTTGTTACAAGCTTGGGCGTTTTGATGCTATAAAAGAAACTTTACAACATTGCACTGATCATTTGAAGCTTGTCTTTTAACGAGTAGGGATCGATATGAAGAGAAAAGTAGACTGGGATGAAGAAGAAATGGAGAGCGGTATGGAAGACACTATAACCTCCGATGAGGACAACGATGACGAGAAAGACAACGAGGAGCCAAGAATTAAAGATGCTTTGGGCAATCTTTCCAAAGCGGTGTCAAAAGAACGTGCTTCTGATTTGTTGCATAGTATGGCCGCTTCCAAAGATATCCTGTTTTGGACACCTAGAGGCCAATTACTCCGAAATCAGCGCATAATACCCGTGACAAACATCGCAGAGCTGGTTGAGTATGTGCTACTTCCCCATAACGATGATGTAGCCCGACCCCGTGCGCTTAATACCTTTTTAGATGGACTCGCAGAGTTGGGAATTGATAAGCGTTTAATCAAGAATAAAAAACTGTTAAGCGATCTTTTAGAGAAAGAAAAGATCTATCAAGAACAAAAAGAATCCGACAACGAGACATATGAAGGAGATTCAACCGACAGCGAAGGAGAGGAAAGCGCTTCTGAGAACAGTCCGGCCGATGGGTCTGAAGAGAGCGACCAAGAAATTCAAATTGATGAAGATGATGCAGGAAATTCAACCGACAACGAAGAAGAGGAAAGCGCTTCTGAAAGCGGGAAAATAATTCAGGCAAAAAGTCAAATCCCATGTCATCATTGCGAGAGTTCAAATGTGTATATAACCGGAGTCGTGAAATGTCCCAAATGCTTTTGGCATGATAATAAAAAGATTTGCCCCATATGCGAGCACAAGATTCCTTTGGACAAAACTAAACTCGTGAAAGAGACCCTTGCTCGTTGCGATGATTGCAGTGCGGTGAGATACAGAAAACCAAGGGAATCAAAGAGTACTCTGTATAAACCCGATGAAAAAGAATAAATAAACTCTGTTCCTTTCCAACTAAGCTTTTAAATTGTCTGTATAATTATGAAATTGTTTGTTATCAATAAATATGGTTTGAACTTAATAAAGTGTGGTTTTATTGTTTTAGCGCGCGCATGTAATTGGTTGCTTTGTTTATTTTTCCGAGGTGCTAATTTTCCATGCAAATTTAGTTTAGTGTAAGTTCGCATAATTAAAAGTTTGAACTTTGAAGGTGATCTGGTAAAGTCATGTTTTAAAACTTAAAGTGGGTGATGGCTTGCAAACTGAAAATCGACATAGAGTCTAGTGATGTGGCGGCTAAAACGGCGGTAAATACCAATAAGAAGCGGTTTTTTATCCTGTGCAATTTTATTGCTTCTAAACTTGAATGTTTCGTAAACCTCTAATTAGTTTTATTCGGTTATAATGTCCACAGCTTTGATGGTCTAGTGGTTACAAAAACAATAGTTCACTCGAAGTAAAACTTATACTTCTTGCTAAAAAGCGATATCGATCAAACCGGTTTCGAAGAAAAGAGAGAGTAATACCCATATTAGCTTCGAGATCACTACCATTTTAGCTTTTCATAGAGCATCCCCTTGAATTTATAACCATTAAAATTATTAAATCAACAATCTAAAATTAATCACATTACGTCATTCTACTCCAGTGTGACTCTCGAGTTAAAAATAGATTATGATGTCATTTATTCCCGACTCCCCATTCAGTTAAAATAAATTATGATGTCATTTATCTTCGACTCCTCATTGACTTAAAATAGATTATGATGTCACCTCTACCTATTTTTAACCCATGACCTCACCTCTAGGGATCATGACGTCAGCTAATCCCCGATCCCGGGCGTGAACATACAATTTATAATATGATGTCATCACTCCCCATTGACCTAAAATAGATTATGATGTCATCTCTACCTATTTTTAACCCATGACGTCACCTCTAGGGATCATGACGTCACCCACTCCCCTCCTCCCCTGATTGTGAACCCCCATTTTCCTACTACTGGTGACGCGTGACGGAGCATGGCTGTAAAATTGCTAAGGCATCTGATGTCAATAAAACGCGTGCGCACCAAAACAACTGACCGTTATGTTGAAACTGTAACGGAAACGTATTGCTTTGCATTAAAAAAAACCTGACTATTCATACGCGTGCGATTGGCTTACAAAAACTATTCATACGCGTGCGCTCGAGCTTATACGTGACTTCTTGTTTTGAGCATAAAAACCATCATTGTCACGCAGCTCTCTCTCACATTTGACCCAGTCTATCAGTTGAACGCTCATGTGTTCCAATCATGAGCATTCGACTGATAGACTGGGTCAAACGTCGAGGGTTAAACAGCTATTTATCAGTGAATTGTGTGCTGGAACAGTTCCCAATAGGCCAAGGGGGGGATTTGCATATATCCCATGATGCTTTGGAGCGACTTTTATCACTTTGGCGAGAAAAATGGCGGGCAAAGGCGGTAAAGATGGACGATAAAGGTCGTTTTTGTTTCGCTATTTCTTCTACTTCTGTTGGATTACGGTAAGTGATTTTTCTTTGTAGCATTGAAAATTGTTTTAAAATTATATTGCATGTAATAATACGTTGTTAGGTGCCATGAAGCGTGAAAAAATAGACTCGAACAATAGAGCACGTTTTCAATAGCGGTCCTTTGTTGTTCTGTTCACTGTTGACTGCCTCAATTATTGTTCGATTTTTTTGTGTTATTTGCAAATCCATGTCTTCCCAAGCTTTGCATAATGAGAACAAAGGTAAAATATTCAGAAACCGGGACTTGACCTCTTTTGACCTCTCTAGTTTGGGCGGTAGAGCGCTAAATATAACGTACATATTTCGGTCGTTTCATGCCGTTCGAGTGACATATTTCAGGCTTCAAATTTGCTGTCATGTCTACGAATCAGTTCTCATTCGTAACGAGAACTGCGAATTTGCCCCATTTTTTGGAAGTATGCTTTATATTCTTTATCTAAATTAGTTATTAAATTGTTTAACGGCCGTTTTCAGATGTTTCGTTGTTGTTTTTTCGATTTAGTCAAGATTGTTTTCTTCTGTTTTCAGCTAAGGGCTTTTGTCTGTCATATTTGTATGGACGAAGATAATTTAAAACGGGGTCATGTACCCACACACGACACTCCAGGAAAACCAGAGAATAAACGACGACCAGAAGGTCCAGAGGAGTCGCCGGTTTCAAGGACGGGAGTAAGAAGAACAATTTCAGATGCCGTTGAGTTTAAGTCCACAACAAGGAGCCCTGCTCAAAAGGTAAGGCTGAATCAGCTTATTTGTTTTCCACTTCCTATACCACATTAACAAGAAGTATAAAAATAAATCTTAAGTGCTTTTGTTTAGCTAAAATATCAGAAATATATTGAGTTGTTTGGTGAATTATTTTTCGGGTTAAAATTTGTGTTATTTTTTTGATAGGCTGCAAAGTCTTTGTTGAAGACAGCCAGAAAGAAGGCCTCTCCATTGAAATTTTCAACCAGTACTCCTGTAAGACAAAAAAGGTCTAGGCCAATCCCATGGACGGTAGCCGAAGATACTGCCCTTGTGCAGTTTGTAGCTCTGCATCAAGAATACCTTTCTGAAGATAACAAGTGGCCCTCTTTTGGCTCCAAGAATGGATACTGGCAGGAAGCAGCTACTTACCTGAACCAGTCAGTGAAATATGCTTCTCGTACTCGTTCAGGTAACAAGTACTAAAATAATAATCAATTATTATTGATTAAGAGCGGATTTTTACTTGAAAAAAGATACAGCTTTGTTATGAAATGTAAATATTTGTACAAAATTTTAAGAATTAAATACATTGAAATAAGTAGCAAACAACATTTTGCTGTCTTCATGATGATGTTTGTGGTTTATTTTCGCTTGTTATTATCTTAAAATTGTTTATCAGAGACTTCTTTAATTTAAATCGTACAAAAGCTCTTGCATTTTTTTAAATACAATTTAAAGTCTTCAAACATCTATCGGTATGTAAATCACATAATTTCAATAATAATTTTATATGAAAAATGTGCTTTTGATTTCTAGTCATTCAAATTCCTATAACAAGTGGTAATGAACCGCGCTGTGAAACCTCAGGATTAAAACTACAAATGTACCGTATCATTGATGTTTTTTGCTGAAAAACAATTTCATGCTTTTTTCAGCTGCTGCTGTGAGGCAGCACATGATGGTGGACATTAAAAAAAAGTTTAAAAGTATTGATGAGGCTGAAGATGCACTGGGCTTAACAGTGGAGTCGTATATTGAAGACTGCAGCATAAGTACAACTCCATCACCTGCTGCATTAAATATTAGCCAGTCACTGCTTGATAAGATGACTCATCTTACACCATCCCAGTTGAAAGATGTAGTCATCGAATCATTGCAACTTTTGTCGAAGCTCCCCAACCCACCATCAGCCATCTTCGAAGCATTGGGAAACACTTTCTTGGAAATAGAGTGGATAGCCAAACACATCGTCCAGTTAATTGTATCTTGGTTCGAAAGAACCGATTTACAGGATGCTATCAAAGTACTTAACAAGTGCTTCGATATAACTGCACGTAAAATGGATATTACAACAAATGTCCTAAACTTTCCACATCTGTCTTTGCAAGCCATGAAAAAACTACAGGATCTTGATAAATCTAACACAGTTTACAACTTAAGCAAGGTGATAAGTGAAACAAGGCCTGATGGATCTGGCACTCTTATGCCACTTAAGAGAATGCCCTTTGGGATGATACAATACATGGTTGATTTCTTCGCTTGCACAAATGTTATGCAGGTAACTGAAATTGCTCTGAATTAGTTGGTCGATTAATTGGTCGATTATTATTTTTTCCAGTGTCAAATAGTGATATACATGTACATGTATCCAGTGTATATTGTTATACAACTTTTCCCTGGAAATCACCATATTGCACTCCTTGTATATACAGTACTGGAAAGGTGATTGGATTCCCGGGTGTCTCATTTTCAAGATAGTGGTTGAATAATAGTAGTAATGATAACCAAATTTTTATCCAGGATAAACCTTCAGTACAATAGTAATGTTATCAACGGGGTCCTGAAATGATTGTTCGAAGCTTTGTTGATACCACTATAAATTCTGGGGCTGGGTTTTCTAACTAACTCCTGACCAGGTATAGACCCTCAATTTCAATTTACCGATGGTTCACCCTTGAGGCGGTGGAGAAATGTGTTTTTGAGATGGGGCATTTGCATCAGGTTTAAATTGGAGTTAATATGCCATGTTTTATTCCAACAGTAATATGTTACAATTTTTGTAAAAACTAAATAGACACCAAAGCTAACATTGAGTTCTATTCCACAGTACAATAATTGCCTTTTGACAATCTTTGATCTTAGTTTTATTGTTTTTGCACTGTGTAGCTGTCTGTTCCAGAAGATTTCAAAATATGGCATGAAACAATGCTTGCAGAATTTCCAACCAGATTCCAGCGTCTCTTTGCTGGTCCGATGTGGAGTGGAACTGCGAAAGAGGATATGCGTGACCCATTGAAGGTATTTACTACAGGAATATTGATGTACCTGTAATGAAGTTTATTAATTCAACCAATTCCAATGTTCTGTGACAAGGTATAATTAGAGTTAACCTTATAATTATGACAACCAGCAACTCAATCTCTCCTGTTTCACAGTATTCAATAAACATATTGTAGTCACAAGGGTATCCCTATAATTTAGTTTACCTTCCCTGACAGCATCCTGGTTTTGTACATTATTAAACCTCATAGGATGAGACATAAACAGGATTTATTTTTTTTACAGCAAATACTGTAGTAACAATTTTTAATTGCAGATTACTGAACTGTTCTCTGCTTTTCATCTTGTATTTTTAAGGCAAGGGCTAATGTGCCTTGCAGAAGCATAACCACACAGTGGAGGCAAGACAAAAAGTCATCGTTTACACAGAGCACAGGTGTACAGGTGATCAACATTCTGTCATAGTAATGTTAAGCTAATAACAGTTTCATGCATAGCAACATGTAACTCAGATGTCAAATGTCTGCATGAAACCAAACGACACAGGTACATTATATGTGATCTTACAGGCTTTTTAGTTTTGCTGTTGTAATTATATAATTGCTAAAACTATTTGTTTTACTATTCAGGAGGCAGCATTAGATGGACTAAAAGAAGCAAACCCGGATGGCAGATTTTGGTTAAAGCTTGATGGAACAGACGTGAAAGCATGCCTGATGGAGTCAGTCAAAGGGGTGTGGAATGGAGATGTTGATCTAGGAGATGGCAAGCTAGAGACATTGCGTTTAGATTATGAAAGAAGACAGAAAGTATTTAAAGTGATGAAAAAGTCAGAGGGGAGGAGCATATTAGAGGAAGCATTACGTCGGCAGTTGGATGAATTGAAGGCAGATAAGGATTTCCTTTTGACCGGACTAAAAGATGCTATTGAGGACTATAGAAAGAAGTTCAACAACAACAATACATCAGAAGAAGCTCTGAAGAATGCTAATTGGGAGGTAGTCGAGCACCAAACCCTTCTTCAACAAGCACAGTCTCTCACCACAACTATGGAAAGTGTGCTTGTCTCACTCAACCCAACCACTTGTACAAACCGAATCTTCCTGCGAGCCAAAGCTACCGTGAAAGATGTACATGTTGAGCAGTACCTGAAGAACCTGTTCAAAAAGAAAAGAACAGCAGCATCGCATGTCTTAGTATTCATGCTGTCAGATGAGAAGAGGTCACAGAAGCCATATGCCCTCCCAGTAAGGTACATACCGTACAAGTCCCTGAAAGACCAATATATTCGTGATTTCAGCAAGGATATCAAGTTGAAGATGAAAGCGAAGGGTCTCAAGCTCGTTGGTAAGTGTTTTGTCACCATTTTCATTCAATTGAACTCAAAGCAAAGCACTATAATATGGTATGAATGTACACAGAATGTCTGCTAAGCACAAAAAAGGGTAAAAGACTCTAGCATCTTGAGTGCTTTGCAAACCTCTGAACTGCTTCCATAACTCAATAGTGCACTGTCAGTTGTGATATAATACCTTTTATTTTACATTTATATAGCATAACTAAAGATGCAACTGCACATACTACCATTTTTTGCCTAACACCAACTTTAAACCTACAATAATTTTTTGGCAATCATTAAAAGTATAAACTTCTTACATCAAATTGTGCGAAATCGGAATCAAAAACTGTTAACAATTGTTATCATAATATACATTTTCCATGTAGCTTGTAGCCATTTTTACAATAGCAAATGGATGTAAAAATTAAACAAAAGAGTTGCAAAAAACATTTCCTTTGTTGGTCACATGTGCCACATCACCATACACTCTTAACAAAAATTATATGACGTATTCATTTCATCTATCAATCATCTTAACTACTTCACAAATAATTCTTTTATTTTCAATTTCACTTTTAGGCACTGTTTCAGACGGAGAGTTCTGTTCCCTTAGAACCCGTGGCGAAACAAGAGCATTGCATATTTGGCAGTTGATTCACGATGCTAAGGAAGGTGTAAAAAAGATGAGAAAACGAACATTGCTGGCAATGCTGACGATGACTCATTGTAAGTAATTTTAAATATTTCTAAGCAGATGAGGTAGGAGTTTCTGATGAGGCCATATGATTTGTTTTTTAATTCTTGTTGGGGGAAAACACTGATTTATTTAATTTATGGATTCTGATTGGTTTACTCTGGCATAAGCTTCTCGTATTAACAGAAGGGGACCAAAAATCCATTTAAGGTAGGGAGGGTTGACTCCACATGCATACAATAAATTTAAGGCTGCTAATGGCTACATGAAAGTGACTGGATAGTACACTGTAACTATTTCTAATTGAAGGGGTGAGTGGAATAAAGCCCTTAGTGAATTCTGATCAACTGCTAGATTCTCCTTACAGTCTGTCTAGTATATGCTCATGTAACAAAGGGAGAATTTGGCTGTAGATCAGAAGTCACTTAGGGCCTTTTCCCAAACTGAAATGAGGCCCTATTCTGAAACCAAATTCTCCCTTTGTTACATGAGCATATACAAGACAAACTGGGAGAAGAATCTAACAGTTGATCAGAAGTCACTTAGGACTTTATTCCACTCACCCCTTCAATTATTATTCTTTGTCAGTGGACGTGCATAACACACCAAAGACTGCAAGCAACCATCCTGCCATTCCGGGTGATATGATTTTGCAGTTGCACAACTTGAGGTATGCTGAAGGCATGAACCTGGAGGATGCTATCACTGTGATACGGAGAAGCCTTGTGCCTGATGGGTATGAGCCATACCCGTTCAAAAGAGACACCTATGAGACCCTACTAGACAAGCTCAGATCCATTGTAGCAACATGTCTTTACCGTCACTCAGTCAAGGAGTTGAAGCAGAAAGGAGTTGACTTTTCTACACACATTTATGTACCGGAAGTTGACGCTCATACTGGTGAAGAGCGTCATGACCGTGGCGATCATAACCACATTTACAAGAGAATTGCTCAGCATGTAAGAAATGGTGGCTATGTGGAGTTAAACTACGAGGCATTTGATGATGTCCTAAAAGACCCACAGAGTGGCCTAACGCATGCAGCGCTCACTGGGAAACGTAAACAGAGCTTAAAAGATGCTGAGAGACTTTTATCATACCATGTTGTTGAGTCTCTGCGGAGGCATGGCCATAACAGAGAAGCAGAGTATGTAAAAGTTATAGTCAACTGGCATGAAGCCTCCGATGGTCGTGGTCTATCCCAGCTCACCCGATGCCACTACAACTACCAGATGCTCTCATTCATCCTTGATGAGTGGATGCCTTGGCATCACACAGATTATGACTTCTCTACAATTGATATTAACAGGTACATTGTAACAAAAGTAATATGTTTCCATGGCAGTGATGCCTGAAAAAAGACTCTGCAATAAACATGGGTAGTGATCCCCCAAGGAGCTCATTTGGTAAGAACACTGCACCAATATTACAGGGTCATGGGTTTGAATCCCGTTCAGGATTTTTCAGGTTTTATTTTTTGCAACTACTTCAGCTGCTAATGTCACTGATGAAATCTGTCATGTATAAATATTCATCCACAGTTCACATAGTTATATGAATTTCATATCTTCACATTCAGACGTAAGGGACGTAATGCATGGATCATTGAATAGTCTATTAAAATTTATCTCCAATTGTTAACTTAATAACCAAATTAAATTTTGAGTTTCCCTAAGTTGCTAAACATTTATAAAGAGGACCATATCATGGAATTTGTCATTGTACTGGTTTTGAAAGAATCAAAAGAAATGTCCCTAACAGCCCTTTTCACAGGTAATATCTTTCATTTGCATTACAATGAAATTGAATGTGGATGCAAGGCAATTTTGGGCCAAAATTATGACAAATAGCTCGAAAATTGCCTTGTGTCCACGCTGACTTGTATTGTAATGCAGATAAGTAAAACTATCTGTGAAAATGAAAAATAAATGTTTTCTCTTTTCTGTAGGCCTGTCGAAAACATTCGTGGTTTTTCCAGGGAAACAGTGATCGAAGTGACTACCAATATTGAAAGCCAAGAGCAGAGGAGATTAATGAACAATGAGGTCGGTTATGCAGAGCACCCGCGAGCCGCTGTAACTGATGATCTTGAAATGTTCTTCAGCATCGCTCACCGAGACCTTGGAAATGTGTTTGTTTTGAAACAGTTCAAGGCGTACTGGCCAAAGGGAGTAAGGTGAGTTTTTCGTCATGTTTGGTGTGTGTGGAGGGGAGTCCTAAAGGTCAGTCTGGCCAGTCTTTACGATGTTGTTGTTGTCAATACAATTTTGGTTACCATATCAACACTCCTATATATCATTACAGTAAAGCTATCTTGATTTGTTCTTGCCCCCACTATTAGCCATCATGCAATAAGGTTAAAACATTGTATGAGAGACGTGATACAAGAAATCCATGAAATCGTGTTTACACTGCCATAAGAAAATCCAGTGTTATACTGCAAAGCCGCCTTAACCCCCCTTTGCTTTTTATTTATTATGCAGGGAATTCACGAAGAGAATGGATAAAGACCTCCCGTTTTACTATTGGACCTTAAATGAAAGGTACACAGAAGACGAATTGCCCTCATTTGATGAGCGTCCAGTTATTGAGGAAGACCAAGATATCCGTACCCATCCACTTCGTCTTCACAGATTGCAGATAAACCAAAGAGAGGACAGCTCCATCTTTGTGGCTGGACGTGCCCACTTGCCTGCCAGGCACAAGAAAACCATTCGCCAATCTTTCCACAAACCCGAGAGTTTGCTGCCAGATCCACTTTAGTTAAAAATATTTAGGACCTGGCACCAGTTGCATAAATTAATTAAGTGTGAAATTCCTGTGTACTGGAGGATTTTCTTGCGCACTCGAATGGATAAATAGGCCAAAAGCAGATTGGAGCAATTTTCAACTGAGTGTCAAAAGTAATTTCAGTTTGCTTTTGTTTTGTATTACTACAGTCTGTGAAAAACTTGTGCCACTTTCTCAACCAATCAGAAGTAAAACCAAAACAAATTGTAAGTTGCTTGCAATGCGTTTACCTGCGCTTGGTCCCGGTTACATGTATTTGCTTCGAGTTCTCATTAGTTCTGTGTTTGCCGTGATTGGCCAAAATAATTACTTTGGTTTTGGTTTTACAACACTCAATTATTGGTCGTTCCGAAGTTCATAGGGAGCCTGGGGATAAGGGTTTTTAATTTTGATTTAATTAAAATTGGAGCCTATCACAAGAAAGATCATATTAAAATTAGTCAGTGTACAAAATTTGGGGCTGTTTTGTTAAATGGCAACCATGTGGGAGGCTTTCAAAATTCAGAAAAAATTAGAGACTTTGTATGGATTTTGGGGATGCCATCTCTGAATTAGAGACATTTGTATTGGATTTGGACGACCTTTGACAGCTGTCAGCCTGGTTACTGTGCAATGAAACATAACCAAATTTGGTGAAGTTGCTCATTTTCATGCCATTGTAATTTGAACAATGTAAAGTAGGACCCAGTCCCGTTTTGAACTTCTGACTGGTAGATCTGTATAGTGACCCTTTCATTGACATTTATAATAATAATAATAATTATTTTTCATCACACCATCAGTTGTATTGGTGGTCACATTATTATTATTATTAGTGTTGCAGTTGCAGTCGATCGGCCAGATGAAATGTAATATAGGCAATTTTTAAGATTAAAATAATTACTATTATTATTATCTACAAAACACAATGTTGTGGATCATAACATTTAATTTGTTTTGGTTACTCTACATTTGTAAAAAGTTTAAACAGAACAATTAAAGTTGCTCTCAGTATTGTTTAAGGTGCATGTATGAGCTACTTAGGCCCAGTGAAATAGATTCCCAATGGAACCAAATGCAAATGTAAAATGCTACAACTCAAGTATTAAATTTAATATTTCTTTAATAAAATAACAGGAATGTTGTCCGTGAGGAATGCAAACACTGAAAACTGTAGTCATTCTACATGACAATAATTACCGGGCCTTATCAATCAATGAAAAAGGAAATTTCGTGATTTGAATTTCATTGATTTCCAAGCATTTCTAGCAATACTATCAAACACTTGATAGCAATAAAAATTATTGGCATTTACCAATCAATATCACTCAACTTATTGGCATTGATTGATAAATTTGAGATTATTGATTTTCCTCAATTGGTTAGGTCAGGTAAATAGTCATCTGCGCTGCCCTGCTCTAAGACCACTTTGAGCTGACAGGCTGCCCAGTTCTCAAGGTTGTAATTTTTTGATTTCTTTGTTACATAACTGAACTTCAGAAGTATCTGTGTGACCAATAATTTTCTCAGTCTCCCGGAATAAAATGCAAGTCGCCTGAGGCAACCCGGCAAGCTTTGAAAAAAAACAAACATGTAAATGGTAAAATTAAAGTATAGAGCGTATGCACATGACGTCACGGCGGCCATATTGGTGTACCAAAACAATAGAACGGCGGCCATGTTGGTGTACCAAAACAATCCTGTGGGATTTGAACGCTTTTCTTATGTTAACACTTTCTTTTGTTCCAATAAATTTGCATAGCTGCTTGCCACGTGAGTGCATACGCTCTATTAGAGACAGTGACATAACATGCCCTTTCAAAATAGACTGTCAGAAGTCCCTTTTCAGTTAGTTGACATGCAATTCGGCCAAGGGGCAAAACAAGATTGGCGAACATCAAGCCATTTTTTGATCAAGCTGAAGAAAAAAATAATAGACTGCTGACAATCTTCTCAAGAAAAATACCTTTAACATCATTCAACAAGACAAACATGCAAATTTTGAATTGAGTTGGGAGTTTCCCTGTGCATGACACCTGCCTCATTTTACAAACAAATAAAAACAGGAACTAAATTTTTTCATTATATTTGTAGCCTTTTTTGTTTTGGGGCCATCTGCCCAACTTTGTTACAGAAATTGCTGGGAAGAATCTCCATTGTTCAATATGAGGAATGTACTGGTAAAAAATATTTTTTAAAGTGACCAGTTGGACCTCATTGTTTCTCATTGCAATGGTAACCTTGGGAACTTTGGGACCAGCAATATATCCAATAGGTAGCCATTCTGCCAATTTAACTTGAATCACAATGGCATTCTCGTCCCTTATGTTGGCAGGTTCAAAGAATAAACGCACATCCATAGATTCCTTAGCCATCATTCGTTCTTTGCAATGTCTCAAGTTCTCTTGGAACAAATTATGGTAACTGCTGCCTTTCAATAACATAACTTCAGTGAACAATTCATCACTCGGTTTGGTGTTTTTCACGCCACTTTCACTCTTAGGGTCTTCATCTTCTTCCTGTTCTTGTTCTTCTTCCTGTTCTTCTTCTTCTTCTTCTTCTTCTTCTTCTTCTTCTTCTTCTTCTTCTTCTTCTGACTCGCTACACAAATCCAAATCGTCTAACTGGTCGGCCACTGATTCGGCGTCTGTCGTGGAACACAGAACATCTCCAATGCGCGGAAACTTGGTACAATTGCAGGAGACACTTTTGAAGTCGAGTCTTGGCATGATTACCAGACCATCCCCATTTTTCTCCACTGGTTTTACAGCATACGCAACTGCTGTCATCCCAGCTGCAATCTCGAAATCCCAGATGACAGCAATTCTAGTTTCCTGATTTATATCGTCAGTTTCTTCTGGGGCAACCTTGTAAAAATAGAAATCGAAAAGGTGAGAAATTGCAACCTTAAGCTTATTGAAATAGATTGTTTCCACGTCAGAAAATTCAAAGGAAATAATCCAAAGAAAACTGCTTATGGACTTTTCTGCAGACACATCAAGTAAACGTCTTACCTCAAACACTGCACTTGATTTCACTTCAATACAGCATGGCGATTTAACTCCAGCAAACTTCGCAAGGACAGCATCGCTGTCGGGGAACACGACTAATCTTCGCTCAGATAAGTCTGAGAGGAAGCAAACGTGCCCGTATAAGCACTTCAGCTTTAAGATTGGAAAACTGCGCACTGATAATTCAAATTTAGTGCCAAAATCAAGACAGTGAACCCACAGCAGACTATTTTGTCGAAAAATCGCGACATCGCATGGTGCTTTCACTACGGCGTCCATCTTGAACTAGTGAAATCACGTGACCTAACGATTTTGATAATATGCTTTCAACGCAATGCATCATGGGATATATGCAAATCCTCCCCTTCAATAGGCCTTTGCTCACCAATTAAAACTTTTATGGCAACAATTCGTCCTTCATTGGTGTCCACTCTTTGTTCCCTGGGTTTGAAGAATACTTCAGCTTTGGGTAATTCCTTTAGGACTCCTTTATGAACTGTTCCAAAAGCACCCCGACCGAGTACCTCCATGATAGTTATCCGCTCGGGCTGTACTTCCCGTAACAGTAAGGGGACGATTTCGGATTTGGATCTAAATAAAATTGATATCTAATGAGTAAATGCTCTGTGAGTAAACGCACTCGTTTACGATCATACGGATGAAGGTGTGTGAACGAGACAGGGAGCGAAATGAGCTGTTGAGAAGAAGAGGACGGCCTTTTCTACCACTGCAATATTTTCGCCTTCTTGTTTTGTTCACTGGCGCGTACACATGCACGGCTTCGCCCCTTGCGCGCATGTTATAATGACAAAAATATCTGGTTTGCCAGTCAAAACTGTAAACCTAGTTGTGGATGTGAAAAGACTGACAGCCACTGAGACATTAGGCACCATTTATCTTCATTTATGAAGATTCAGTATTAATACCATTGTTTACTAAATTTAAACAAGAAGTTTCGGTATAAAAGGGGCGTGGCCTGGGCATTCTCACCTTCAGTTATCAATCAATCACTAAAGTATTATCAACTGACAAGCAACTTTTTTTATTTTGCTTCTGAGCAATATCAATCTTGGTTTGAAGAGATTACTAAAGTAATATATCAAACACGAGGAAGACTGTTTCATCGGAATATCCAAACAGGCGAGAAGTGGCCGAGTTTATTCAACCCACTTGAGAAGGTGTTTGCATTGGATACCTAATGAAAGACTAATGTGGAGAAAACGAAGGAATAAAATTGCCAAAATCTATGCAAATTAAGACCGGGTATCCAAACCTCCTTCACGGTAGTGTTTACCTTTGTGTTCTCGTCAATGAATTATTAATGAGTTTTAGAAGCAAATTTTATTTATTCACCAAATTGAAGAAACGTTGTCGGGTGAAAAGCATAAACCATGAACGATGCGACCCAAAGGCTTACTGGGAAGTTGGGAAATTTAATCTTCGTCTGTGACAGAATATACCTTATATTAACACAGGATGCATAAATCATGCTCGTAAATGTCTCAAACAAAGAAAACATCTTGATTAATATATATATAGATAGGCTTAGCCTAACAGCGGAGCTCTCTGAACAGAAACGATGATGATAAGCTTACCTTAAGTGAAAGGTGAGAAGCACAAGAAAAATTAGAATTAAGATTGACGACCATGCTATTTTTCAATTTTAGCAATTCTCAAAAACAGTAAGCTTATTACGCGAACGTCTGCATAGTACATTTAGACTGCACAAATTCCACAAAAGCTCACAAAAACAACTTTTTCTCGGTCTAGAATAAATAGTATGACTAAATTCCGAATAAAATTCACCTGTTGCGTATGGAAAATTGCCCGAGAAACTGATTTGGAAATCAAAATTTGGTAATATTTATATAATCTTGAGTGTCACGCAGAGAAATAAATTCTCAAAAATCGTCCTACCTGGGACGGAACAAGTTTAATCTTCTTGAATAATCGAGAGTGACACTTTTGAAAGTCTGTTTGTAAGAGCTTTTGAACAAATTTTGTAATCAACATTGAGTAGTGAAATGGTCGGGCCACCAATTTCTGAGGTTTTTCTTATCATCTTTCTTGTAAAGTTATCTAATCTCGTTTCCTTGCATTGAATCCCTGAGATAATTATTTTCCAAACAAAATTTATAATTTCAAACAGAATAGGGCCTAAAACATACCAGAATTTAACGTAATCCATCTGAACCGGGGGTTTTCCCTGAAGAAAGTCCAGGCATTGCGTGGGTAGTTTCAACCAGAGATAAAAATCCTTCGCAGGATAAAATTTCGCTCTCACTTAATCTGTTTTCAAGTTTGTTCAAAAATTCGGTTTGGACTGTTAAATTAACAGGTTCTTGCGAGTACAAATTACGTTAAAAATCGAAATGCGCCGGAGCTTTGTGAAAAGACTTCAACACCGGCGGAGTTATGAATAGTTTTAACAGTATTTTTCTGAGAACGTGTTGCTTCGAGCGTAAAAATGAATTTGGTAGGTTTTTCACCTTCAAGCCATTTGATTCTTCTACGAATTTGGCTTCCTCTCATTTGGGATAAATTAATGACCCGAATTTCTCTTTCAAGCATTTCTATGGTGGTTTTCGGTGAGTTATCTCCTTCAAATAAGAGCCCGTTTAGCTTCGATCAAAGAAATTATAGGCGCATTTCCTTATCGCGATTTAATATGCGTTGTCTACTTCGACCAAAATCTATAGCAACTAATTTTATAGATTCTTTAAGAAAATCCCACCAAGCTTGAATGGAAGTAAATGCTTTCCGGTACAATACGTGTTTCTTAATAATTTCTGAGATCATATCGCAAATATCAAATTCTGAATTTAGGCTCCAAAGTCCTGGTCCACGGGAAAATGCATTATGCAAATTAAGCTTAAATTAACAGAATCATGATCGGAAAAAATGCAAGACAAAATTTCACATTTTTCAAAGGAATCATACAAGGCCTGTGCAATAAAAAATTATCGAAACGTGTACCGACAGTTTTATCCGCATTAAACCATGTGCATGTATTTTTCAGTCGGCCGTTTTTTTTTTTTTGCACCTGATATATCAATAAGCGATGAACACTGTGCAAATCTTTCAAATCTGAGGAAATTGTAGAATTTCCTCCAAACTTATCAGAAACGTTTTCAATGCAGTTAAAATCGCCAGCAATAATTTTAAAAGAGTTCGGAAAAAAATATTCATGAATTGTATCATAAAAGCATTTAAACTTAAGCTTACGTTCACTTGGATTCGTGGGTGCATAAGTAAGCTTCGTATTAACAAATTAATTTTCGTGTCGTCGAGTTCAGTTAAAACACTAACAATTCTACCAGAAAAATCTTTTTTCCATTGTAAACATTTGAAATCAGTATTTTCAGCGACAAGAATAGCAGCACCGCCTTGTTTACCAAGAGCGGGCGACCAGAAACTTTTACCACGCCATTAGTTGTCAGAGAATTTATCGCATTTTGTCTTGTCGCTGAAGTTTCTTGTAAACAAATAAAATCAGAACGGGAATTTTTCGCAAAATCAAAACAGGGCGTTTTTGGCTTCATTGCCAAAACCACGGATATTCAAAGTTGTAAATTTAGCACTGAATGCAAAAACTTGGAGAAAATTCTTCTGGTAAAATTACATATTAAGAACTTTTAAGCTTAAGCTTAAAGGCTTAAGCTTAACTAAACAATTTTTGCAAATTTAGAAAGTTACTTGCTTTTCTGTTCATGTTTGTTTGTCCGATGTCCAGAGTTTTTCCTCTTCGGCAAAGGTTGTTCGCCGTCATATTCAGAACGTTCGCGAGTTTTGGAGTCCGTTTTCTTTGCTTCAGGAATTGGCGTGTCTTGTTTGTCTTTCTCCGTGTAGTTATTCTAGTGATGAGGACGGGTTGTGTTGGTTCTTCGTCCTTACAAATGTCACATAATCATGACAGGCTCTGGACAATCAGAAGCTAGATGTTCGGTTTGTTCGCAGTTAAAACAAATAATGTTGTGGCAAGCGTTTGCGAAGTGCCCTGTTTGTTTGGGCAATGGCGGCACGTACGAGGTTCACAATAAGATCCTGGATGGACGGACGGACGGGCACACGGACCGACGCGCCCGCGAAACATTCCGCTAGCCATGACCATGAAAAATGACGGGCATGGTTCTATGAGTATGGGGCTGCGCAGCCAGGCCTTCGGCCTGGCAAGTTGCCCCGCTATCAAGAAATAAAATATTACTAGCTTGCCAATGTTGCCTACCCAGAATCTCATTCGGTCTCATCGTTCATGGTTTATGCTTTTCACGAGTCAACGTTTCTTCAATTTGGTGTAGAACGCTCTTGTCAACCACGTTTCATGACTGAAAGACACCTAAATTGTAATTTCACAAATGAAGGAGGTGCTATGGAACGCCATAACTGCCTTATGATACTTGTTTACATTCTGTAGGGTGTTTTTTTCATTATATGCGGTGGTTATATCATTATATGTGGTGGTTACATCATTATATGCGGTGGTTACATCATTATATGAGGTGACTTCTTCATTATATTCGGTGCTTTTTCCATTATATGTGGTGCTTATTCTATTCTACGCGGTGGTTTCTTCATTATATGCGGTACTTATCACAGGACGAAATAATGAATTTACTAACCTTTAAGAGAAAATTAAAGTTTACTTAAAGGTATCGAAAATCTTTAAGTTGAGACGTAAATACTCTTAAAGGTATTAAAGTAAGTAATATCTTTAAGATGTGTTTAAGAGCATTTAAGTTATCTTTAATTCAACTTTCCAAGACCCTTAAAGGCAACTTAAATTGTTGGTTACTTGCTTTAAGTGTTGTCAAGTAAAGGCTTATTTAAGTAATTTACGGTGCACTTAAAGATAGTCGAAATTGTTCTTTAAGTTTTCTTTAACGAACCTTTACTTGCACTTAAAGTCGTTATTTCGTCCTGTGTATTGTATTATAAGTGGTGCCTTTTTATTTATATGCGGTGTTTATCGCATTCCACGTGGTAATTTTTTCATTATACAAGGTGCTTATTTGATTATTTGCGGTGGTTAATTCGTTACGTGTATTGCTTTCTTCTTGCGGTGCTTTTACCGGTATATGCGGTGCTTTTTTCATTATGTGCGGTGGTTAATTCTTTATACGCGGTGCCTTTTTCGTTATACTCACGGAGCCTCGTTGTCGTTTGATTTCAAGCGAGGCCAACAACACAAGGAGGCCTGGGTTCTGGGCATTTTCGCAAAAATGGCGGCCTCCTTGGAAAAGTTGGATGTTATGGCTCGTATTCTTAAAAAACTCAGTTTAGGTCATTTGACCGATCTGTTTCAAAGGGAAAATATTACTCCAGATATAATATCAATGTTATCTACTCATGAAATGAATCAATTAGGGATAATCAACAGGGTGGACATGATGAATTTACGCTTGGAATGTTCCACATACGGTAGGCATAAGCCACAAAAAAGGCGTGAAGGTTGCGGTGCACCTGAATTTGACATTCCTAAATTAATACTGGAAGGTCATTTAGAACAGGGCTTCACGATCGAGCAGATTTCCTGTAGATACTTTTTAAATCCTCATATTATTATTTTTTTGCATTCTGCACTTCTGGTTGCAGGATTTGAGTTTCTGAAAATAGTTGGGTTAGTCACTTAGATTAATGTTGTTCAAGTAGACTTACAACAGACTAGCTTTACAGTTAAATGCAAGAATAAAAGTAAGTTGAAAAAAATCTGAAATAGAGACTGATGATTCTTATTTTATTATTTGATGACATAAAGTAGTGGCATTGCAGATTGCATAAAGTTTAACAGAAATGTCTGTATTAGAAAGTAATATGAAAGGACTACTTTAACAAATATTTTAATAAAAGGTTGTTTTATTAGTTGTTTCTATACAAGCTGTTGTTTGTACTTACTGAAGTCACATGTGCTTTTGTTTGGTACAGTATTTGAATTTACCACCCTTGAGTGAGCTTCAGTTGCTACTTTAAAAAGCTAAAAGCTACATACAAAAATTCAGGTGTTTTTGGGCAAACTAAAACGTTAACCTAAAAAGTCACTTATGGTATTCGTACCACTTTTCAAAGGAGTTTGCAGATCAGAATATCAACATAAAAACTCAAATTATATAATGTTTTGACAAAGCTTCTTAAGCAATGAAAAAATTGATGCTTTTTCAAACATGACATACATGTTTAATTGAGAGGCTTTCCATATTACATGATTCAATTTCCTCTATTTAAGAATCAGATGAATGTTGTTTGATAATTTGTAGCCCTTTCAGGTACATATCAATGCCAAAGTTTGAAGATGTCCATGTTGGTGGAATTTCAGACTGCAGCTTTTGTTTGCAGTTGTCACTCAATTGAAATGATGGGGGTTGAAACATTGGCCTTGTATCCTGACTGCCCTCCCCTATCTCATCATTTATGAAACCTTCAACACCATAAGTGTTTATAGCCTCACTTTCCAATTCAATCCCCACAGGATTTTGCAGTTGACCAGCAATCCACATTCTGATAGGCGATGATCTAGCCGTGCGCATTCTATGCTGCGACCAGGCCCTATTCCACATGTCAAGCTTTTCTTGGATTTTGTGCATAAAAACATGGTGGATAACAAACACATGAAAACACATGAAGATCATTTTGGGGATCTAGGATTCCTTCATCTTCCATACAATAAAACAATTGATAGTACACAACTAGCACCCCTTGATAGTCGTCCCTCCATAGGCGTTAAATGCGTTGATTATGAGTGCTCTTTCCTGTCATGGCACTCCCTCTGTTCACTCCCCTTCTTGAAATCATGTAATCTGCAATTTTTACATTTTCGAGTCCCATGTCAGTTCGTACTCTGATTGGAAGGCCATACGTGTTTACTGCTTCAAGGAAGCACGTTAAAAGAGCATCTGCGTTGTTGGTGTCTGTGCATTTTAGCATGACTGGTAATCGACTGAAACCATCGATTCCGCCCACGATAATTAAGTTCCATCTTACAAGTTTATGATTTGTGTCGATATGCCACAAATGGTTCGGTCCTCGAACGTTATATACTCTCCGTTTCAAGCGCCCTTTTTTCTCTCTCTCACTCCTTCCTGGTCCACACGGTGAATACTATCCCTAAGTCGCATTCTCTGCACTTTGATGCCTCTTTCCTTAAGAAGAAACTTCAACATTTGCCCTCCACAAAAGGGAAAATCATTCGACAATTGCCTTATATGACGATCGAGGTCATCGTCAGATATGTTGCTAAAATTTATGGACCTGAGTCCGTATCTTTCCATTCTACGATAAACTGTTCTTTCACTGACGGAAAGCATACAGGAAATCTGCTCGATCGTGAAGCCCTCTTCTAAATGACCTTCCAGTATTGATTTAGGAATGTCAAATTCAGGTGCACCGCAACCTTCACGCCTTTTTTGTGGCTTATGCCTACCGTATCTAGAACATTCCAAGAGTAAATTCATCATATCCACCCTGTTGATTATCCCTAATTGATTCATTTCATGAGTAGATAACATTGATATTATATCTGGAGTAATATTTTCCCTTTGAAACAGATCGGTCAAATGACCTAAACTGAGTTTTTTAAGAATACGAGCCAAAACATCCAACTTTTCCAAGGAGGCCGCCATTTTTGCGAAAATGCCCAGAGCCCAGGCCTCCTTGTGTTGTTGGCCTCGCTTGAAATCAAACGACAACGAGGCTCCGTGAGTATAACGAAAAAAGCACCGCGTATAACGAATTAACCACCGCACATAATGAAAAAAGCACCGCATATACCGGTAAAAGCACCGCAAGAAGAAAGCAATGCACGTAACGAATTGACCACCGCACATAATCAAATAAGCACCTCGTATAATGAAAAAATTACCACGTAGAATGCGATAAACACCGCATATAAATAAAAAAGCACCACTTATAATACAATAAGTACCGCATATAATGAAGAAACCACCGCGTAGAATGGAATAAGCACCACATATAATGGAAAAAGCACCGAATATAATGAAGAAGTCACCTCATATAATCATGTAACCACCACATATAATGATATAACCACCGCATATAATGATGTAACCACCGCATATAATGAAAAAAACACCCTAAAGAATGTAAACAAGTATCATAAGGCAGTTATGGCGTTCCGTAAGGTGCCATCCATTTTATATTCGAACTTCATGTTTAAATCCATGTCCCTCAGACGAATATGCCTTGTACGTTATTTATGATTTCTTTTCTATCGGTGGTACCATCACATGAAAGTGGAGGCATAATTAACGGCATTTGAAATAAATGTGAAATGTGAAAAGCTGTGGAAGTAATATATAATGACATTATAATGTTCTGTCATACCTTTTTGGGATACGATTATAGCGTTCATTCTCCTTTTGGCTCTTTCGGTAGATAATAGTCCCTACGATTACCGCAGCAATAAGAGTAACAACAATTCCAGCAGTTGTACCAGCTATCTTTGTGGTATCATTTTCACCGAAAGTGATGCCACGTTTTTCAGTCGTTTTAACTGAAAGATAACAAAATAACAAAGTCAGCGAATATCGGGTATTTACACAGTCACATGGACTAAACAGTATCACGTTTATTGCACTATAATACGTTATGCTCTGACGGTCTGTTTCGTCCCACTGTTTACATCCGACTGTTCCCCTTACAATCTTAGAAAGACTGAATTTACTTACCAAGATTTAACACTGTTAGCTATGGGAAGCATTCCCTCAGATACTTAGGGCCGAAAATATGGAACATGTGGCCTGACAATTTGAGAAATGTTCCCTCTATAGAGACATTTAAACGGCAGATCCATAATATCGATCTCAGTAACTCTTTACTAGACAAAATTGGCTTTCGTTACTATGACCTGAGATAATATAAATAGTTCTACTCATACCTTTTATTCTTGTACAGATTTTTTAGTTTGATAATTTTATCGTATTTAGGCATTATTCTCTATTGTAAATAGATAATATATTATTTTATATTAAAATTGATGTCCTAAAATAGTAGAGGGTTTCCACCCCCAACTATGCCCCTCTGATACATTAATAGTTATTCTTGTTATTATTGGGTATTTGTAAATTGAGGCACCTCAGATCTACCATGTGATCATTGTATTTTCGGTATCATAGTGCTCTTTTCAATTGATTCTCGAATGTAATTCACGTTTGATTTGTTTTGCATCACTACACTTTCTCAACCAATTAGATGAATCCAGCACCAACCATGATCTTTACGTCTCATTCCTTCCCTGTTTTTGCCACTCTTTGTAATAATACCTAGATTTAATCATCGCCGGCTACCCTTTCAGTTCCCAGACTATGTTTTCAACCGTTTCGAATACTAAAACTTCAAATTCTCTTCCCTTTACTTCAAAGGTGAGAAAGGTGCCCGTTTTATAGCCCACTACAGGAGCTCTACCCCCACCCCCCCCCCCCCCCACACAAAAAAAGAGAGGGGTGGGGTACGAGTTATTTTAAAGAATCTCATGGTAAACGTAAAATACGACAACCTTCTGAACTGTGGCCAATGACTATAGCCATATGTTTATTCGACTTAAATCATTACCATTATTTGTACATAGGCAGATTAGTGAACTAAAATTTATAACAAATAATGAATTTGGCTTAGTCATCATCATCATATCATCATCATCATCATCATCATCATCATCTTTATTTAAAAACACGGTAAATACACCAGGCATTAACAATTTAATATAAAACTACAACTTAATACGAAACTATGTATATAAATTAATCTTCTATAATTTAAAAATATAGCTAACTATTAAAATAAACTAACTGAATAAAGCCTGTTTTACATGAATGCCGCGTCGGAATTAATTAAGAATCGTCGGAAATTAGTCATTAGAAATTAGAGATGTTGCTTGCCTAGCAGCTGAGGGTAGACTGTTCCAGAGGACTGCACCGCTATAGGCAAAGCTAAGTCCTGCAGGCAAGTCACCATTGGTTTTGGTTTAAAATTCTTCTTATTGGCTGAGAAATTTGCGCGAGATTGTTTAGCCAATAACAAATCGTAGCAAAGCAAAACGAAAGCAATCGCTTAATTATTTTCGACACTCGATTGAAAACTGCTCTATCAACAGCATTTACCAAACTTTCAAACCATAAAATAAGTTAAAACTCACTTGTAGCTTCCTCAGGTTCAATTCTTTGGATAGAAAATAAAGCAGTGGGACTCCAAGAGCCATTTCCCGCAGGAGTGATGGCTCGCACACGAGCAGACAAGTTTCCATCAGCACTATGTGAAATTTGTTCTCTGTAATATGCGAATTTTCCGAGGCTACACCGCGTTACTGCTGGATTGTTGTCCTGTGCATTGAAAAACAGAAGAATTAGTGCGTAGCTATCCAAAGCTAGAAGCTTGGGATTTCCAGCCCAAGATCCAAACGTGGCATACATTTTCCATTGTCTATATGCTTAAAGTTTCTGTGACACAGGCTTGGTTCATGCAAAATAACTCCACTTTTCAGTCTGTGAATGAAATCCTAAAGTGCGACAATTCAAATGAAATCTATTGAAAGCTATTCCTTTTGCGGGGTCGGTATCTGAACGAAATGTAGAAATTTTGCTTTCCTAATTTCTATATTATAATGCTATATATTTGGTGCCAAATGCCACCAAATATACAACTAAATTGGATAACAAATAACACTAAAGTATTCTACAGAGAAAAACAGGACAAGTAGTTTGTGGATAAACTGCAGGATTACAAGGATGAAATCTGAGTTTTTTAAGCCACTATTTTTTTTTAGTTTATACTTCTTTGCTTCCATCACTTCAGGCGAATCACCTGCTCGATTTGATGAATCGCTACCGCTTCAAACGTCAGCTTCTCGTCTCTTCAGTTTGGCTATATTATCTAACCAACTCAATTCATAAAACCAAATTTTAGTGTTTAATTTCCCCACCGATACAGCACCACAGTTTCTGAAAATAAAAAAACTAACCCCCTCATATCCATTTGTCGTTTAATGAGGGATGACTGTATTTGTATCTACGAACGTTAATGTCAGTTTGTAATGCCACAGTTTGCTTTCATGCATGCTTCCTTTAGCAATCTTTTAAGAGACATAAATTGCTCCATGATGGACTTACCAGTGTTATTTCAATGTCATATTTGAGTACCACTCCATTGGGGTCTTTCGGGGGTTCCCAAGACAGAGAAAACTGCAAAACATACCAATATATGTCTTAGTATGTGAAACAAAATGTAAAAAATCCCAAATGCAGTTTTGTAAAATATTGAAAAACCAAATGGTACCATTCAAAAGTACTGGCGAAAAGGTTTCATTAAGCCCGGTTTCCATATGATCGCTACGATCGCTGCGATCGCTGCGATCGCTGAAAAAAAAGTTCAGCGATCGTAGTGATCATATGGAAACCACTCTCCGGCGATCGTAGCGATCACAGCGATCGCAGCGACAACGATCGCTGCGATCGCTGTGATTCTATCTCGGCGATCGTGACGATGGTAGCGATCATATGGAAACCACTCTCCAGCGATCGCAGCGATCGCAGCGATCACAGCGACAGCAAAAATACCAAGATGCACTGCGTACGCTCACTCAAAGGGTGCGATTTGGCCCTTTTTATGGAAGAAGTGCAAAGATACGACTGTCTTTATAACAAATTTTAAAAACAATTCACAGCCGCTATGTTGAATTTCAAGAATGAGGCGAAACGGTATTGTCAGACCCAGGTCCCCTCGATCTTCTTTCACTTTCTCAGCGATCGTGGCGATCGCAGCGATCATAT
Organism: Cladopsammia gracilis; assembly: GCA_022457155.1. Classification (NCBI taxonomy): domain Eukaryota; kingdom Metazoa; phylum Cnidaria; class Anthozoa; order Scleractinia; family Dendrophylliidae; genus Cladopsammia; species Cladopsammia gracilis. The sequence goes on along the minus strand of JAJGOT010000081.1, from coordinate 1,333,853 downwards.
GGAAACCATCAATCGCTGCGATCGCTGAACTATTTTTTTCAGCGATCGCAGCGATCGCAACGATCGTAGCGATCATATGGAAACCGGGCTTTAGGATGCAAAGTCGCACCATAGGATTTCGTCGACAGACTCAAAAGTTAGAACTACACTACATGTCTCCATAATTTACTCTGGAAATGATAGGGTCAATTATTAACAGCATATTAGTTCCACTCGAGTTTTCAATATTTCATGACGTCTTTTTATTGTCTTTAAGAGCCTACATGTTAATTGTTGATTACAACGAATCAAAACGATAAAACAAATCAACTCGACTCTGTCAAGCTGACAAAAAAAGGTTTTGGTCCCGATTTAACTGAGATTGTGTCCTTTCAAAAAAGTACATTTTGCAAAATATCAGGGAGAAAGGGCGTTTAGGAAACGGACTTGGAGTATAAATATTAATAACGGTTGTCAGTTCATAATTAGAACGCTTTTCGAATGACCTTAAAAAACGGCTTCCGGGGGTGTCAAAGGGAATAGCTGCTTTTTAGCTCGCAATCCGTTTGCTCCAACAGACGCGCACGTTGGCCTCCGTTCACTAAACCAGTCCGCAAATTGCTTCATTCCAGTTCTTTTGCTGTTTTGGTTGTGTCCAAGCGTAATTATTTTAAGGTCACTCATACCTGGTAAGCAAATTAACGCAATTCGTGGCTAGCTATTCATTTGTCTTATCGCGGACAGTCTACATTCTGTTCTCTCAGTAAAGGTTCTACTGCGGCAAACGGGTTTTCAAATATTTTTTGGTGCAAAACTGAACATTTTGAATGGGATAAGAAGGAAGACAGCAGCAAGAGAGCAGCGAAAACTTCTTACCTGTCTTGTCTTGTTGTTAGTTATCACTTTGAGAGGTCCTCCAAGATTGTCAGCTTTATCTAATTCAAAACGGTAAAATAATAAATAAAGAGTCCAAGAAAGTGTCACGGCCTCAGCTGTAACTTTTGAATTTACAGTTTTAAACCGGCTTCTTAGGTCGAGTAAAGAGCTAGACGAGAGACTGGTAAAGAGAACAAAAATACAACGACTGAGAGGGAGGGGGGGGGGGGGGGGGTCTCTCACCTCGGCTCCTCAGCCCCTCTCCTCCTTATCTTTTGTTTTTGTCTTTACGCCCCAGACCCCAGAGTTACCTGCGGGTGAGGCTAGGCTTTTATTTATTTCTTTATATTTATACCATAAAAGCGCACGTGTGAAGGATACTGAATTTCAGGTCACAAGAAGAAGAGGGGGAGAGGGAGGATCATTTGCTAAAGGAAAAGTCCACTTTGAATCACAAATTTTAGATTAATATATTATACTATTCACAAACTGTAAATAAAAAAATTACCGGAAATTTTAAATAGTAAGTAATGCTAGTGATTTTCAACTGACAGACTGTTAACTGTACATTATAAACATGTGAAGGCGTGGTGGTATAGTGGTTAGCGTGTTGGACTTCAGATCAGAAGGTCTGTGGTTTGAGGCCTGGTCCAAGGCCGTCGTGTTTTTTCCTGAGACAAGAAACTTTATTCCACATTGTCTCTCTCCACCCTGGTGTATAAATGGATGCTGGCAACAAAATCCTGAGGTTACCCTACGATGGGCTTGCATCCCATCCAGCAGGAAAACCAATATGCCTAGTTGCTTCATGCTATAAAAACCGGGTCAAGCTCCGGCCGAGTGGGCCACCTTCTCAACAAATCAGAAGTAAAACTAAAGACAATTATGACTTGGTCGTACGCATTTTCCCGCGCTTGGCACCTGCTGCATGTATTTGCTTCGAGCTCTTGTCGGCTCATTTGGTTTGGTTATACAACACTCAATAGAAAGCCGCTCTATCAAGCTCGTGCAACTTACTTTTCTTATTTGTCATTCCCTTTGTGACAGCACAGGATGATCCAACGGCACAACCGATCTTTGTACAAGCACATACCTGTTTAAAATAATAGTAAGGAAATACAGTCGAAGCCCGCTTTACGGATACCGGCTTAATACGGACACCCCGCATTGTTCCCGACCGAAAGCTCATACATTTTCTCTAAAATTTACCCGTTTAACCCTCGGACGTACAAGGGGGTGGAAGGGGTGCCCCCCCCGTTAAGATTTTTCTCCGATATTTTCAAGACCATTTAAGATTAGTAAATGCCGTTTACAGTAGCTGTTTATTTATCCTTAAGACACATTTTAGTAAAGTTTGGCTACAACCGGTTGCTATGGTAACGAGATATGACGTCATAAGTAACATGTGGGCAAGCCATTTTTGAATAAAAATGCGTGTTTTTCAACTTTTTTCGGTGAAAAACATATAAAATACTACCAAAAGCATCAGAATGTTTAATTGTATGTTATTTTGCAACTCTAGCAACAATATTTGCAATTTCCATATTTTCCTGATAAATTTGAATTTTTAGAAAAATCCAAGATGGCGGCCGTCTTGGTGGCCATTTTGGATGAAGTCACGGACCCCTAACAGCGTCACAACCCATACTATTTATCTTATCTTGTAGAGCACATCGCGGGCTATCTATTAGATGTCAAATATTTCCGAAATATTGCAACATCGCAAAAACCCAAGAGGGGGGGGGGGGTTGGTTGCAACAACCCCCCCCCCCCCTTGTACCACGGTGGGTTATAAGTTTGCGTGTACATCCGAGGGTTAATACGGACACCCGTTACTGATAAGTCAACGGGCAATTTTTCCCTTCCTGATTAAACAATGTCATACAAAATTAAGCTCATTAATACGGACAATTTGGCTAATTCTAAGCGATAAAAATGTTCTCAAAGGCGCCAAGTCAGTCAGCTACACATAATTGTAGCGGAGCACTTGCCAGGTCGAAGGCCTGGCTGCGCAGCTCCATACTCATAGAACCTATGCCGTGATTTTTCATGGTCATGGCTAGCGGAATGTTTCGCGGGCGCGTGTTTGCCCGCCCGCCCGCCCGCCGTGTTGGAACAAACATCCGGGATCTTGAAAGCAAGGCTTTGTTTTTCGCGCGGCCACACATCCGTGAGCTCGGTACACACTTTAGTTGTTTTGTTGTGTCTAGCGGAGAATTAAAGTCGTTTTTTTCCTGTATTTTTTCGCGGTTTGCTTCTCAAGACATGCATACTAATTAAGGTATACTCAGAAGCCGCTTTAGTGGAAAAAGACGAGCTTTCAGGGATAAAATCTTGCTTCGAGGAACTTCATGTATTACGTTTTTATCAATGCGGGAGATGTTTGTTTTCTACGGATTTCAGAACCAGAAGTGGAGATTTGACTTTCCAAGCAAGCGAGGGACTTAAAGGTAAAACAGATGACAGTTTTCGATGAGAATTTATGTTGATATCAATCTATGAATGACTTTTTATTAGTGTTATTGTTAGTTTTGGAGAATTGATTTTAAAACGTGCTTAAATTCAGTTGTATCGATCTCTTGAATTTCATCGAAGAAAGCTTGAACTCGATGAGCTATAATTAAATGGTACGCGTTTTGCTTTTAAACGTAAACTAATGGAGATTTGAACAAATTTTTTCGAAAGAAGATTGTGTTGTCCATTTTTATGTGTTTGTTCATTCATTAGATAGATTGAAAAGCGATAACTAGTTATCCTAGACAGAGAAAAGTTGTTTTTTGTGAACTTTTGTACGGTCTATAAAAATGTACTGTGCAGACGGTCGCGTAATACTGTTTTTGAGAATTGCTAAAATTGAAAATAGCCCGTTCGTCAATCTTTATTCTTGTGCTTCCAGCCGTTCACCTTAGTTAAGTTTCACCTTAGTTAAGTTTCACCTTAGTTAAGCTTCTTCAAAGTGCCACGCTGTTAGGCTTGGGCTATGTATATATATTAGTATCGGTTTGGTTTAACGACAATTACGAACGTTTGTCTAATCGTAATGTTGTAGTGTCTTAGTGGGATTAAATGCGGTAATTTAGTGTATTTTCACTAAAAAAAAAAACAATAAAACACTTAAATTAAGTCATCCAAGTGAAACCGCTCAATACGGACACCCATATTGAAACAAAGTTTTCTTAGTCCCTTCGGTTTCCGTATTAATGGGGTTTGACTGTAATTCAACTTTAGCAGCAGCCAATAGTAAAATGCAAGCGATTCAAAGTCAGGTGTACAATACGACAACCTCGCTAATACGACCACTCTATTGGGGCTTCAACCAAAGCTCATGCAGTTATTTTGAAAAACCTTCTTAATTCGAGTGTCCTGTTAATAGGATCACGTTTTTATGGTCGTCAGTAGTAGAATTAAGGGGTTTTTACTGCATAAGAAATGATCGGTAAATAGCAAATGTATCACAAAACAAGTCAACCACATAAAGAGTCGTATACTACTTCAACAAATGTATGGAGACCTTGAGGGGGCAAGGAAAAATTGCAATAGCGGAATTCTATAACGTCATAACAGATTCTTAAAATTGTGGCACCTGTGTGGATAGAGAATATGCACATTAACAATGTCTAATAAGGTTTGGTAGAGCTCAAAAGTTAAACCCCAGTATTGATCAACATCAAATTTCGCTCTGTGATATCAATGCTTTATCAATCAGACAGGTCACAAGAATTAAGAATATGATCACCATAATCATGATGAATCCTCTTGATATTGAACAACTCCCCAGTTCTTCTATAAGAAATGTATGGGGACAAGAAAGTTGAATTGGTATTTTGATACTGGGGATTAAACGGTTAATATTCATAGCACCTAAAAACTGATAGGAAGTGGGCTTTAACTAATAAATAAACAATGACTGCAAATCAAATTTAGTGGGTGATTCAGAAAGTGAGAAAGTGTTCATGTGTATACAGCACACCCCCCCCCCCCCCCCTCCAAAAAAACCCGCATTGCCTTACCGTAACGATATAGTCTGAGAAGTGTTTCAACTTTCTTAGAATGACACTGTTCTTTGTTCCATTCAGAACTAATGTAACGTTAGATGAAGGTTTGGCTGTTGGTAGTGTCGGCTTTCCAGTAGTTAGTTTATCAGATGTGGTTGGAAGTGTTAAAGGTATTACGGTCGTTTTTCGGCCATCTGTTGGTGCAGTGGTTACTTGACATAATGGGCTCTAAAACGTTACAAAAGAACAATGTAACAAGACTTAAAAAACTTGAAAAAAAAAGATTTCATAAGAAAGGCACAAACCACCCTTCGGACTCCTCCCTCTGCGTCCAACTCCCCACCCTCCCCTCTTTCATATCATATTCTATCATATTTTCCAACTCTAGCAAAAACAAAATATTTGCAATTTCAGCATTTTCTCGATAAAGTTGAATTTTGAGTAAATTTCAAGATAGCGGCCATATGGTCGGCCATTTTGGATAACGTCACGGACCCTAGCAGCGCTACAACCCATAATATTTACCTTATCTTATAGAGCATATGACAGGCTATCCATTAGATGTAAAATATTTTCGAATTATTGTAACACCGCAAAAACCGCGTGTACGTCCGAGGGTTGTCTGCCATAAGTGTCATACATGCTATCGCCAACCATTTGCACACTACTAAGTATGATGGCTAAAATACAGCAAGATGATTAAAGACAAGATGGCGGAATGTTTGCGCAACATATTTCATGTTGTCAGAAAGTAAAGGAAATACCTCGCGCAAAGAAAGCCACCAAGCTTCAGTTAAGATTCGCTTTACATCTATAAAGACGAAAGCGACGAAATGGACGGAAATTCTGCAGGCAGCACTCTAAAGATGGATTGGGCGAGCGGAGATTTGCCGACCGTGGAAAGCATTCCGGCAACACTGCGAGTTTATGTTTGGAGGGCTCTTAAGAGCAAAAGTGAAGAGAAAAAATGCAATTACCTGATAATTCGGATCGGAGACAAAGGTCGTAACATTTACAATAAGTGAGAACTCACTACAGAAGCGAACAAACTCGACACGTGTTATACAAAATACGAAGCGTACGTGAAGCCAATATCAAACAAAGTGTTTGCAACGTACAAATTTCACCAGAAGGTTCAACAAGAAGATGAGTCATTTGAACAATTTTTCACTGATTTGAAGTTACTAGTTAAAGATTGTGGTTATGGTTCGAAATAGAGTGGTTATTGGGTGTCATGCCACCAGAACAAGGGAACAACGTATTCAGGAAGGTTCAGATCTTACTATAGAAAAAGTAATTGACACTGCTAGAACTGACGAGATGTCAAAAGCACAATTGAAAACCATGGCAACCGATAGATAACCCGAGCATCAACAGTGTAAATCAGAAGAAACAAAAAAGCCATCTGACAACCAAGTCTGGTAAAGTTTGTAGTAGACGTGGTCATCAAGGTGACAAAGGAAAATGCCCTGCACAATTGAGGAAAAAGAAGTGCTAAGTGTAAAAAGGTGAACCGTTTTGCCAGTGTTTTTCATTATAGGACCACAGTTAGGAATGGATTATACTGCGTAGAAGAAGACGAGAGTAGCCTTCGATGATTTAGGTACCGTTTAAAAAAAACGACCAGTAGTGTATTATCAGGTTTAAAAACTCGAGGCGAAGCCGAGAGTTTTTACACCAGTTAATACACGTACCGCGAGTTTTTGGAACGGCTTCAAAAAACATTCGTTCAAAAGCGTGTCCCTTCGGAATTCAAACAATTGCACTTTTGTGCAAAGAGTAAACATGTGTAAAGTAGACATGTGCCACATCTTATACGAAGTGAGCTCCTGTCGAAAGTTTTGTGATTTTAAAGTTCTGAAGTAAAAAATCTACTGAAAAATGCCATACAGTGGTAGAGAACAAGTAGAAATGAGCAGCTTGTATCTCCGAACCAGTCGCTTACCTGGGATCATCCTCGGTGCAAAAACCTGCCAACTCACGAGTGACTTAAAACAAAGAATACAACAGGTACTGAATTGCAATAGAGTGCAAGAGAACAAAGGTAGAAAACAAAGAAAAGAGTCAGATTTTTACACCGAGGTAAACCCGTTACCGGGCAATTTACACGAGGGAGCTGGTGTCATTCAAATAACGGCTCACTTGTTAAACTGTTGGTTCTTTATTTTGTTGTGAAGATTCCAAATAAAATGGTAAAAGACTAGATATCGTAAAACAGTACTGAACAAAAAATATTTAAGTCACCATTATTTGCTGATACGCTAATGAATTATTAATGAGTTTTTAAAAGCTAATTGTTGGCTGCATTACTTCAGACCTTGACATTGAGTGTTACTATGAGAAGACCCAAGCTAAGCTTAAGTCGTATTCAGATCATCAGATTCCTACTAAAGAAGTAGTGGCATTGCCTTGTGAATACAGAGGTAAAGTATACCAGAGATTGAAGATTGAAGCAAATGCAGTACTTAGTGCCAAAACCTGCCAAGAAATGAGTCTACTTGCTAGAATACATTTATTTCAGCAACACAGCATTACAGAGTGCTCTGGCTACTAACATGGGTCAAAGCATCTTTTATTATTATTATTATTATTATTATTATTATTATTATTATTATTATTATTATTATTATTATTAACAAGAATATACACAGATATTTGGCTATAACAAAGAAGTTTAGCTATTACAGTGTAAATAGCCGTTACGTAGTTTACACATACGAGAAAAAAAAGTACAAAAGTAAAGTAAAAAACTAGAGTAATGGTGCCCAGGTGCGATAATACTACGGAAGTGCTTTTTTTGTAGTCGCTATTTCTTTAAGAATTTTAAGTTTTTCTTGAACACTCAGTATAAAACATTCGAAATCTAAACGTTTCCGCGAAGGCTTGTGCAAAAGATACAATATTTGGCAATTAATAGACAATAGTTTAGTGTTTGCCAATGCTCTGTTCTATCATGCCAGCCGTAAAGTATATGGCTTGTAGTTAACGTTATTTTTTCACAAGTTTTTTGGTACCACCAGTTTTGAAACAGGGTCCAAAAATCAATTGTGAGAACGCAGTTTATTAGCAGGTGATCTAAAGTTTGTTTCTCGGCATTGCATAAGTTGCATGTAGGGTTTTCTAAGAGGCCGTCTCGATGAAGTGAGACGCGGGTTGGGAGTATGTTTTGAATCACTTTGTATTGAAACATGATTATTTTTACTTCGTTTGTGACGGCGAATGGCATGAGATAAACTTACTGAATGGTCTTTTTTGTGAACCCGTGGCGAAGAATTTTGGTTTCAGCGGTGGGAGGAACGAAAACGGCTTTTAAAAGAGAGGAGTAAATACATCTAGTTGTCTGGGTGTTGACTGGTGTATTGTGTTCAAAATTCGGAGTTGGGCTTTTAAAATTGGCTTTCCACTCATTTGGAATTGCTTTAACCAGACCATAGTATGTCGTAAAAGGGACATTAAGATTGAATTTTAGAGCGAACTCGTGCAATTTCAAAAACTCACTGTTTTGGTTTAATATGTCGCTTATTTTAGTAATGCCAGCGTTGTACCAATTGTTGTAAAAAACAGGTTTGTTTTCTATCAGGATTTTTCTGTTGTTCCACAATAATTCATTTCTAGGATGCGTTCCGCAATCGGTTTTCGTTGCGACTTTGAACTCATACCAATATTTTAGCATTATTTTATAAAAAGTGGGGAGTTTGTTGTCATTGTCAAGTATATTTGCTGGGAAGCTGCATTTTGTTAAAAAGACAAGATTTCCGTGTTTGTGCAAAAGATGATTAGGGATTATTTTCCAGGAAACTTGTGAATCATCCTGAATTCTGCTTATCCAAGCTAGCTTCAGTGCCTTTTCCATGATTTTGAAATCACACATTTTCAAGCCGCCATCTTTTTTTTCTCCGATTAAGGTATTTCTTTTGATTTTAGGGGGTTTCCGGACCAAATAAAGTTGAAGATTAATTTGTTGATTTCTTGGATATAGTGATCTGGGACAGGCAGTACAGAAGCGGAATAAACTAATTTAGAAATCCCAAGAGTCTTGACAATGTTAATCTTTCCATAAAGAGTTTTCTTCGTTTCCAAGTGTTCAACAAATTCTCCAGGTAAAGTATTTTTTCGCCAAAATTGAGTCTGTCAGCGTTTATTTGATTGTAAGAAAAGAAAACACCAAGTGCGTTAATAGGTTCTTTTGGCCATTTAAAACCAAAAGGTTCATCTGTGTTATGTTTCCATTCTCCTAACCACATTGCTTCGGTTTTGGTAGTATTAATTTCTAGGCCGAAACATTCTTTAAAATCGTTTAATAGCTTTAATAGACTTGTAACGGAGTCAAGGTCACGTACAAATACTGTTGTGTCGTCGGCATATTGAGTTACTTTTAGTTCGTGGTTGTTTACTTGGATACCTTTTATAGCCAGCTCGCTTCTTATAGCTCTAGAGAGAAGTTCTATGCCGAGGACAAAAAGGACGCCAGACAAAGGACAACCTTGTCTGACTCCCCGTTGTAAGGAGAAAAAGACAGAGGCGTGGCCGTTGTTCACGACACAACTTGTAACATTGTTATAGAATATTTTTATCCAGTTTTGGATGTCAAGGCCGAAGTTAAACATCCGGAGTGTTTCTTGAAGATAGTTCCATTCAATGAAATCGAAAGCTTTTTTAAAGTCCAAGAAAATAGCAATGCCTTTTTTATTTAGCTTGCCTGTGTAGTGTATTAGATCGTAGATCAGTCGTACGTTTTCACCAATATAGCGGCCCTTTACATAACCTGTTTGATTTGGGTTTATTAAGGTTGGCAGAACGTTTTCTATTCTCTTGGCTATAACTTTAGTGAGGATTTTGTAGTCAACGTTTAGGAGTGAGATTGGCCTAAGATTTTCTAGGATTGTTTTATCTTTAGATTTTTTTGGTATAAGCGAGACTATTCCTCGTCTTTGGCTTATAGAAAGTGTCCCGTAGTGAAAGGCGTAATTGTAGCTGGCAAGTAGGTCAAAGGAGATGTCTGACCAAAAAAGTCTGTAGAATTCTGCTGGTAGACCATTTATTATTGCTGAAATCTTTGAGCGCGTTGATACATTCATCTTCGTTTACCAATCCTTCGCAGGATTTCATTTCTTATTCGTTAAGTTCTGTTATTACATTTTCTGATTTAAAAAAAAAATGACGAATTCTTAATTTTTTGGTCATCTATGTTGTTGGAGCGGTACAGTAACTCGTAAAAGTTTTTTTCTTCTTCTAAGATTTCAAATTGATCGTCTATATAGGAATTTTCACCTACTTTGAGTTTTGATACTGTTTTAATGTCGTGATGACAAGTAGAAATGAGCAGCCTGTATCTCCGAACCAGTCGCTTACCTGGGCTCATCCTCGGTGCAAAAAACCTGCCAACTCACGAGTGACTTAAAACAAAGAATACAACAGGTACTGAATTGCAATAGAGTGCAAGAGAACAAAGGTAGAAAACAACGAAAAGAGTCAGATTTTTACACCGAGGTAAACCCGTTACCGGGCAATTTACACGAGGGAGCCGGTGTCATTCAAATAATGGCTCACTTGTTAAACTGTTGGTTCTTTATTTTGTTGAGAAGATTCCAAATAAAATGGTAAAAGACTAGATATCGTAAAACAGTACTGAACAAAAAATATTAAAGTCACCATTATTTGCTGATACGCTAATGAATTATTAATGAGTTTTTGAAAGCTAATTGTTGGCTGCATTACTTCAGACCTTGACATTGAGTGTTACTATGAGAAGACCCAAGCTAAGCTTAAGTCGTATTCAGATCATCAGATTCCTACTAAAGAAGTAGTGGCATTGCCTTGTGAATACAGAGGTAACGTATACCAGAAATTGAAGATTGAAGCAAATGCAGTACTTAGTGCCAAAACCTGCCAAGAAATGAGTCTACTTGCTAGAATACATTTATTTCAGCAACACAGCATTACAGAGTGCTCTGGCTACTAACATGGGTCAAAGCATCTTTGATAAATACCCAATCAAGTTGAATCCAATGGTTCCTCTAGCAGTTCGTGATTCATCCTCAAGGAAAGTACCAGTGTCCCTAAAAAGAAAGATTAAAGATGAACTCGACCGTATGGAGAAGGCAGGCGTGATTGTTAGGCAGACAGAACCTACTGTCTTGGTGAAAAGTATGGTAGCTGTGGTGAAACCTAACAAGATACGTATTTGCATTGATCCCTGAATGAAGCTATCAGAAGAGAGCCCTTCCAAATGACGACAATAGAAGAAGTTGTTGCGAGCATGCCTCACGCCAAAGTATTTTCAGTTCTAGATGCCACATCAGGATACTTGCAAGTGAAGTTGGACGAGACAAGCTCGAAGTTATGCACTTTCAACACACCGTTTGGAGGATATCACTTTACGAGGTTACCGTTTGGAATAAAGTCAGCTCTTGAAGTGTTCCAAAACTGCATCTCAGACCTGTTTGCAGATGTGGAGGCGTGAAAGTGGTAGTCGATGACCTTCTAATATGGGATAAAGATGATAACGAGCATGACGCCAGACTAACGCAAGTGATAGACCGAGCACGAGAGGTCAATGTCAAATGCAACGCCAAGAAATGCTGAATCAGGCAAGACGAAGCCCCCTACGTTGGCCATGTTCTAATTAAAGATGGTTTAACCCCCGTGGTGGACGCCACCCGCCCTTAAGGTTTATCTCGGATTTTTTCAACAGCATTTATTGTTGGCACATGCCGTCTTCAGTAGCTGTTCATTTATACTTTTGACATATTTTGGTAAAGTATGGCGACAACCTGTTGCTACGGTAACAGGAAATGACGTCATAAGTAGCATGAGGTCATGCCTTTTTTATTAAAAACGCGTGTTTTTAACATTTTTTCAGTGAAAAAACATAAAATGCTACTAAAAGCAGCAAAATGTTTAATTGTATCATATTTTGCAACTCTAGCAAAAAATATTTGCAATTTCCGCATTTTGCCGATAAGGTTGGATTTGTAGTGAAACCCAAGATGGCGGCCATATTGTCGGCCATTTTGGATGACGTCACGGATCCCAGTAGCCCTGCAATCCATAATATTTACTTTATCTTGTTGAGCAAATCACGGGCTATCTATTAGATGTAAAATATTTTAGAAATAATGTAACACACAAAAAAAAGCCAAGGGGGGTGTGGGGGTGGGGGTTGCAACAACCCCCACCCCCTTGTACCACGGTGGGGGGTATAAGTTTGCGTGTACGTCCCAGGGTTAAAACCAGATCCTGAAAAGATACGGGCAGCACAAGTAATGAAACGCCCACGGAACACTAAGGAACTTAAGACATTCCTTGGATTCATTCAGTATCTTGCAAAGTTTATGCAACATTGCTACCGTAAGCGCACCACTAAGAGAATTGCTAGAGAAGAATATTGCCTGGCATTGGGACCAAGCACAAGAAGTAAGCTTTCAAACACTCAAGCAAATGGCCTCCTCAACACTAGTACTTGGACATTATGATCCAAGCAAGCCCTTACCGTTTTAGTTCACGCTAGCTCCAAAGGGTTGGGCGCAGTCCTTTTGTAAGATGGGAAACCCCTAGCGTATTCATCAAGAGCCCTCACTGCAACACAAAAGCGGTATGCCCAAATTGAAAAAGACACCCTCACAACTGTGTATGGAGCACAGAAGTTTAATCAGTTCATCTATGGAAGATCAACGCAAGTAGAGTCAGACCACAAGCCATTGCAGTACATCTTAAGCAAGCCTTTGCATAAGGCACCACTTCGACTGCAAAAAAAGATGTTAATCCTGCAACAAGGTCTCAGAACAGGTCGCCGATGCATTAAGTAGGTCGTACCCACAAGAGACCGCAGAAACTCTTGCTCCAGACCTTGAAGAAAATGAAAAGCAGCTTACTGCGCACTTTACTGCGCCCCTGCAGATGATACGGCCTTGCACGCGCTCAACACAGTGGTCCTAAATGAATGTCCTTAACACAAGGAAGAATTACCCAGCAATGTTCGCGAGTACTGTGGCTACAGAGATGAATTTTATCAGCGGATAGACTCTAATTCAAAGCACAGAAGCTAATTGTTAACAGAGTATGGGAGAGAAAATGCTAGACCGCATCCATGAATCACATTGAGGTATCGTGAAATGCAAACAGCGCGCTCGGGACAATCTATTTTGGCCCGGACTGTCCTTACAGATCGAAGGTAAAGTGTCCAAGTGTTCCGTATGTAACTTGTTCCTGTTCTCATTGCTAGACACTATATACACACTTGCAGACTAAGAAACGCCCTACCTAAGCTACAGGTATACATACAATCTACTATGAACTCCATGGAAATTGAAAAACAAATAGCTCTTGACAACAATAATATAACTTATTTTAAGACGAAATGGGCCACTTTTAAATACTGCCCCCCCCACCCCCCCCCCCCCCCCCCCCCCCTCCCCTCCAGAGAAATAATTAAAACTGCAATTTTAAATGAAACAAAGGTCACGTAGATACTGAAAACCGAAGCAAGGGCACCCAGTCGGACATGTTATTCTTATGTGGAAAATATTTTATGTAAATACTGGATAAAGTATTATGTGAATAGTGCTAGTGTTGTTCTGAGATATGTTAAATGAATTGTAAGTAGTGTTTTAAGTAACGTTTGAAATGTAAGTTTTGTAGTAAGTAACTTATGCACTAGTGTAGGCTTAGTATGAAGTGTAAGCTTGTGAGATGTAAATTAAATAAAAAAAAACTGTTCCAGAGAGCTCATCCCAAAAAGCCGATGTTGATTCAAGAGCCACCAGACAGACCATGGTCCAAAGTTGGAAGTGACCTGTTCGAGTTCAATGGTGTTAACTACTTGCTGAGTGTGGATTACTATTCCTAGTGGATAGAAATTGCCAGTCTAGACGACCTAACCAGTAGTAATATTATCTGCCACATAAAGCAGAATCAATTCCACGGTACGGTATATCTGATGAACTTGTCAGCGACAATGGCCCCAGTCAGGCACAAGTTCAGCATTTAAAGATTTCAGCAGGATTTATTGTTTTGTGCACAACACTTCAAGTTCCAATTAGCCTCAAAGAAATGGTGAAGCAGAAACAGCAGTGCAAACCATTGAGAGTCCCACAAGAAAGCACAAGATCTTACAAGGTTTTTCTGAACTACAGAAACACTCCTTTGGGTGGAATAGGCCTGTCCCCTGCTCAAATTCTAATGGGCAGCAGATTAAAAACCCTCTCTTTTAACTAATGCTGATCTTCTAAAGCTACAGGCAGTCCATGAAATCAAGCAGCCCAAGAAATCAAGCAGCATCTTCAAAAGATAAAAGAAAGAGAGAAGTTATATTACGATAAACACTGTAGTAAAGAGTTGTCGCCTCCAAACGCGATAAGGCGATTATGAAGCATGACAAGAAGTGGATCCAAGCTACAACAGTCGATAAGCATTATACACCCAGGTCGTACATTGAGGAGAAATCGTAGACACCTGAACAAGAGCCGAGCATCAAAAGCACTAAACAAAGGGACTGTGAAAACCAAGATTCCGCAAGTTGTACATGTACCCAAACCAACTTCCATCGCAGGATCAGTGAACTAGATGCACCAACTGACTATGCACAGAAACCAGCGACACTTACTCGCTCCGGTCGAATGGTCAAACAACCCATGTACCACAAAGGCAATGAACAATGACTTTTTTCAAAGTCTGTGAACAATGATTTGTTTCCAGAACCCATGAATAGTGACATGTTTTGTTTTATTCTTTTATTTTTTGTTGTTGTTGAAAGCCTTAAGAACAATATGTAACCTAGGTCAAGTTTAAAAAAAAACGGAGATATCATGTATGCTAAACCCAGGCGTTTGTACACCAAGCGTGATAGGTAAAAATACAGCACGAGGTTTTAAGATAAGATGGCGAACTTTGTGTGCAGTACATTACAATAAGTAAGAATTATAGATTGAATCTACAAAAAATGTCCAATTCAACACATTTCAAAGAATAGGAAACAGGATTTGGGTACTGACCACACACAACCTTTCCCCTAGTCTGTATATAGCCACCCGCCCCCCTTAAGGAAAAATCTGAGAAGCGTCTGTGATTCACCGTTAATAATCGTGTATACAGGAATAATTTCGCATCATTGTATAATTTTGCAACACTTTGATTTGAATGTTTCACAGCTTAATCGTTGGCTACCAATGAGATGCGAGATCAAACAACAAGAAGTAGCCTGCCACACAGGCTACAAGAAAAAAAGACAGTCACTTAGCTATCTTTTGTAATTTACCGAATGATTATATTCCAGCAAATTACTACATTTCTACGTGATTTATGATTGTTTTTTTAATTCGTAACGTAAAAGACTCAAACATACCTCACGGGTTGAAATTATAATAACAATAAGTATTGAAAATCACGCGAAAAGCAACAAAAACTTTGGACTTGTTCTTCGTGCAATTTTCTATGCTGATTGTTATTATAATTTCAACCCGTGAGGCATGTTTGAGTCTTTTACGTCACCTTCTCCCATTCGCAACCAAGCCTTGGAACTAGGTTTTTTAATGGCGGCCGTAAATTCTCGGAAATAAATGTTAAAATTAAATGACTTCTGATGTTCGTAATGAATTGAAATTTGGCAAGATGAGTAAGGAAGTCTAATAGTACACGAAAATGTAAAAAAATGAAAATCAAAAATTTGATCGTAGTAGCACTTTAAGATCCAGGACGCGACGGTTCTGAGACGTGGCCGGAAGTAATTTTTCACAGAAAAGCAGCAGTCCGCTTACCTCGGAGTGCTAGCTCGCAGCGTCGCCGTCGCGTAGAGAACGCGAGTAGAAGGATTTGGCGTTGTGTAGAAAACATGAGTATAAATATACATAAATCGAAACCTTGATTCATATTGAAACTTTCTGGCGAAATTTACGCTGCAAAAATGGCAAAGCTCTGACTTTTTTTTAAACTTTATTTACAGATTAGCTCAGGTTAGCGAAGAATGGCTTCGACAAAATCTTCGAAGTGAGTTGTGCCTCTAAGCTTCCTCTTTCCCCCCAACCTGTTTTTGCTCTTGTATTTAGCAAATTTAAGCGTCAATTTGCTAAGAACATACAAGAAGTGATGTTTCGTGGAATTAAGCACAAAATTATTTTCAACTCAGTCTGAGCTCAAATTTAACTCGGTTTTCAAGATGTTGTTGTTGTTTCTTCTTTTAGTTGGGTGATGTCTTGAACAAGCGACCACGACATAATCCTGTGTTGGGAAGTTGCCAATAAACCCTTACACCACAAAGAAGGGGTCCACACAGAGAAGCAGCCTGTGGGAAATCAATTGTCGACACTTTGAATAAATGTTCAGTTCTTAAATTTAGCGTTGATAAGTGGTCGGTTCGCGACCACGTGGGAATTCTTGTTAATAGGCACAAGAAAAAACGAGGAAAAAGCTGTGGGAATAACGCCAGACAAGCCCTCCGAATTAGAGAATGCTTTGGATAGGAGGAACTCTTAAGGTTTCAACAAGTAAAGGGTTATCTCCCTTTTCCACGCGAAAATTTGCTTTACATTCAGACGGGTCTTCATTTACAAGAGAAAATTTCTCACACGACGAGTGAGGAAATGGAGGATTCTGCGGTGTGTATGCTATGTACAACACGGCAAATTCTTCACCATCAATGATTTCTTCTTCCAAGCACAATAACAACATTTCTTGGACTTCTCTGAACGAGCTTATTTTATATTTTGCGTTTTTTTTTGTCAAAACAAAAATGTTGAATTACCGCGTCACGTCGCAAAACTTAAGTTTATTTTTCCCCGAGCTTAGAACGGCGTTCTCGTTCCAGGCTTTAGCTCGGTCACCGCGTTCTAAAAGCCGTCGCGTCCTGGATCTTAAGCTCCCTATTAACTGAGCCCGGAAAAACCCATGCTAATTCAATCGGAAATCCTGTATTTCACATAACGCAGTTGGACAAAGCTGAGAACCAATTAGATCATTTTGCATTATTCCGGGAAACGTCACGTGGTCTCCATACACGATTATCAACGGTGAATCACAGACTCTCTGTCTCCTATTTTATTCCTGAGGGTAGGGGGCTGCTGCACACAGGCTACCTTTCCCCATATACGGCCATAGACAAACTGCTTCGCCATTTCTCCCTTGTTACCTTTTAACTCCCAAGAGTGCCAACGATCAAAATTTGTTTTGCAAAATATGAAAAAAATAGCACCACGGAAAGGTACTGCCGACCTGGACGAAGAGAGGTTTCATTTGAATGGTCACACCATGGCATTTCATTGACAGACTTAAAAGTTAGTACTACATATATTACATGTCTCCATAATTGAGTCTGGGAGTGAATGGGTTAACTTCCTGTCGCTCCCGAAGCAACAGACTTCTTCTAATCCATTCATTCTCACCTGTGTATCATTACTACAGTTACTCTGGTTGTAGCTTGTGGTGGGGATGGGTGTAGTAGATGGTAGTACATATTTGTCCGTTGGAGGATCTTTGTCATCACTATCTTTTACGAAGATTGCTCTGAATAACTGGTCTCTGAACTCTTTTGCAAACAATGCTGAAATCCTTTCTGGCTTGTCTTTTTCCATTTCCTTCTGCTTCTCGGTGCAGTTACAAGTTATGTTTGCACAAGTCCCTGTCAATTAATGTGTCATAATGGAGGCGAGGAGTTGCAAAGACTTGATAAGGCACATTTAAAAAGATCATGGGCCCGGTTGTTCGAAAGCCGATTAACGGATTAAAAGTTAACCAAGAATTTCATTTCACTGTTTAAAAATGTTTTCAAAAATTCATTTGTAGCTGGTAGTGAAGACAAGTTAAAGTCGAAACTGAACGGCAGAAAACTTTACAAAATTTTCAATTGTTGAGTTGTTTTACTGGATTCAATATTGACGTTAATCCTTGGTCAGCCTAATCGTGCTTTGAACAACCCGGCCCAGGCTGCCATGTTGTTTTCACAGACTTTAATGTTAATGCAGTGTATCCTTATCTCCCCCCCCCCCCCCTCCACCCAAAAAGAAAAATAAGTTCACTTACTTTGTAAATTCTAAGGTTGATGGGGATCGAAAATGCCAAACTCTTAAAACGAAAGAAAGAATTCAAACAAGAAAATATACAAATTCTGCTTTCGTAATTTTCATGTTCAATTGCTGAACAGCACGAAATGTAAAGTTGTATACGAGCCACGGGAGACCCACACGGCCAGAGCTTAATCCGGTTTCTGTAGTATGAAGCGACTAAGAATATTGCTACTTTCCCCTGGATGACATGCCAGTACACAGCAAGGTTACCCTCAGCATTATGTCGCCGGTACCCACTTATACACACTACCACGTCAGACTATTTTGGATAAAAAGCAAGAGCAAAACAGAAGAAGTAAGTTTAGGGATAAAGTGCAGGATTACAAGGATGGAAGCGGATAACAATATTCGTCAAATTTTATTCCATGACAGGTGGTTAAGAAATCAAAATTGCCATTCTTCTTCCAATTTAAAGATAAACCAATTAGCTCCTTACCATACTCATGGACACACGATATCAGCCAGGATAGTGTCCAGTCTTTAAATCAAAGTGTTTGTAAAGATTTGAAGGACTCAAATCCATGACCAAATAGCTGCAATTCAGCTCTATATTGACATAGACTGCATGGTTATCATGTAAGAAACTAAGTTTTGTTATCATTTTGAGTAAAAGGTTTAAAGCAGGAATAGTGCGGCATAATTATATATTTTTGCTCAAAACTGAAGAAACACATACATATAAGGAGGAGCCGATCCTTGATTGATTTAAGCCTTACGTTTAAGTTTAAACAGGCAAAAAAGGAAATCAATAATGCTTTAGGAAAAATGAATTAGCTAATTCTTAAATAAACATTTTGATGACCTAAGTCTCCGTACCAAAATAGAGGTTATTTGGAGCAATTTGGATTTCAACTCTAAAATGAACACATGAACTTTCAACACACTGTGCAGAATAGCAGCTTTCTTACCGTCAGGTGTTTTATTGTTTTCCTCATCTATGTTATTATTTACACCTTGTCCATTGCTAAAAACTTGTCGCCTACACCAGTCCAACTCTTGCTTCCATGGTGAGTAAGAACCAAGGTCATACCTAACAATATACTTGGTAATGTTTCCATTTGGAAACAAAGGAGCCTTCCATTTGACAAGCAATGCAGATGAACTGATGTAGTTTGCTTCAAGACCAACTGGCTGAGAAGGTACTGTCAAAACAAGCAAATAATAGTATAATCACCACTCTCGAACTCAATTAAGTGCTTTGGATTAGCGTTCTTTGAAACGTTCTTCTAAAGTGGATTTGCGAGTATTCGAAGGCGGCGCTTATTAATATTTTTCCTGTTATCGATGTGCGGTGCTTTTTAGGGCATAGTGCTCATTTCAGGGTGATGGCGTTTTTTTTTTTTTTTTAAGTAAAGACAGTAATTCTCGAGACCATCTTCCATCTGATTGTAGCTTGTATAATCCAGAGGTCGTTTGTTTGATTCCTGTCAGGGTCAAATATTTTCTCTCTGATTTCTCGTTTCCCAATATTTTCCTTTTTCATACCTGTATTCAGGAGATTTTTTGTGTCCGGATTTCTCCCTTCACAGAACTCACAACATACATGTACACTTTTCTTATTAATATCAAATTAATTTGTGTTCACTTCTCGCCTATCTGTAACTAAAATACCGCAAGGAACCTTTATAACCTGCCAGCTGGAATTGGCTACGAAATACTAAGGAGAAGCTAGGAGTTGATCAATGATACCCACTCACCATTTTCTTTAGTCTGTATAAAGGTCAGGTCACTCTTAGCTCCTTGATTCTTAAGCAACAGCACTGCCACCACGTGAAATGCGTACAAGGTGAACGGTTTGAGGTTTGGGATGTACTTTACAAGCTTCCGGGGTTTGTTAGTGGCGTTAACACTAAAAAAAAGTATAAAATTTTTACCGAGGCAAGAGCCTTGGTTAGCCTCATGCTACCTAGAGTGCTGATTTGAATTATCATACACACACACACCCCTAGATATGAGCAATATCGTGCTCTGATTTGCTCTTTAGAATGCTTGGGTATGAAAGCTCACCTCTCCCTGATAAATCACTTTAATGTTTAGTAAAATGTTTCCAAAAAATAAGTGCAATGCAGAAGTTTTCCTTATATTCTAGACCTGGTTATTACAAATCCATACACATGCAAAATTACCATTGCAGTTGGAGAGAGGAAGGGAGGTGTGTGTGTGTGTGGGGGGGGGGGGGCAATTTTGTTAAAGCTTGATGTTTCATTAAAATGTTTTATGTAGATATAATCATCAATTATCTGGGTTGACAATAAGTAATATGGAGGACTATACATTTTGATCTGACAAAGGGGGTACATGTGGAAGAGGAAGAGTTGACTTATATTCCAGAGAGGTGATAATTTTGAAACATTTTTCAAACAAAGGGGAGGTCTATTAATTGAGGTCAGGTACTAAATAAATGTGTTCATGAATAGACACTTTATTAACAATAATTATAACATGAGTCAGTATCACTTTCCTTCCAACTAGAGGGGATTTTTAATAGAGTATTGAATTACTGTGATTTGGCGATTGCTTTGGTTTTGCATTTCTACGCTTTGTGATTGGCTAAAAAAATCCCACGCCACTTTATAAACCAATCAGAATCAAAACCAAAAACAATTGTAACTTGCTTGTGAGTGTATCCCTTAATGCATCTAGAACTAGAACCACTTAAACCATCTAAACAAAGATATTAATATTTTGGATTTGCAAGAATTATTGATTTCATGGAAAATCTACAAAAATTCTGGACTCCCGTACGAATAGTAAATTGAACTCCAATACGGGTGCGAATAAAATTAAGCTTTTGTCTTTAAAGTGGTTCCATAGGGTATTTTGGCCGCGCGAGAACTGGGTTCGAATGGCTCGAGCTTTAAAATGTCAACAATTCAAAACAAGCATGGCGGCGTAATGCGAGATTGCGATTTGGGAACAATAATTGAGGAAAGATAGAGTAAAATATACACCGCTTGAAGAAAATGAAATCTGTGCTTGCTTCAACAACTGAAACGACTAAACATAAAGACCGCGTTGCGTCCGGTCGCTTCCGAAAAGCGGAAATGACTCACTGCATCGCTTAAGGAGGCTCGTGCCCATTTCTCAAGTCCACACCCTTTCAATTTTAATGGGCCATATCTTTTGTTGTAGTGCATAAAAAGACAAGCCACCGATGCAAACAAATTTTTCTCTAAAGTTTTGCACGTGCATATGAAACTTGAAAACAATACCCGTGAATAATGAGGACGCTCACTTGTAAACACAAAATCTGCGGGAAAAAATTGGTTCATTGGAGGCCCTATTTTATTGCCTTGCATATCTTCAATGTCCTTGAAACTTGCAGGCCATATAAATTGACGACCAATCTCGAGATTGTCAAATTTTTAAAAAAATTTATCTCGCGGTTTCTAAATTATCATCACATTTGTAGGCGTAGACCAAATTACATACAAAAATGGCAACAAGAGCAGCTGAACGCACGCTAATCAAATCCTTCTTTCTCGCAATCGGCCAAAGCAAACCCCTCACTTTTTCACACACCATTTCAAATGGAATCAAACTACTATGAGATGAAACTGCATCCCCATCGCGCATCATTTTCTTTAGATATTAGCCAATTATGTCGATAGTATGTTTTTCACTGTATTTATAATCCCCAAAACTTCATCCCTAACAATTTCGAAAACGCTCTCATACATTTCTTTCAAACTTTGTCCAGTTGAAGCCCATGGTCTAATCAATTAGTCCTCTAGCGGGTTTTACAAAAATTTCTCTTGATCTAGAGAAACTCCGCAACTTGTGAATTTCAGAGGATCACCATTCCGTTGCCATGGAAGCACCGATGTAAACAAATCCTATACTCCCATAAAGTTCAATGTATTGTGTGTTTGCATGCACTACAACAAAAGATATGGCCCATTAAAATTGAAAGGGTGTGGACTTGAGAAATGGGCACGAGCCTCCTTAACCTCGCGCGTGGTTTCAAAAGTTCACGCATGCTCAAATAGCGATCTTGGCGAATTCCTATTCTGATGACGTAATTGTTGTGGAAGACAAAAATAGAAACCTGCCTCTGGAATATCTTGAAATTCCGTAAAATTTGTAATAGAGGTATTGAATATATTAGTAGTTTTCTTTAGTGCCCGTTTATCGTAAAATTTTATAAGGCCAATTTTAAAACAGGAACATGCAAATACACAAATTGGCAAGTAGCGAAAAAAAACTGCCTATATAATCTCTACTTTTTTCGTCAGGGAAAGTTTTTTATCTGGACAGGCTCTACATGATGCGAAATTTTAGGAGGAGTTCACCTAAGGAAATTGAAGAAAATCAAAATCAAAGCTGCATAAACACTGAAAAGCGTCCGTGTTTGGGCAGTTGTAATTTCATAGGTCATGTCATTATCTTAATATCGATGGTTGTAGAACACATTTTGGTCATTGCTCATTACAGTTTGTTAGCTTTGAGTGAACTGGAAGTCAGAAGTCAGAGAAAAATCGGCTTTCGAAAAGTAACGCTCGCGCCATGTTATCAGCAATAACCCTATGGAGCCACCTTAACATCTGAAAAAGTTGTTTTTTTTTTTCTGGCTGTTTACCACTGAGACCATTTAGACAACAACAACAACAACAATAATAATAATAATAATAATAATAATAATAATAAATAATAATAATATTTTTTTAATATTATACTTTATTAACAAATTTAATAATAATAATAATAATAATAATAATAATAATAATAATAATAATAGTAATAATAATAATAATAATAATAATAATAATAATAATAATAATAATAATAATAATAAAGAATCGTGACAAAAAAACTTGACTCGTGACTCGAACTTGACTCGGCCTCGAACTTGACTCCTGAAATGAGCACACTCCTTGCTTGTCCGCATTTTCACAAGCCAAGGCCGGCGACATGATTGTATTTGCTTCAGGTTCAAATTGCTTCAAGAACTGGATTGTCTGCGCCTGTTGTGATTGGCCACAGTAATTTCTTTGGTTTTGGCTTTACGACACTTGATTAAAAACTGCGGCTCATCCTCGGTGTAAGAACCTGTGAAACTCACGAGTGACGTAAAACAAAGAAAACAAAAGGCATAAAACAATAGAGTCAACTGGTAATACAATACTACAAAGGTAAAAAACAAAGGAAAAAGTCACAGGTTCTTACACCGAGGTAAACCCAAAACTGCTTTATTCTTGGCTTTCATATGACGTCATAAAAATTCAAAAATCTAAACTATACATCCATATATTAATTTTGCTAAAAATGACCAATACTCGTTTGCCTATAACTCTTGAACGAAATGGTCTTGCGCTTAAAAATGTGGCCCAGATGTGTAGTTTTAAACTCTCTACAGTTCCATAAACATTTTGGAATTGAAATCTGTTTTTTAATGCTCTTGAATTGTAATTTGACGTAAGTGAAAACCAGCAATTGTATGATCACTAAACACATGCACTTACTCAGGAGCTTCCACAGAATGATCCACTCGTGTCCAGCTGAGTAAACAATAACACGCAAATAACTGTTGGTTATTTGTTGACTCTTTTAATGACTTTAAGTCACTTTCAATCACATTATTCGGATTTTGCATTATTTTGTACATGTATTTTATAATAGTAAACATATACAATAACAAATGTTCCTTTTCATTTTGAATTGCCACAGGCTGCAATTGTTTATAAAAGCAATCATATGCTTCACATTAACACTCATGGTTGCAATATTCGGATAAACACGAAATTAGAAGACACGCATCCACTCTCAGATGTAATTCACTATAATATAGTTCTTATTAGGTGATCACGATACATGTACATTACTGGTAACGTGTATATCAAGTGATGTAATCAAATGTTACACTCCTCCTTCTTCAGATCAATTCATCAGAGTTCACATCTCAATCCAGTTCTGGGTTAATGTGACTTCGGTCAATAATCAAGTAATAATCATAGCTAACATCAATGATAAACAAGTGCTCAATGTTCCAGATTTCCTTATCAATAATAACGGTGTTCAGTGTTCATAATTCGTTGTTCAAAGTTTCTGTACTGTTCCTAGTTGATTTGCAATCAGTCAGCACTAATTTCACTAAAATTGTTATTTTATATAAATGAGAAACCTTGTATGAGGTGTAAACAAGTTACTATTTAAAATAAATTGAATATCTTTGTGTTCACTTATCTCCTAGAATAGTTTTCTTGTACTGTCTATTTATTTTAGAAAGTTTTATTTTCAGTTGTACATTACACAGTGGGATTCCAATTTAAGCAAATGTAAGCGGCAAAAATAATAAGGGTAAGACCCAAACGGTAATCATCAGGGGGATACTTAAACGTGGTTATATAGATTACTTCATGGGCAGTGCGCGCGTACGGCATTTACGCACGAGTTGGTGATGTATCAGAAATCGAACGAGTGAGCGCAGCGAACGAGTGAGATTTCTGATACAAACCAACGAGTGCGTAAATGTCGTACAAAGCACTGCCCATGCTGTAATTTGTTTATTTTATACATACTGAGATTTTATGCCAAGGTATGTTTAATTTATTTTTGTCTCGGAAATAAACAGCTCTGGAATAAATTTCTTTGACCGGCAGAGTCTCAATAGCAATCAAGTAGCGAGAAAACAATAATAATAATTAAAAATTGTACAGAATCGATCGGAAATCATAAAGAATGTTCACCTCCTCGTCGCTTAAAGCTTTGGCTGCATTTGGTTTGTTTCCCTTGCCTTCTTTTTTCAGTTGTTTGCACGCTTACATTTTGTACTTTCTTTCAAATGCCGGTTGAAACTCGAAATCAATTCCTCGAATTGAAGGCTCGTAGTCTTCGCCGTCTTTTTTTTAACACTTTCAATAAAATAAATTCGCATACGTAAGCTTACTTGTTGAGTTCTTCTGGTTGAATTTCTTGTTGTTGTTGTTGTTTCGCTCGTCTCTTTTAAGAATACGGTTAGTAGATTAACATCTCTTTGCGTTTTCGCTCGGGTGTTTTTGTTTTCCTGCTCTTGAATGTATTCTTCAATTGGTTTTTCCAAGGACTTGAATCCGGAACTTTCAGTCATCTTTTGAGTTTTGAATAAAGAATTAAAAGTTCAAGCAAATATTTTTGTGAATGAAAAGGCTAGCGCCAGCGACGTCGACAGTGGATGCGCCTTTGAAAATAGTGATATGTTTTGACAGGTGCTTTGTGATTGGACGAAACACTTTTCTCACGTGTGAGAAAGTCGTTTCGCCATTCTGATTGGCTGCGAAAATTCCCGAACGGGGTTTTCACGCGCGAAATTCTATCAGAAAATCTCAGTATGTATAAAATAAAGTCTGTTTTAGCACGTTTAGTATTACCCCTGATTGTTTTCCCTTCTAACAATCAAAGGGCTCTTAAAGCCATCTCGTTAATGCGTTAGAACGTGAGGTTAATAAAAACAAAATAGAAGAATTGATAGTGAATATGGTAAAGATGCCGTTGTAGCGCACCTTTTGAATAAGTCTTCTTAAAATACGTACATGAAAACATCACATGATGCAAATCAGCCAATATAAATTTATGTTCACGAAATGGGCGTAGTTTTATTTTAGTAGCCATTTGGGGTATTTAAAACAGGAAATCACTAATTTTCGATTACAAAGTTTACATTTTCACGCTAGTGACTAAAATGGGGTCTATAATTTGGTTATACAATAGACGTGTTTTGAAAATGTTATAGGCTGGGACTTTTCATTATTATTTTTTTTTGTAAAAGGAGGGGAACCCGTGCCCTCTGCTAACAACTTTTCTGTACAGCATTGGGGGATCTGCTCTTATCAGTGCTCCACTTTTTCAAGACCAAAACCCAGAATAGTCCTCAACTTCGACGACTAAGGAGACTTTTTTTTACAGGATTTGGTGCCGTTTTTCCACCAAAATCAAGAAAGCGTCTGGTAACCATCTGTCTTCGCTTTGGCGAGTGCGTGCTTTTCAATTTTGTGGTTTTGGTTTTGGTCTCGCGAGTTTTCTTGCCCTCGCGTTACGTGGAGATGGCCGCGCGTCCCGCGCACCAGCCGTTCGCCCACACTAGAACTGTCCGCTGGATAGCGGAGGAAAACCTGGATCTTGACTCGCTCAGTATAGCGCAGTCGTTACCGGACTTTAAGGAAGAAATGGTTGGGATTGTACCCCTCGGAGGAAAGTGCTTCGACATCACCATCCGATCTACAGAATCGGCCACGCGGTTGGCGGCATCGGGATTTGACTGCGAAAGTCTTTTAGGGCAAAATGCACTACACGTTTTCCCGTTGAATTCCCTGAGGAAAACCTGCTACAACTCGTGGAACAATACGGCGACCTCAAAGCGCGAGCAGTCCGCCGGCTTTGCTTGAAAGTCACTCAAGGGCTCGAGTTATTTTTTAAGTACACGGGCCAGCCAATACCATGCTACCGGTGCCAGTCTTCCGAGCACGGTGTTAAAGACTGCCCGAAGGCGAAACGCCACAAGGCGAACCACGAGGCTCCAGCGCCCGGGAGGTGGGGTGGAGGGGGGCACCAGAGGCCCACTCGGCCCCCACTACCGCAACTAGCAACGACACGTCCCCTCTAACCACAATAGGCCATTTTCACGATGGCGTCATTTGACTACAACTACCAGAATTAATTTCGTTTTTACTTTCTTATTTAAATTTTGTAATCCCAGTGAGGTTTAAATAACAATGGCCCTAATTTGCACTACAAAACAAAAAAACTGAACCTCCGTGCGATCCTTCTTCAGAAACTGCCAGCCACCCCCTACTACCGATGTCGTGAGCGTAAGCATGAGGAATTTGATCTTAAAAGCGAGTTTCGCCGCAACATCCTGTTTCGTGGTAATTCAAATACCACAGATGATCACACGCGTTTGGCGTAGATCATAACGAGCCAGACGCTCTTAGCAACCAAAAAATAGCTAGACCTCCCTCTGAGATATAGGGCAATTTGCTCTATATCTCAGAGGGTTTTAGAGATCTTGCGGCGGTTTGACAGGAAATTGCTTGTGAGATGTAGCTTTGAAACAAAAACTCTATGGTTTTTATGAAGTATCTTCATGATGGGCACAATAAATTTAATGAAGGGTCCTGGCATTAGAAATAGCACAATAACAGAAAACGTCAGCAGCTTAGATATTTGCAAAACAAGAAATTTAGATTTTTGTTGGTTTTGTACGACTGAATATTAAACAGCGCGGACGAGTATGAAAGTCAACTCTGTCCGGAAATTTTCACGGTATATTCAAGCTAAGCGAAATGTAGCGATTCGGTAATTCGGAAACACCGCGACCTGGGTACAAATATAAACATTGTTTTGCGGTAAACAAGACAACCATGTCGTCGTTCTATAATTTATATTGAACTTGAAGTTCGGTGTAACACGTAGTTCGTATAAAAGACGGTTATTGCTAAATGTGGATTTCCTCTGGTTACCTGTCTGTTACGGCTCACACAAAGAAGCTAGGAAGCGAAATTATTGTTGAAAGCATTTTTGGGATAACAGCTGTAATAATTTTATTGTAATGCTTGCTTTGTTGCACACAACAAATATTCCAACCTGGGTGAACCAGAGATAATATATAACAATTTGCCTAGAGTTTACGTGCGTCTGAAAATATTGATTAACGTTATATTTTCTTTGAGCGCTCAGGCATACGGCGATGCCAGGACTAAAACCTGGGTGAACCAGAGAGGATATATAACATTTGCCTAGATTTCACGTACGTCACAAAACATTGATTAATATAATGTTATATATCCCTTGAGCGCTCAGGCATACGGCGATGCCAGGACTCAAACCTGGGTAAACCAGAGAGTATATATAACATTTGCCTAGATTTCACGTAGGTCACAAAATATTGATTAATGTTATATATCCCTTGAGCGCTCAGGCATACGGCGATGCCAGGACTCAAACCTGGGTGAACCAGAGAGGATATATAACATTTGCCTAGATTTCACGTAGGTCACAAAATATTGATTAATGTTATATATCACTTGAGCGCCCAGGCATACGGCGATGCCAGGACTCAAACCTCAGTGGGTGAACCAGAGAGGATATATAACATTTGCCTAGATTTCACGTAGGTCACAAAATATTGATTAATGTTATATATCCCTTGAGCGCTCAGGCATACGGCGATGCCAGGACTCAAACCTGGGTGAACCAGAGAGGATATATAACATTTGCCTAGATTTCACGTAGGTCACAAAATATTGATTAATGTTATATATCCCTTGAGCGCTCAGGCATACGGCGATGCCAGGATTCAAATCTTGGTGAACCAGAGAGGATATATAACATTTGCCTAGATTCCATGTGCGTCTCAAAATATTGGTTGTTTAATATCCAAAATTAATTTTCATCATATTCCTGAGTGACACAGAAAGGATATAGAACGTTACCTGAATGGCGAATTAAGCCGAGCGACAGCAACATCCAGATCGTCCTTGTAAACTCTCCGTTAAAAAAAAACCGCCATTGTTTTACGCTGCAAGCTGAACCGTGGTAGAAACGCCGCATATCTTCGAAAATTAGAACAAACCAGTCTCTCAAATCTCTTACCGTAGGCAGCTCAAATCGTCGAATGTCAAAGACGCCATCGATGCACTTGCGGGAAGGATGACTCAATTTTCCCGCTCTTCTCATATATTTTTTTTATTGAAATCCAACCTCCTAAAATGTCAAAAAGCAGTCGAACCCCTCAAAAATGACAGGCTGACATCCACAGGAGTTTGTACACAATCTGTTAACGTACAAGGATTAATTGTCAAACGCTGCAGCTATCCGGAAACCACAAATCATATACGATGACGGCTGCTAAGCAGGCCTATACACGACTTTCATAATGGCGGACTACTCGGGCGGAGTGGGAACTACTGACTTGGAAGCGAGGCTAGTTGGGCCTCGAGTGTAAACAAACAACAAAGCGTGGCGACGATGGCAACGGCGTCGTCGAATTTAACTCTTGAAGAAGAAGATATCCCTGGAGCTTCGTTGTGCGGAAGAAAGCCTTCAGAACTTAAAAATGAAGAGCTGAAATTTTGGTTAAAGTGTAGAGGGGATCCGGGAAAAGGTCTTAAAACGAAAGCGGAGCTAGTGAAGAGGTAGGAAAACGCTTTGTGATATGTTTGCACTTTGATCGCTCACTTTTCTCGCATTTATGCCACGTTTCCTCTTGTCTGAAACCTTTTTTATACATTTTATCAGGGTGGAAGAGTACATCAGATGCGGGAAAGATAAAAATATTGTAGATCCGGACCCTAATGGGCTCTACACGAAGAGAAAGCGGCGAAGAAGCGGTTTATCCGCGAGCGCTGATCAGTCGCAGATTGACGATGACAGCGTCAAAACTGTCACCTATCCTGAGAATGGATGGAGCACTTCTTTAGAAAAACTTCCATTATTCACAAGAGCGGAGATGAACGAACACATCACAAGGTCTGGGAAAAATATTGCAAGCAAAGAGCACCATTCTGTTCCTACGTCATTACGTAAAGCTAAAACATTTCTTGAAGATGAGTATCTTCACGAGATAATGGCAACAAGTGATCAAGAATGTTTTTATTTCCGAGCCAAATGCTGTCACAGCTTCAGGAAAAATGACCCTCCCCATCAATTGAAGCTTGCTCTGTGCCTAGTTAAAGGAGATGTGTTTCATAGCAGCTGTTCTTGTGTGGCTGGAAAGGTTGGATTCTGCAACCACATTTCTGCGTTAATGTTGAAGATATGCAAATTTACTCTCTTTGAGGCAAAAACTACAAAGGATTTGTGCGAAGAAAAGGATGAGAATCCCGAACTTCCTTGCACATCGCAACTGCAAAGGTGGCATAAAAAGGGTGGCGGGCAAAATATTATTCCACAGCCAGTAATGGAAGTAGTTGTAAAGAAGACCAAACTTGACGAAGGAAGCAGTCCAGGAGCCAAGAATGGTGTTAAGTGCCTGCTGTACGAGGCACGACAAAAGCCTCAATGTGATCCTGTGAAGGAAAATTTCTTTAAAACTGAAATGTCAAAAATCGATTCCAATATGGGCTTTGCTCAAATGAGAGAAAGTGTAACTGTAAGTGAGGAACTTGTAACTACAAAATTTGGAAAAACCCCTGTTGGTTCATTTTTGAGTTACCAGACCTCTTTTACAGAATCAAACTTTGTGGCCACTGCTGATTTAACTTCCGTTCTGAGAAACAATGTACATGCCACAACAGGTCCTGTCCACTATCCTAGATTCCCCTTGAACAACGAAGCAGATATGGTTATGCCTCAACAACTGGATGATGCTGAGCGTGCTCTACTTAATTATTTAACTGTTGATGAGGACGAGGTACATTCCATTGAAAGCAACACCCGAGACCAGGCTGTGTCTGGACAATGGAAGAAAGAGCGCACCTATAGATTTACAGCATCAAATTTCCATATTATTTCAAAACGGCAAAGAAATCACGAGAGCTTCGCCCAGTCACTTATGCATCCCAAACCATTCTCATCAAAACATGTTGCCCATGGGATCAAGTATGAGCCTGTTGCCCTACAGGAATATGAAAAGTTCATGTTTAATAGGAAAACCCCCGTGACTGTTCTCAAAAGTGGACTTGTTGTTTCAAAGAGCTATCCTGTGCTTGGTGCCACACCTGATGCCAAAATTGTGGATTACGGTTGTTCCATTTGCTTTGGTTTGGGAGAGGTAAAATGCCCACACACAAAGTTTCATGTCACCCCACTGGAGGCATGTTCTGATCCCAATTTTTTCATGGAAAAAATAAGTGACACTGAATGTAGACTTAAACGAAATCATCCCTATTTTTCTCAAGTTCAAGGACAAATGGGTGTGTCAGGGGCCAAATGGTGTGACTTTATTGTTTATACCAGCAAGGGTATTTACATTGAGAGGATTGCCTTTGATCCTGTCTTCTGGCAAAACCTCAGAACTGAGCTTGTAGATTATTATTTGAAACATTTTCTAAAGTTTGCAGCAACAGATTTTCAACAAGAAGATTGAATTAAAAAAAATTATGTATTTCATTTGATACATTGTATTACTGTATTATTACAATAATATAATATGAAAAATAATATGAAAAGTAAAGAACAAAGCACTCATATTTGTTTACGTCAAGTATTTATAATGTGCTTATTTACAGTTAGGTTCTTTGTATGTTCACTGGCAAAAATGATTGACAGAGAGCTGAACAGCAATTCTTGCATGAATCCCATCAGACTCTTAAGCATGTACTGTTTGTATTATTAGATTACATGTACCTAGTTTTTACAGAATAGTGTATTCATGATTATCAAAAGTGTGCATGATAAAAAGCCTTGACTGTTGATCACTTGTCAAATTCTCCCTTAGCTTCATACATACACAAGGCAATAAAATAATTATTTAAAAGGAGAACCAAATAGGTATCCCACTAGTGAAATGCTACATTGTGAGAAACATTTAATTGCTGTACTAAAAACATTTTTAAAAAAACTGCTTTAAGTATTCAAACATTGTAAGGTTGTGTGACATTCACACCAGTGTGCCAATTAAAGTAAAGTTCCTGTACAACATGGTGCTACAATTATTATTTCGGCGTTATTTGGGGAGGGAGATTAAATAGAAATTATATTTGGCTGCGCATTGCATAAAATTGCACATACTGACCACATCTGGTTTACAACCCCAAGCTGATGGAGTGGTATAACCCCATCCCAGATGTGGAAATTTTTTATTTTGTTTATTGCTCGTTCCACATGTATCCGCAAGCTGGCAATTTCCTGGGTTTTAATAACATCTTCAGCTGGCATTTGGCTGGAGTTTCCAAGGAAGGGGGGGATATTTAAGGAAACTCCAAGTGGCAAAAGATCTTGAATGGTAAAACCCTTGTCTGCCATTACTGAGTCATTTTCCTGGAATGGAAGATCAAGAAACCCACTTCTAACAACTATTTCTCTGTCAGAAATACTTCCAGTATAAAGTTGACTAATAAAAGTCACTGCACCCCCAGGACTGATTCCAATTAAACCTTTAAGTGTAGTGTGATGTTTGTAATTGCTAAACAATTCACCATTAAGATGTAGACTACTAGGCATTTGACACCTAACCTCAGTGCAGTCTATGATCACTCTGGTCGAGTAATATTTTTTCTTGAAGTCTTCAGGCATTGACTTGTCAATTGCTTCTCGAGAAGGCCAAATGTTAAGCTGTCCTAGTCTTAAATACATGAAATTTATCCACGAAATAAAAATTCGGCTAACCGTAGAAACAGAAATCTGGAAAAGATGTGCTAAATGTTCTTCAGCAAAGCCTTGCCTGAGTCTGCACATCACTGCAAAAAATTCATCAACTGGCCTTAAAGTTCTAGATCTTCCTTTTTTTCTGCCAAGAACTCTGTCTGCCTCGTAGAAATCCGTTGAAGGATCTGCGTTAGACTGAGAAACCCAGTATTTTATGTTTTCTCCCTCGATGCCTGGATCCAAGTAATTAAATATAGCCATGAATGTACTCCAGTTTGGAAAACCAGTATAAAATCTAATGGATGCATCATCCTCTTTGAATCTTTCTGGAGTAAATAATTGCTTCTGAAGGGAATCAATACGCCTATTTGCTTTTTCTAGTTCAGATTTCTGGTCAATTATTTGCTGCATTAGTGTCTCGCGGTCATTTTCTGGTTCACTTTCCGGCCCTGTTTGAGTGAAAACATCCTTCCTTCCATAATCGTCTAGTTGTGCGCTGCCTTCTTCAGCAGTATGCATTGTACATGTGTCATGATTCGGTTCTTCGTTCAACGTGACTTGAGATTGCATTGAAACATTAGGCCTGTTTACCTCAGTGATCTCCCGAAATGCAGGCGCGTTACGCTTTCGCGGCGAAGTTCTAGTCCACGCAAAAAGGGAAGGCACAGCATCCGGCCGCAGATCTCTCCTACCATTCAAGGTTTTAATAAAGTCATACTGCCTAAAGTGCCTCGAACAAACCTTAGTCCACTTTGTGATTTGGAAATGTTCTCCTTCATCCCTTCTTATAGCATGAATCCACTTCTTCCGCATCACCTTCTCGTCAGGAAACTTATAAAAAGAAACCTTTGATCCATCTTCATCTCGGCAACCTTTCTTGGAGCAATCGGGAACGCAGCAGCTTGAGGGCATTTTTGGAGTGCGATTCAAGGAAATTTTCGTAAATTTGATCCCAGCTAAAGAAGAACACAATTTTCGGGAAATACTCTATTATTTTAGTTAACGAACAGCTAAGCACAGGCTACATACTACGAAGTGGAACACATTTGCATCTATTTTCCTTCGGCCGCCATATTTGCATAGTGATCGAGGCCCAACTAGCCTCGCTTCCAAGTCAGTAGTTCCCACTCCGCCCGAGTAGTCCGCCATTATGAAAGTCGTGTATGATGTCACTTCATAGCAACCAGACCTTACGTTTTTTTTAACTTCCGGATCACTCTGGCTCGTTATGAAAGATCTCCTAAAAATGATAGAAGATCACGACGTAGAATGAGCCATCATTCGCAGTAAAGAACAGTGGATAGAGCTGGGGGAGAAAACCCACCAATGATTTCTACCAGCTTGAAAATCAGCGACAGACCACAGGGTCCAGAGGAGCTCTGTTTCATCGTACAAGACGCTATTTTCTTTGAATCGTCGCTGTCTTGAAAGTTAAACTGATTGCGTTACACAAAATATGTACCGCGGGCCAAATTAATACGGGCTCGGAAGCTGCGAAATCGGCGCACAGTAACTACGGAAAGGGAGGAAACCGATTTAGGCATATTTTTTCAAATCCCTGTAACTCAGACGAAATTCAATAAAAACGCCTCATTTTAAGTTTGTGATCTGTAATTTCTATATTCTAATGAAATATCGAAGAAATCCATCGAAAAAAGTAAATTAACCTACATTTGCAGCCACCGAAATTTACGGCTTGAAAGCATCGCTTTCGTTCAATGTGCACCGCAACAGCTGGTGACGGAAATGACGCCATCAGGTTATTGTGCGCATGATCGGAAGTTTTTTCATACGTTATCGCATCCACCGAAGGTTATCATTCGATTGCCTGTGTGCAGTTTCGTTGGATTTTAAGATGTAAATCTTGAGAAGTCTGCTGAAATTCTCGCAAACTCTACTGTTCTAGTGTAAAATGGGTATTCTACATTTAGCCGTTTGTTAAGAAGGATTTTAGTGTGGACTGGGTTTTAAAACCTTTCAAAAGCCGCGAGCAACGGACTAGAGGTCGGTGGTGCTTTCCCATGGTGTTGCGCTTGTAGATTTTGACCTCATTTTGGCGTCCTTTTTTGCCTGGCGGTTGGTGTGTTGTTTTCGCCACTAATACTAGTGTATCCAATGGATAGTGAATGCTGCGGCAAATAGGATATATTCAATTGATACTCTCGGCAGCGTGAGACACTCATGGTGTTGAATTGCCAAAACAAACAAAAAATTTATTTTGGTCAAATTAGAAATGCACGCACAAAAAAACAAACAAATCTACTTGAATTGGTAAATGGATCATCTTGTAGTTAAAAACTTAAATTGTACCGGCTAGGCTGTTTTACCCAGCTCTTACAAAAAGCTTTGACTTGAAATAAGTTACCTCCAAAAGCGATTATTATTCATCGATATTTTGTCAGCATACCTTTTTCTTAATTTGAGTTTACTTTAAAACAAGAAGACAATATAGTGCATTTCAGATAAGCTGTAATTTGTAGGAGTCTTGTAAGCTCTGGTCGACTTTGTGTCAAGAGTCACGGGTAACCTGATCATAAGTTTCCGAGTTATTTCCTGTGGATATTCACACAACACCGAGACGGCCGAGAACAAAGCGCTTTCAGATTCGCGTAACGAAAGTGTCCTTGATATTTCATGCCGACCCCCAGAGCTCATAAAAATAACACGGACCTGATTCGCATAATGAAAGTGTTTAATTCAAAGAAGAATATTCTTAATATTTCCACGGCCGTTACAAAAAGCACTTTGATTACAAAAACAATGTCCTCGTTATTTCGTGTCGAAAGAACTCAGAACTTCTATATTTTTTGTTTACACGACACAACCGTCACTGTGATTCTCGCTACACAAGCTATAATGCCGCGGAGAACTCTGGTAAAAAGTGTGGTTAAATGCAATGCATTCTGGTAAAAAGTGATAAATTCGAGAATTCGTCCCACCTTATATATCTCTCTTAAATCCTGATTATGTTGCTGCTAGCTCGCTGCGCTCGCTCCGCAGCAATTAGCATGTAGATTTTTATGTAAGAAAGCCGTTTAAATTTATTGTACTTTTCTCTCTGAGATACCGGACATGACAGGATCCGGAAATGATCTGTTGGCGTGAATGTCTTTCCTGCTATTCGTAATGCCACGCTGGGCCCAGCTATTTTAGTTTTGTCTTTGCAGGATTTAAATTGTCAGGATCCAAGCTTTATAGCAGAGAGCTGTAGCTTAATAAGCTATTCAACTTGTAGAGAGTTGAAGTTTGTCTCAGTCAAGGTTGTAATTTTAGCTCGCTGTTTATACTAAAACTCCGCTGGCTATTTCGACAGTCTGGCAACTGCTTCCGTTTGAACAACAAAAGAAATTAAACTAGCGTTAAATTTTCAATAATCTTTCTACCATTTCGAAAGTAAGCATGTTTTGTCCTGCTCGATATTTTTTTTTCTTCTAAGTCGGATTTTCTTGCAGGAGCAGACCATTTCAAAGAAGAATTTCCCTTGTTTTTGGTTTTCCCTCCACAGCTGATGTTTTGAATTGGTAACGGCTTACCGCACATCCGGTCATTACCACTTCCGTCACCAGATAGTTTGTCGAGATTTTTGAGGAAAACAGTAATTTCAAACTTGTTTTGATGATGTATATGTATATGATGTATATCGGCTTATAAACAGGAACTTTTTAACGGTGAACTCTCATAACTTATAACTCTCATAACAATGAACTCCGAGGCGACCAGCACAACAGTCACTTGTATTCCCGATTCAACTCCAGACACGTCCTCAAAAGAACCAGAGACTGTTATCATAATACTGATACGTTTTTACAACAACGTACAATAATTCACTCACTAGTTTTCTCGTTGTTTATGTTCGTATTGGCGCCAGAACAACAACCATAACTATGAAAACTATACAAACCTCCGGTCAGGAAGTAAAATTGCAGTTTCATAACGATGCCTTGGATTTCATTTATACTTGACCAGAAATCCGCAAGCATTTCCTTTCAGCATGGCCCGCTATTTCAAAAGGTGGATAGCGCTACCCACCGGATAAATCACTATCCAGTGGATAAAGGTGTGCAAAACCAATTGCGTTATCTACTGGATAGTGATTTATCGGTTGGATAGCGCTATCCACCTTTTGACAACAGGGGCCAGAAATTTTAGCTGTCTCCGCGACCCGCAAAAATTTCCTCCCGCCAAACAAATTCAGTCGGACAATCCGCAAAATTTCCTTGTGCACGTTAGCTAAATCAATAAAACTATGACGTCTTTCCCATACTATTGCATAATCAAACCGTAATTGCAATGATTCAGTATTTCAAAATATAACACACTAAAGGTCATGCTATTTTGCTCTGCTATATTAAAACACAAACTTTCCAGTCCCATTTAACTTTCTTAAAACGTCTCCATTCGTAAAAATAAACCGTGAAATTCTCAAACTGCGTTTCCCAAAAAATGCAATTGACCTATTTTTACCCTTCTAAAGCAGCTTTAATGGCTTTACGACAAATAATTGAAGCTGATAGGTAACGTGAGATATCGAAACTTAATAAGAACTGTAATACCTTTGTGGTGACGTAACGTAAGACATGACAAGTTCATGACATTTCAATACCCTAGGGAAATTAACAATAGGACCGGGGGTGTTCCTCAAAAATTTTAGTGACGGTATGTGACGCCCTTCTTGAAATCCTAACCGCTTTAACCAACCATATCCTCAATGCCCTAATATAGCTTCTATAAAGAAGAAAGAAGAACCCCCCCCCCCCCCCCTGGACAAAAGTCCACAAAATTTTGTTAACAACTTTTGTCCCTTTTTTCGTCGACTGATTCCGAAATCTCGTTTAATGCGCATGCGCATTAACGATATAAAAAACAACCGCCCCCGTTTTCCTCAGACGCTTGGAATCAAAACTCCTAATCACGCTGAAATCGTTGATATAATGCAGAGAGAGAACAATATGATCTGATGAGGATCAGTGATTATTAACAATTGATTATAATAATTACAAAACTTAAACATGAGCAAACAAATACACCAGTGCATAATAAAATAAAATCAAGATACCAGTAAATCTTATTCAGGATTTCCAGTGCAAACGAACCTTTGAGTTTCTAGTATTGTGGGCTGATCTTCATCAGTAATAAGTAAAATAAAGTGTCAAATACATCAATTGCCTACTTACTTGAGGTATTTGTTTTTATGTGTAATTATTAATAAGTAATCATACGGCTTTCTCCTTCAATTTGCGATTAATTTCATTCGTGCAATTTGAGCTTTTTGAAACACTCACTTGTGCAAATAAACCACAAATTGAACTCAAAACGTATGATACCATAATTAATTTTAATTCTCGCACTATTGGTAACACGACACAAAGTTGCGTAGATGATGTGACGATACTCGACACCGTTACATTGTCAGACATTGTTTACAATGAACAATAATAAGTTGCGTGATCTAGTGTAATATTAGTATTGTAATCGAATCCCGTGATTACGTACATATATCGCGTGAATAATAGTTTCACGGATTTGCCGTGTAATTCGCACAAGCATTGATTAAAGACAGTTGATTATAACACGCGTCTCGTTCTCTCTTCGTTCTCGACGTTTTAGCAACAAAACGTTACAGATGATGATGATAATGATGATGATGATAAAATAAATTACGGTTAGAGAAACATAAGTAAACACAAGAAAGAAACACAGCATTCAGAGAATTGATGCCATGGAAACATCAAGTCCAAGTCACGTGATCAATAAATTGTCATATGAAATTGTTGCCAGATAAATTTTAGGAAAAGTCACAAAGTTTGATGGTGTTTGAATACATATTAAAAACGGTTATGAATGTTGAAAGTTAGCGCGGGCACACTTGCCGATCCCGGACCGATACAGAATACGTGAAAGCCATGAGGTCGCTAGATGTATACTTCTTACCACAAGTAAACGTCCCATTCGAGAGACACCATGCCAGTTTCGCCAAGCTAGACAAGAGGATTCGGAAACAGCCGACCAATTTGTGACTCGATTATTTCAGCTTGCAGAAACTTGCGACTTCGGAACAACCAAAGAAGAACAGATTCGAGATCAGTTAATCGATAAGTGTCGGTCACACGATCTTCGTAAGAAACTCCTTGCGGTTACAAGCGAAAAACTCACTCCCCAGAAAGCTCGGGACATTGCTAGATCCATGTAAGCAGCGGAAAGCCAGGCAAGGTCGATTGAAAGTGATTCGAAGGGTGCAAATGTGAACGTTTTGGATGATCTACACCCCGAGTCGTGGAGAAGGTAAAAAGGAAATTGTTATCGATGTGGACTTGGGGGACATTTCGCAAACGACCCAGAGTGTGAGGCACGACCAGCAAGAAGAGGGAATTGTTATCGCTGTGGACTTGAGGGGCATTTCGCAAATGACCCAGAGTGCAAGGCAAGGCTAGCTACCTGCATGAAATGCAAAAAAGTGGGACATCTCGCCAAAGTTTGCAAGACAAAAGGGGAAGACAGATCCAAGAAAGGGGACATTCGCCAAGTTAGCGATGATGACGAATTTCCCTTCACTGTTCAGACATGTGGTCGTGTAAGAACAGTGCCAACCGTAGACATTGAGCTTGGGGGAGTAACGTTAAAATAAGTCTTTGTTGATTCAGGATCGACACAGACTGCAGAGGAACATGGGAGATGCTTAAGTCTTACCACATTAAATGTAACTCCAGGAGATCAAGCAGGAAATTGTACTCCTATGGTTCTGCCGAAACACTTACTACAGTTGGTGAGTTTAAAACTGATTAGCTGTCTTATAAAGATAAACGTTGTACTGAGTGTTTTAATGTTGTTATGTAAGAGAACACTAGGGCAATACTTAGCCGTCAAACTTATGAAGAGTTGGGCGTATTAAAGATTGAGATAAACACTGTGAGTGAAGAGACTTTATTTAGAGATTTTGCTGAGTGTTTTGATGGTGTTGGAAAGCTTAAAGACTTCCAAGCAAAGCTTCATGTTGATGAATCAGTTAAACCAGTTGCTCAGAAACTGAGACCGCCACCCTTTGGACTAAGAGACAAAATTGAACAGAAACTAAATGAACTTGTTGACTTTGATATCATTGAACCTGTTAAGGCCCAACCCCTTGGGTAAGTCCTGTAGTCCTGTGGTTCCCAAGCCCACAGGAGAGATCAGGCTCTGCGTAGATATTAGGAAAGCTAATGAGGCTATAGTGAGGGAGATCCAC
This sequence comes from Cladopsammia gracilis, assembly GCA_022457155.1. Classification (NCBI taxonomy): domain Eukaryota; kingdom Metazoa; phylum Cnidaria; class Anthozoa; order Scleractinia; family Dendrophylliidae; genus Cladopsammia; species Cladopsammia gracilis. Next base: position 1,294,506 of record JAJGOT010000081.1, on the reverse strand, counting down.
CTGAATGGCAGCACAATGTTTAGTAAATTGGACCTTAAATAGGGTTTTCACCAGATTGAGCTAGAACAGGAGTCCAGAACTATCGCCACGTTCATCACTCACAAAAGGGTGGGCATAGATACAAACGCCTTATGTTCGGCATCAGCTCCGCCCCAGAGTTATATCAGCATATTATCCAACAAGCGCTTGCAGGGTGTGAGGGTGCCTACAACATACATGATGATATCATTTTCCATGGCCGTACGGTTGAAGAGCACGACAGTCGGTTGCGGAAGACCATGGAATGTATTCGTGAGAAGGGATTATGTCCAGGATTGCAGATAATTAGATGCATGACAAATTTTGATATCCAACACGAAGTGTCCCGTTAAGTCTAAGTGTTTACTATCTTTTTTTGAAATGTAAGATAAGCATTAGTGTTAGTGTTGTTTTTAGGTTAAGGTAAACGCACCTGTTTATCTTTACTGAAAGAGCACAATTTAGGGGACACTTCGTGCCTTTTTTTGTCTGTATTTTTGAAAACAAGTGATGTAAAACTTGAGTAGAAGAGCAAGAGGACACTTTGTGACGCTTATTAAAATTTGTCATGCATCTAATCATCTGCAATCCTGGACATAACTGTTCAGGATGTCACAACTTACTTTTATGGGATACCTGTTGTCAAGCAAAGGAATCGGCCCAACTGAGTCACGTGTTGAAGCAGTTGTCCGAGCTAAGGAGCCTGGAAATGTTGGCGAGGTGCGCAGTTTCCTAGGATTAGTGAACTTTAGTGCCCGGTTCATCACTAATCTAGCAAGTATTACAGAGCCACTTCGAGAGTTGACAAGAGTCGACGTGCCTTTTGTGTGGGGTGCAGTACAACAAACCGCTTTTGATGCCTTGAAGAGTAGCCTGAGGTGTGCAGAGACACTGGCTTATTTTGACAGCAATGCAGGGGAAATAAAGCTTATAAGAGATGCGAGCCCCGTAGGCCTCGGGGCAGTTCTAAGCCAGGTCACACAAGGTCAAGAGCGTGTGACTGCATACGCTAGTCGTAGTTTAACAGAAATGGAACGCATGTACTCACAGACAGAGAGATAGGGACTGGGTCTTTTATGGGGTTGTGAACGATTCCACATGTATCTGTATGGGGGGGGGGGGGACATCACGCTGTTAACTGACCACAAGCCCTTAGATGTTATTTACTCAAGCAATTCCCACAATTCGGCAAGAATAGAGCGGTGGGTACTCCGACTTCAGCCATACAAATTCCGCGTACAGTATATACCGGGCAGACAGAACATTGCTGACTCACTCTCACGGCTTGTTGAGGGGGAAGGAATGAGTGGCTGTAATGATGCAGAAGAGTTTGTTCGTTTTGTAGCAGAGGTATCAGCGCCAGTGGCAATACCCATAAGAGAGATTGAAGAAGAATATGCACCTGATCCAGAGATATCACAGCTAAGAGAATGTATTTTGACGGGAGACTGGGACAAAGCCCCATCAGTGTATAAAGCTGTAAGAAACGAACTTTAATTGCACTTTGGGAAAATTGGTACTAAGGGGAACAAGTTTACTTATCCCAGCAAAACTACGTGAAAGGGTACTAAATTTAGCACACGAGGGCCATCAAGGGCTGGTAAACAAAGACTCCGTACTATAGTCTGCTGGGCTGGAGTCGACAAACAAGTAGAGGATCGGTGTAAGACCTGTCATGGCGGCTGCTGCCACCTAGTTGGACTACCCACCCCACCGGAGCCCTTGAAACAAACGGAATTTCCAAGCCAACCTTGGACTGTTATAGCAACATATTTAATGGGGCCTTTACCTTCAGGAGAGTATGTGTTTGTTCTAGTTGATTATTACAGTCGGTACTTCGAGGCAGACATTCTGACAACAGTAACATCTGCCAAAGTTATCGGAAGCTTGGAGAAGTTTTTCTGCACCCATGGACTGCCGCAATCGCTGAAAAGACAATGATGCACAATTTGTATCTGAAGAATTTGAACGTTACCTAAAAGAGGAGGACATTGAACACAGGACCTCAACCCCATTATGGCCCTAGGCTAACGGGAAGGTTGAGAGACAGAATAGAAGTCTGCTCAAAGCCTTTAGAATTGCCAAAGCAGAAAAGAAGAATCTCTGGACCGAGCTGCGAAAATTCTTGACAGCCTACAGGACGACACCGCATAGCAGCACGGGAGTTACACCAGCGAAGCTGTTGTTTAACAGTGAAATCAGATCAACGATTCCTGAGCTGGGAAGGTCTAAGTACACTGACAGCGAAGCAAGGGACAAGGACACAGAGAAGAAAACAGTAGAGCTGACTACGCAGACTAGAAAAGAGGAGCTCAGGAAAGTGGCATAGAGTTGGGTGATCATGTCCTGTTGAAACAAAAAAAGAAAACAAGTTATCGACCACGTTTGAAGACGTGTCCTACAAGGTTAGCAGAAAATATGGAAATGAAGTAGTCTCCTGAAGGAACCAACTGCGGAGAAATGTAACTGAAGTAAAAAAGTACCTAAGAGAGGGTGATGCCACGGGTAAACAAGTCACCGAAGATGGCGTTACCGAGGGAGATATCACTGGGACGACAGCAAAGCCACGAGAAAGACCAAGCAGGGAGAGAAAGCTGCCAGATTATTTAAATGACTATGAAGTAGATGGATCGTGTTAAATACTTGAAACTGTTACTCTAATTCCTTACAAAGGTGAATTTTAGATTACTATGTTGAACGATCGAACAGTCTATTTGTGCGGATTGAACAGTTTATTGAAACTCACGTTGAACAGTTTATTTTAGCACGTTGACATTATGCTTTAAGATCTTATTATTAGGGAAAGAGGGGTTGTAGTGTATGCTGGGATACCCCAAAAAGATTATTATGGACTGGATGCGGGGAACCGAAACGTCGGAGACGAGTCACAGGCAGTTGTTGTGTGTGCAGAATAAAATCCGGTTTAATCCGTGCTTAAATGCGTGTTAGAATTCTACAAATAGGGTTATTCTTCTTTGGTAGGAAGTAATGATCTAGCTTTCGGATAAATTTCGTGTATTCATCAGTTTCTTCGTTTGTCAATCTGGAAGAGAGTCTTCGAGGTCGGCGATATCACGGCCACCGTAGATGATTAAGCCGTCTTTTTTCAGCTCAGGATCTTTCATTCCGAAGAATCAGAATTGGCGTTCGGTGTCCTTCCTCCCATTTGTCCCATCGGCTCGCCGTGTTTGTTGATTCACCGTCGATTACGAATTTGTGCGATACTGAGCTGCCTGTTCGTGACAGTGATGTGCTACATTTGCTGAGTTCGAGGGGCTTGTTCAACTTGATCAGTTTCATTCGGCATTTTCGCGTTTTTTTTTCTTATATTCTGTTTTCTCAGATCCTCCCCGTTCTCGTCGCCAATGTAATAATCGGATAAACACGAAGGAAGGCACGCATTCACTCTCAGATGTAATTCACTTTAATATAATTCTTATTAGGTGACCATGTTACATAATTAGGTCACGTGTATACCAAGTGGTGAAATCACTACAATGATGGAGGATTATGGACAACTGATTAACATCTGGGTTCAGGGTTAAAAAAAACAGAACATAATACTTACACATTTTGACTCTCCTTGGAACAAGCATCTTGGTCATCATATTCGGTAATTTGTCTATTAGGGCTAAAAAATGATCAAGTCCATTCAGTCTTATTTATACATACCGAATTTCAAAGTTACGTACGGTCATAACAAAATTATTAATTATTGTGATTGGTCGTCCGCGTGCTGCCTATTCTTACAAAACTGGTGTCCAATTACAACTATCCAATTGGGGTTTTCCGATTTAGTGAAAATGTTCTTTGTTCGGAAAAAGTTTTCTTTCATTGTTAAAAAGTGTCTGGTTTAACGCCTCTACGACGCTTTATTCATTCGTTCTTGGTGAAATTAAGGCAAATTGTGCTTTTGGTTTAACTTGGGCTCAACAAGAAAAAAATAGTTTGTAATCATCTGGGATAAGTATTTTTGGAGTGCCTAAATCACAGAACACAGAATCACAAAATCTCAGACCGGCAAAGCAAAAGGACCAGGCAACTTCAGTATAAAAATTTTTAAAGGCCCACATTCACCCAATGCTGTGCGCGCCGTGATCACTTTCTGTGCTGAATTTCGTATAAAACGAAATCCACGCTTGAATGTGTGCAACCAATCAGATCACGCGTTTGAACAATGGAGCATTTCAAAACAAAAACAAACGACCGCAACGTCTTTTGGGTGATGGTGGGCCTTTAATTTGTTTTTAAACCGATGTTCTACAAGGATTTGTGCCACAACGACACAAAAGTTAAATGACCCCTGCTGCTCTCATCTAACTTGTTTTTTTCTCCCATTTTTGAGAGGACCACGATATCCAAAAGAAGGCGCCGATGCCTACTAGATAAGAGGAATCAAGTACTCTTTGTTATGATGTTGCTTCGCGCCAGTATCTGAAACGGCACGAAGCAAGATCACAGTTGCAGAGGAAATAAATCATATTGTTCCAATCATTTTTGCAAACAACCGTCACTATATTTCTTGGCAGAACCTCAAAAAGTGGTAGGAATTTCTGGACCGGTATCCCCAGCACCCCAATGTGATGATTGGTGTCACAGTGCATAAGATCAGACGTCCTTCAGGCCCGAGAAAGACGGATTTCTACTGGGGCAACAAGAAACTTTCACTTGTTTTCACGGCATCACAGGTTATTGTAGATTCGGATGGAACTATAGTTATGCTTGTCACTGGGTAAGTAACAATGCCTAGCTGTGGCAAAGGTGCGTTTTTCTTAAACGTTCTGCCAAGGTCATGAAAAGAAAAAACTGTGGTAGTGTTGTTATCTCAGTGGTCTAGTGGTAAAGGCATCTGTCAGGTCATCAGGAGACCCGGGTTCAACTCCCGGCTGGGGCACATTTTCACTCATTATCTTCGTTGTGAAATTTCTGTTCTCAATTTAATTGTCTATGTATATAGACAATTAAATTAAATTAAATCTGTCTTCAATTTAATTTTCAATGTATATATATTTCATAAATCACTGTGAATCGCCTTCCAAACGAGAACAGGTTGGTGAACCAAAGATTACGAGGCAATTAGTTGTCCACATCTCCCTTCCCATACTGATTTGTAAAGGTTAAGTAACCAACTCCAATTTTAATTAACGTTTTAATTAGCTCGACGTTTCGGCCGTCTCGGCCTTCCTCAGGAGCGTTATGATGGTTTTACAGGTAATACAACATTAAAGCTTCATGTAACGGAAAATACCGACTAACGTCTGTGACGAAAAGGTAAAACATAATTTTATTGGTTAAAACAAGGTTTTGCAACATTCAAACTAACTTTAACTATGTGTCGCCGGAAAAAGCGAGTGACTTTTGTGACGAAACGGTAAAAGAAAATTCTAGAACTAAGGCCTGGTTCACACGTGCGATGCATATGGAAATGCAAATGCGAGCGCAAACGCAAGCGACGTTCACACGTGGAACGCAAACGCAAGGAACGTAAGATACGCAGGCGCAGTTGAAGTTATCTTCTAAGATGGCGACAACGCTGAGTTTTTGGCAGCAGGTATGGTTTTTCTGATACTCGCATATCGGCTGCTTTAGTCGTGGAGGACGCCATCTTGATTTCAACTTCAACTGCGGTGGCTTGGAACAAGTGTTTTTCACCTTGCGTTTGCGCTTGCATTTGCGTTGATCCCGGTTCACACGTGTGAAACGCAAACGCAAGTGCAAACGCAAATGCAAAGAAATGAAAATTTTCCCATTCCTTGCGTTTGCATTTGCACTTGCGATTGCATTTTGCGTTGCCCCGCGGGTTCACACGTATTTTTCCTTGCATTTGCATTTGCATTTGCGTCGCACGTGTGAACCAGGCTTAATCCGCGCTTATTAAGTTAAATTGTTCATCGCAGGTTTTAATCTTCTTATCCAGTAGCTCTCTCTTGCTCGTCGCATCTCCACGGCTTGACTTCTCACTTTCTCGAGTACAGTCAATTTGAAATGATGCAATCCACAGGTTCTAAAATGGCGAACTGTTGGTATGTTCTTTTGACCTATTGAGATATCTGAGCGATGTTGATTTGCCCGTATTCTAATGCAGTTGCATATTTCACCTACATATTGATCTTTGCATTTCATACAAGTTATTAGATAAACAACGTTTGTTGCTTGGCTTCAGGTGAGTTCCACACTGCTAAATCGAGAAATTCAGAATAGTGCTCAACAATAATGGAGCGGTAATAATCAAGTGTTTCTACTCAATATCGTTTCATATGGACTATATTTATACAAATAAGTGTAATATATACGTATATTACACTTAATATATATATATATATAATTGCAATAACGTTGTCATATCAAAAAGCGAAAAGCAAAAAGCAAAAAAAAAACAAATAGGAATTAATTAACCATGTGATGTGATTTGAAATTCGCTAGATGAATCAGCCTCGAATTGCATCACTCTTAACTGATAAATGTTAACTTGCCATTTTGAGTTTAAAAATAAGCGTATTCAGTTTACAAATAAGAAAACATCTCAGCGTGACATAAATATTCATAGTAGTCTGAAACGAGACAATGCCCTGGGGAGTTTAACAATACCCCAGGAGATACTCCTCGAAAATTTGGGTGGGTGTGCGGCGCGCTTCTTGAAACTCTTATTTCAGACCATATCCTTGGTGCCGTTATATAGCTTATATAAAGGAGTACCCCCCGGAAAAAAAAAAAAAGTTTACGACTGAGAAACATGGAATGACTAATTTGCATATCCGTTCCCGTATACTATATTAACGAGATATCAAACATTGTATTATAAACGTGAGGAAATTAAACACATAAGGTAAATACTTAGTGTGAAGTCAGTGGAACGTTAACTTCTAAAACAAGAGGCTCCACGCAGCCTTTACTCATGCGCATGCGTAAGAAAGTTTTACGATATATTTTAAACATAATGAGTAGATGTCCGACATGGAGAAGAGTTACTCCTTTCATTCAGTTATCGTTCCTACAAACCACGTTGTTTACTATTGAATGTTACTATTGAAACGTGAACATAGTAATGTGTGTAGGGTTGTAGGAGATGCCACTTAAGTAATGCTCTTTTATCGGAAGTGAGAGTAGCCGGAAGTCACTAAACAGGAAGTGTAAATGGCAAAGACATGAACCGGAAGTGAACAATTTAAAATATGCCTGCATAAATTTGCATGCAAAATCGTGACGCAAAAAATAAAAATAACAAGAAAAACGAAGCCTAAACCTTACCTCATGCCGCTACGCGCATGAGTAATAAAAAGAAGAGAGAAAAGAGAGAGAGAGAGAGAGAGAGAGAGAGAGAGAGAGAGAGAGAGAGAGAGAGAGAGAGAGAGAGAGAGAGAGAGAGAGAGAGAGAGAGAGAGAGAGAGAGAGAGTGAATGAATGAATGAATGAATGAATGAATGAACTTTATTTAAACACGGAGTTTACATCATGTCATGTGAATATGTTTTGCTAATCTGATGAATATGTCGACCGTGCCAAACAGAATACGAGTTTCTTTCTATAATATGCGTGTCAGCCTGCACCTTTATTGTTTTTGTGCAAATGTAGGAAGAGCTTTTTTTTATTTCCACTAAATCGGAAAACCATATTATAACTTTTTATAATTGGATAGCAGTAATTGGACACCTACATGTACATGTACAAAAATGTTGCATACGCACATCAATGGCTTACCGAAATGCCATTTTGGTTCTTGTTAGCTGTTTCTCTACTGTTTTCAAACTGATAGAAAACATCGCTGACATCTTTTGGTAGAATTTGGTTTGAATTTTGTTATTGATACGATTAAATTAGTAATAAAATTGAACTTCGTGCCGTACAATTCAGGGGTAATCATGCTCATAACTTTAAAATTATTGTCCTTGCAATATACGATCGGCCGATTTGAAATTACTCACCCGTTTACTCCCTGAATTGTACCCCACTCAGTCCAAATACAGTTAACTGTAACTATAATTTTACTAATGATCAATATTCATTGGACACAATATTAGCAAGACAAACTGTTACTTTAGCAATTCATTTTATTTATAAAATGATAAAATATGTTTATGTTAATTATAATTATGAATTACAATAATTTTAATTATAAATTTTATAGTGAATAGCAAAAGAAAAATTAAATGATTGTTACCTAGCTAGTTGATTTACATGTATGTTAAAGAATGGCCGGCAAGTAGCAAGCTATTAACACTTACGCTTCTCTATAGGACAGAGTGTAAAACAAAACATTTCTGTGATCACCCTCAATGCTAACTTCATCCCATTCCACTTTCATACAAACTGCGTTACATCTCAGTTTTCCTGGCGGTCGACTGATCTCCTCTAAACTCACATTTATTTGACGAAAATCACCTAAGGTAAAACAGAAAGGAAAAAAAAACATTAAGTTATACAGCTCTAAACATCGATCTGAGCAACTGTGCTGGATTTTCTGCTAAGAATCACTGCACAAGCTACCAGAATACACTGCGCAAGCTACTAGGCCCCAGTTGTTCAAAAGGTGGATAGCGCTATATAATTAACCACCGGATAAACCACTATCTAGTGGATAACACAATTGGTTTTGTTAATGTTTATCCACTGGATAGTGATTTATCCAGTGGGTAGCGCTATCAACCTTTTGAACAACCGGGGCCAGAATGCTCTACGCTGTTATTTGTATCTGGTTCACACAACTTGATAATGACGCACCTTCAAGCAGTGTAAAATTCACTGAGCCTCTCATGAAAAAAATCTGCTCACTGAGGCAAAAAGGCTTGGGCAAAGCCACATAGATATACATAGATAGAGGCATAGGTGGCCGACCAACTTACAGACTGACACGCAAAGATAGGCAGGGTGGCCCATTTTAAGCTACGAGGCTCACATTCCTGTGCTTCTGGATTTCCGCCCAGCACCTGCAATCAATCAATTGACTACGCTGCCTCTTTGCACTCTAAACTTACATGCCACAGCATTTCCATTGGTGGTGTCTGAGATAGCAATGTTTCTGCTTGTGTCACTCCTATTCCACTTAAGAATATCAGTCACAAGAGGATTGATCCTGCCAGGGCATAATTGTGGATTTAAATGTACAATTATTCCACCCACGCTTATGGTTAGGTTCTGCTGAAACGGCCACATAGCTTCCAGTTTTGGATTGTCAAGGATAGCCAGTGCATACCTAAAAACAATACACAATTATTATAAGAAATTGTACAAAGATTCAAGTGTATTATTAAGGAAAGCATTGATTGAATTTGTTGTGAGTCTTAAACTCCCTATAAAACTACAGCCTAGTTCTCACTTGTGCGATTAAAGCAATTTAGCATAAGCGACATACATACAGTTCTGTGCTTACGTTTAATGCTTATATTTCTTTTCCAGTGAAATAAGCACATGTTCATATTGCAAGCATCGCATTTCTACGTCCTTAAATTCAGTTCAATTACCTTTCAGTGCCATTTGTTGCGACCCCACAGGGGGAAACTATAATAGTGACGGGGTGGTGCAAAGACTTCTTTCGGTTTGAATTTGGAGATGTGAGGTTAGAAATTTTGTGGTGACTTTTTTACGGTTAAATATTTTAGTGAGGACTTTTCTGGGGCTTGGCAAAAAGCGTAACGTTTCTATACAGAAATAAACTTTTGGGATTTTTGACATTCTGGGCCGTTGAAATTGTTTTGGGTCCGGATTTAGCATAAAATGACTTTTTTGGGTCTAACAATTTGGCCTCATACGCACCTCCCCGTCACTATCAATAATCACACATTCATGTAGTTAATTGAGTAGCCCCCTCTGCGGTTGCGACCTTTAAATGGCATGTATTTATCACAAAGAAGATCTCCAGTAATATTTGGTTTATTGGGCATCATAAACAATTACGAGTCCAATGAGGTAGACATAAGAAAAAAGTATTTTATAGTAAAATAACTTGTATGACTTTGTTAAGACATAATTAATGTAAGGTAATTTAAATTTATGTATCGTAAATATAAGATTTAGCTATTTTCTTAGGTTCTTTATTTACTCATCATATTAATTATTATTATTATTATTATTATTGTTATTATTATTATTTAATTATGTATTGTGTTTGACTATGAAAATTATGTACGGTATGTATGTACATGTATGCATGTGTAATTGTGGTTTGAAAGTTTTCTCGTGACTCAACTTTACTTTTTTGTTTAGAAAAACGTTAAAACTGTATGCGAGTGCTACTTATATCCACCGGTTTTTTTTTTTTTTTTTCAACAGGATTTTCTGACAGTGTTAGCTAAAGAAAGATGGTTACTTATGAAAGCATCAACAGTTGATCAGGAAAAAATACAGTAACTGCAGTCTGCCGAGATCTAATGAAAGACTGATAAGCAAACTAGATATACCTTAGCAAAACTTACTTACTTTCAAACCTACCTGTCATTATACAACTCAGGTTTAGGGCGTTTATAACCCGGGATCGGAATATAAGGCGGCGTTTTAGGTTCAATTTCCTTCAGATTCTTGAGAAAGTTCAAAGATGTGAGAGAGGTAGACTCTCGGATCACAATGTAACCCCTGACTTTTTCAATTTTCCCCAAACTTTCTTCGAGCTTCGTTCCAATACCTGGAAAACACATTACACTGTTGTTGTAACAGTACAAGATAGCTTTTATTGACGAAACAAATATAAGTATAGGTATATATTATACATGTATATCCAACACACCACTGTTTTATGACACCGTGCATGCCATAGCGCCGAGAAAGTTAAAAGTCTATGTGCCGTGTTAGGCCTTGGTTAGATGTTTTTTTTTTTACCAGTAACTTCAGGAGCCATAATCGAGGACAGAGACCGCAACAACTTGTCATTTCTTTAGAGCTGCCTGTCCCGATGTAAAGGACAATTTATAAGGTATTTTTAGCAGAAATTGCGCCATCGCGTGTGACACGCACGTTTGTCTGCGCGGACGTCGCGTTTGAAAAATTCAAAACAAAAGCGGTCGAAATTTGTACTTTTAGGTTGGATTTTTCTCCATAGTGAGCGCTTTTATAGATTAAGAATCGCACAGAGAACGCGAATCACTCAATACTAGTTTTGGGAAAGTTTGAGTCAAGACATATATTACATAACCCGCGTTGTATTGTTTGAGTTGAATGATTTCGTGCTCGATATCACGGAACTGAATTCGGTTGCTGCACCATGTTTCGAGATCCATAAGTAATCGACGTCAATTGGTGAATCGAGCTCAAAGACAATGAACGGAATCCGGTTGCCCAGAAGCAAAATTTGAACCGTCAAGTTAACGATTATCAAAAGCTTCAAAATTAATTACAAAATATCAAGAACTAATGGCTTTCCCATGAGAACACGTACGTATCATTGCTATGCTTGGCATACGCAGCTTTTGCCTATTTATAGCGCTCCTTGATTTGCGCAATTCACTTTTGGACTTTGCTCGATGTTATTTTTTGAATTTTATGTACGGCTAACAGCATAAAATAGTTGTTATTTTCAACCTTAAAACTCCGGAGGTTGAGGTGGTTCTGCATTGGTTTAAGGCCATATATATCCAGTTTTTCTCCGAGTTAGGAGTTTTTTTTTTACTGGTTTTCCGAATCCGGCTTAATCACCGTTACAACGTTATGTAAACACAGTGCATAGAACGTTTTTTGAAAAGACTTCCCTTACGTACGTGCGTATACGGAGACATACATTGTAACAGTTATATTGTGACTGCGAACAAAGTGGCTTGTCTAGATGGCTGTTCGGCTCCCTCCAATTGTGTCTACATGGGAAATGTTTCTATTCGGCTGAGCGCAGCGATAGAGAATAGATTTAAAATTAACCTATGGCCTTACGTTGTTTCGTACTCACGAGATGGCTCTTAGAGCCCTTTGATTACAAGAGGTCTCACATAAAGTCTGTGGTAAAAGTAAATATTCATGGGCAGAATGGCAGTTTCTTGGTGTTGCAGATGTTGAGATTACAGATTTGGCTAATCAAATGGATGTTGCCTAGCACTTAAAGAAGTTGGTAAACTCAAACGTTGCCGTGATGCTGATTTCGAAAATCAGACAAATTGACAGAAGCAAAGTAACTGGACAAGATCTTTGTTTACATTTAGTATTTAGAAACATCTGTTCATCAGAAGTTGCACTGCTGTATCGCTCCGTTTTTTTTTTTTTTTTCGCTGAAGCTCAATCTAGCCTGTATTAGCGATATATAAACAACAGGCAACAGCACGAGCAAAGATTGAAATATATTTAAAGTGAACATTAAAGATAATATATTTATATGTTGGTAGAATTCAAAGACACAACTGAAAGCGCTATTGTTAACTTTATCACACCTTGGGACAAACCGTTTGATTGACAGCAGTTGAATCTGCCAAGAGACTAGAGTATTCCCAATGCTTAATCTGTTGACCAATTATAGCCGCGCATCAAGAAACTGGTCACTGTAAGTACATGTCGCGGAAGACAATGGCATTCTGGGCAATGCGGCATGCATCTTACAGTGTACATGATCTCACCTGGAAAAAAATCCGATTTATAGATTTGTCTTGGCTTTCTACAAAATAATCTTAAAGAAAACCACCCAGCGCTAAAAATTGTTTTAACTTCGCAAATAGCGAAATAACAACCTCAGATATACTTTACAGGCTTCATTGGCACCGAAGTTGCCAACTTCGTTTCGAAGTTTGCAATTTGGTTGGCAACTGACAAATGTAATTGACAACTTCGCAACGTAGTTCCAAATTTCCCAACGAACTTGGCAATTGGCGAGGCCAAAGTAAGCTGAAATCCACTGTAATTGACTCTTTAATAAACTTACTGCATGTCTTTATTGGGCATCTGCGATCTGAAAATGTTACTAGTTTATACTGTTGCAACAGTAAAACATATCTTTGTTAGAAATTAATTTCACCCAAATTTAAAACTAAAAGTAGAACACAAGAACTCATCACTTGTAAAGAAAAAAATGTAAGTTTGTTGCATGGTGCCTGCGACCATTATTTGGACTCTGTCAAGTTCACTGTGATGCACCCAAAACAAATGAATAAGTTTTAAACATGGAGCTCAATGTTCCACGCAGCAAAAATTTCAACATTCCCTGTGGCAAGATTGTGTATCACAAAATGAAATATGCGATGTTCAAGTGCAATTTTAAGCTTATATTATGAACAAACAATCCGATTTTCTACAAAATGGTATCTTGCCATTTTAGTTGCAAACTCGAATAGTACAGATAAATGATGAATGAAACGGATATCCAGCGTTTGTCATTAATATAAAAAGTTTACTAAATAGCCTCGTTGGGTTACCCTGTATTTCATAAACAAGTATCAAAAGCTAACATTTTATGATTAGCTTGAAATTAACAGAGCTCATTCTGTTTGTTTACCGGCAAGTTTAAAAGTCCGAGAATGCAAATATCCGTGTTGGAACGCTTGAGAACATTTGTTTATGGCTTAACTTAAATTTGAAATGTCAAAGACACTACCTTTTAATCTTAAGTGAAGTTTGAGTCAAAGAAACGTGGAAAGATTATTATCCAAATGATCTTCTCAACGCAGGAAAATCAGATATTTTTTGCTGCTTGTCTTACTCTGTACGCGTCAGATGCATCTTGGTTGTGATTAGTCGAAGAGAAATGGAAACGGGCGGAAAGCGCGGGAAACTGGCTGTCTCGGCTCCAGTCACCTATCGTCCGGGCGCTCGGGGCGGTCATTTTGGTTTGATCGTAAGTAAATGTGACAAGATGGGAGGATCAGTGAGCTTAATATAAAAAAAGAAAAAAGCGGATCTATCGGGTATCATGTGCATTTTTCAGTCATCTGATCTGACTTTAAAGACTCTTTAAAGTTTTCAAAAACAGGCTTTCTTGGTTATAAATGGCGTTAACAGACCTGTGCGACTCCTGCTTTGTGACCATTGCATTGTTTTGAGCCTTTACAGTTTTGCTTTAACAAGCATGTCTTTAAGAGATTTTCCTTTTCTATAAGAGATCAAGGGAGGTTCCTTGAATATCTCATAGCATTGGGCGAGTCAAGAACCATCAATTTTAGTCTTCCATCACCGAAGAAAAGGCCGAGAGAGCCTGAATTGATTTTTTGTTTGTAGCAGGGCGAAAATAAATAATTTGAAAAGAAAATTGTGTATTTCATATATGTGTACCAAAGCCTTTTCACCATCAAAAAACAAAGGGATACTATTTCTGGTCCCGAAATCGAGTGGACCGCTTTTAGCGGGACTGCCACTTAAACCTTGTAATTTTGTGTTTGCACATACGTAGCTTTCGAATTTTGAACATCATGTCACAGTGTTCTTCGATTAAACTGATCCTTTCCGGGGGGGGGGGTATTCATCCATCGCTATAGAGTGATGAAAATATCGGATAACAAAACACCTCTTTCCTCCACTTCATTTGTCAACGCCGGAAATCCGCCACTATATGCGTATTTTTTTTACAGCACAAAACAAGTACTTCCTAGTGTCCGCATAGGTTATAGCACAGCTAAAATACTGCTCTTGGACAAAACTAGGAAAAGAGTTCAGAGGACAATACTTTTAGTTGTAATACTTTTAGTTGGTTTCAAATTATGGCGACTCGTGGATGAAATAGTTAAATCAACTAGTTGTTTTTCAACTTGTTTTTTTTTTATGAACTTGGTGCCCACAAAGTTCGGTTACATATGAAAAGCTGAAATCGTAAGTTGTAAGGGGTACGTATAACTATAAACCGAGTCATTAAACCTTCACAAAAGCGGTTGAGACTTTTTTGAGAATTAAATAGTTGAGACGTTCTTGTGGAGATCTATTACTTCAACAGGCATATTGATGTACGTTTTTTTTTCTGAGCTATTTGACCTCTAGGCAAGGCACGACTTGCTCCTGTTTGGAGAGTTAAAAATTCCAACAAGGAGATTGCTCTTGTTATTACTTGTGGCGAAGCACACGAGTTGTAAATCCGGCTTTGAGTTTTCTTATTTTTTTTTCGTGTCACATTAGCGCATGCAAATTTATGCACGCATATTTAAGTCTATGTCGACGACTATATGGCTTTCGGCCATGAAATACATACCGTGAAACATCGCCAGAAATAGCGGCCATGTTCACCGCGCATGCGCGAGTTTCAGTGGCAATATGGCCGCCAAACACTAGAAGGCTTTGTATGGCAGAAATAAAACAAAATCAAATTGGCTGGCTTTTAGCTTACCTGGAATATTTGCCGCATTCCGGGTAAATTTATGAACATCTTTTCAAGTGTTTTTGTAAGCTTGATTTTCCCCACAATTGTTACTGGCCCTGCTTTTCAAGAAAACAATTTTTCCGAAGCTTCGCTCATACAATGCTTTCTATTTTAGAAGCCATTAATGCCGATTTTCACTCAAAACGGGATTTCGAGGCACCATAGTTCGTAAAGAGATGGGGGTAGCCAACTTGCCGCAATCGTCTGAGAAGAAGCACCGACTGAACTGACGATCATCGCATTCTCACTTTCTACGATGGTTCTTTCGCCCTGCTTTTTGCTTTCAAAAATCGTTCAGAGCTGTAAAAATCATTTCCACCAACAGTCCACGCTAAAGTCTTGAAGTTCGCTGTCTTCGAACTGCGATATTTGGGCACAGAATGCTCCAAATTTTGCTGCAAATCCCTCATTCAAAAGCTAAAGTCTTGTTGTTTTCAACTGCGAGCGAATTATTTCGGTCAGTGGTTTCTATATGGGCCTAAATACGCTTTATTTAACACAACCATTTTTGTCGCACCGAAGCCGGACCAAACGAATTTGAGCCCGTAGGGTGGAACAGCGGTGTATACCAATGAAGCGACATCGCAGTGTAAGACGCACGAAAATTCGCTGCTCCAATGTCCCTGATTTCTGGCGATGTCTCTCCGTGTGTTGACTCGAGAAGCAAGATAAAGAACTACAGCGTACAATTGCACATTTTCAAGACATTACATTACATTTACATTTACCAAAATGAGAGCAGTCCCTCTCTTCGAGGCTTATGTGCTCTGGTCGCGGTCAAGTTCAAGGCGTTCATGGATGGATAGGACCGTTTGATATTGTGTTCGCCGCTTATTCCTGTGGGATTTTTGCTTTGGCAAGTTCTGTGTTTTATATATTAAACTTACCATTTGCTTAGCGATCGAGCTCCGGGTCGAGCTTAAGTGTCAGCTACTGAATCTAGTGAATGCAGTGTAGTCTTACTTTTAAACCCGTGTATACGTGAAAGCATGATGAACGGGTTATCGGCAACGGTGTTTAAATAAAATTCACTCTCTCACTCACTCACTCACTCACTCGCTCCTTCCATCAGCTGTAAACTTAGTGAGCAAATGCTTTGTTACGAACACGTTTCGTAACAGGAATTCAACGTGAATCCAACGATAACAATAATTAATTTAATGTAAACGAATACAGACAACAATAAGTTTACATATGTTTCGCATTTGAAGTTTTTAGTGCAACATTAAAATCGATCTGAAAGGATTTTGCAACCTAAACACGCGTTCTGATGGGTATCTAGCTTGAATTAATAAAATTTAGTTTCAAAGTAGTATGTGTTCTTGGACAGCGCAGTGGATAGAATTTGGTGCCTTAGTCCCGGACGGCCCGAGTTCGACTCTCCATTAAGTTCTTTTTTTTTTTTTTTCCTTTTTTTTCTTTTTTCAAACTGGACATTATGAAAGTGATGTACTTTTTTTCCGTTCGTCAAAAATCCTTACGTTTAATTTAATATATATATATATATATATATATATATATATATATATATATATATATATATATATATATATATATATATATATATATATATATATATATATATACATATCTATATCGAACCGTGTCAGTGTGAAAACGTAAGCTTACGGCAATATTGCGTTACGCGTTACGCGTTAGCATTTCTTCTCGGGTTGGCTCTTAGGAGCCTTTGATTAGATATAATTTCAAGTTTATGTTTCTCCGTAAAAGCACTCAGTTCACTCGGGAATCAATGCTGCAATGAGTTAAAGGCGCCACGAGTTCAAGCTGTGTACAGCTTCTTGTTTTATAAGTCTAGTGTTAATTGATACATGGTCCGAACAGGGATTGTGTTTTAAGTGGCTTAGTGGACTCAAGTCGTGCTGATACCAGTTTTAATATTGAATATTATTAAAAAGCTAGTTGCTGCTCACTAAACGATTCTCCTGCTATTACAGTTATTATTACTGTTATTACATTGCATCTCATTTACATTTAATGCGGCCAAGCCATTTTGGCCCTTTGGTGGTCGAATTGACGGGATAGCACTGTATTAACGGGGCTTTTCAAAACAGAAAAATGACCACAGGGACTTTGTTTGCAGAAAAAAAGGGGTCACTTGAATAGAACGATTGGTCGCTAGAGGAATACTGAGGGAGAGAACTTCTGGATTCCCTAGTTTGCCTACAAATATTTACTTTTTGGAGGGCCTAAATTTCAAGAATTATCCCTTTTTATTACCCCGGACATTTGAACAGCATTGGTCAGAAGTTGGGCTGGAACAGACCATGATTAGTTCCTCTTTCAAGAATTGGTTGATTCTTTTCTCTTGGTGTTTTAGTGTTATTTTGTCGAATAAGAAAGGTGAAAATGCCTGTGACACTGCCAGTTTGAGTTAATTAACACAAACCTTTGGGCATTGTTTATTCACTGGGCATTGCTTGTCTAACAAGCCACCCCAATTGCAAGGGCGTCACATTCGACAAAGTTGTTACCATATTTGACCTTGGACCACTTTACCGCTTGTGTCTCTATGCTAAGTTTCTTACGGCTCAGCTGTAATTTCCACTCTGTATCAATTATTTGCATTTTCGCCAAAGTTTGAGATGTTCCAAGAACAATTTTTAGGTTTGCTCTTCAACATTGACCTGGATGTTCGATTTTCTTACGCAAATATCGATTAAAGCCGCATCAAAGTGATCGCCAACACCACTTTCCCATACAATATTCTTATGCAGATAACACATGGAGGAGTTTGTTTGTCTGAGTCACAACGGGGGTTAACCCTATTCAGACTGGGGGGGGGGGGGGGGGGGGGGCTTTTCGAACCCCCCCTCCAGTAAAATTGTGATAACTCTTACACCGAAATAGCTATGAGGCTGAAATTTTCTGGCTTTTCCTAGAATTTATCTAGGGACATTTTGGTATCCATAACATGTCAGTGTGATTAACCATGTTGCCATGGCAACCGGTTTTTGACACATAGGTTTTCAAAATATTAAAATATGGTGAATTTTTTTTATTTTAAGATCTTGTTTTTTGACTTATAGTGCATTTTCTTATTAGCATAGTTTTTTCTTGGGACTAGTTCTTGAAAGACATTTTAACATCAATTATTTGGGGGGGAGGGGTAGGTAAATTTTTGCTCACTTTTACTTATAGAGAAAAATTTTGTACTATTTATTAAATAACGCTTCTAAGTTCATTGTTTGGATAATAGACATTAGTTTAATACGTATTTTATACATTCTGATCCTTTTCTCTTTTAGATATTTTTTAAATTTTAATTTAAACGAAAAAAAAGGAATTCCAAGATGGCGGATCCAAGATGGCGGATCCAAGATGGCGGACAATAATTTCAAAATTATAGTTTTATCGCCTTTTTTTGCCTTTTCTCGCTTTACAAGTGTGTCCTTGTTTGTATTTATTATGTTTTAATATTAAAGAGATGATTTTACAGTTATATTTGATATTTTAAGTATCTGGATGGAAAAATATCAAAGAAACGTCGATGTCTATTTTGTAAACTGTTCGGTGGATTTATACAATAAATATTTCTGTTTTCTTGAGAAACGGTGCAGCTTGCTGTTGAATGTCCCTGGGGTTGGGAATTACCTCTTTCTTTGTGCCCGGGGGTTAGAATTAGGACGCCAAGTAAAGAAAAAAATGGCAAATCCCCGGGGGTGTGCCCGGGGGGGGGGGGGATGGTAACTGTAGGAATTGAACCATGCATAATAGGCATCTTAGATCCGAGTCTCAAAAAGCCGTAGTCTATTATTCCACTGCAATGAAATCATGAATTATTGCAATAATTTTTAGCTCCTTAGTAGGTTCTGTAGTTGAGTAGTGTGTCTCAGTGGAGCTAGGATAAACCCCCGTTGTTTTGTAATGGCGTTTGATTTGGCATCCAACAGATAATCTGCAGCATGGTTGCTGTTTTGTAAATCCAGTCGGCAAAATTCCAAAAACATCTTGCTTTTTTTGCCACAGACTTTAGACACAGCTTTTGCTCTTCTTTAAGTCTCGGTATATGCGAAAAATTTTGTAACGAAACGCTCAAAGCTTTCTCAAAATCGAGATCTGAAAATCGCATGCGACGAGTCGCCATGTTTGTTTATCATTTGAGCCAGCAAATGGAATAATTCTGCAAATTTAGGGCGCCAGGCATCTGAGACGTCAACATGTGTCGTCGATCACCGCATACCTGTCGACACCAACTGATCTTACCAATCAGCTCATGATACCAGACTCTGGTAGGCTCGCACATTAGCCACCCCCTCATTAGTGCCCTGGTGTGTGTTTTTCAAAGGTCCCGAAAACTTTTCGGGCCCGAAAAGTCTTATTTTGTGCACAGTGTTAATGACAAGAAATCAGTTTTTGTTTATTTTGAAAGCTTAGAAACAAAATTCGTAGTTGACGAAACACGTCCGGCAGGCTTGTGATTTATTAACCCTATTCAGACTGGTCTTTTTTAGGCAATCTGTGACTGGGGTGGGGGCTCCTCGGACCCCCCTCCCTCTTTTTCTCTGGAACCAGCTAGGACCATGAAATTTTCACACAATGTTTACCTCCATACAAGGAAACCTCACACCCATTTTTGACCTGCCACACCTAATAATGACGTCACAATGACGTCATTTTTTGTTTTTCCGACGTTTCTTTGATATTTTTCCATCCAGATATTTAAAATATCAAATATAGCTGTAAAATCATCTCTTTTATCTTAAGACATAATAAATTCAAACAAGGACACACTTGCAAAGCAAGAAAAAACAATAAAAAGCGATAAAACTATAATTTTGAAATTATTGTCCGCCATCTTGGATCCGCCATCTTGGATTTTCTTTTTTTTTGTTTTAATTAAAATTTAAGAAATATCTAAAAGAGAAAAGGATCAGAATGTATAAAACACGTATCAAGCTAATGTATATTATACAAACAATGAACTTAGAAGCGTTATTTAATGAATAGTACAAAATGTTTGTATATAAGTAAAAGAGAGCAAAAATTTACCTACCCCTCCACCCAAATATTTGATGTTAAAAATTTTTTATGTCTTTCAAGAACTAGTCCCAAGAAAAAACTATTCTAACAAGAAAATGCACTATAAGTCAAAGAACAAGATCTTAAAATTAAAAAAAAAAATCAATATATTGTAATATTTTGAAAACCTATGTGTCAAAAACCGATTGCCATGGCAACATGATTAATCACACTGACATGTTATGGATATCAAAATGTCCCTAGATAAATTCTAGGAAAAGTCAGAAAATTTCAGCCTCATAGCTCTTTCGGTGTAAGAGTTGTCACAATTTTACTGGAGCGGGGGTTCGAAAAGCCAAACCCCCCCACCCCCCCCCCCCCCCCCCAGTCTGAATAGGGTTAACTGCTGCTCCACTTGATAGAAACTAGAATTAAAAATGGCTTTCAGGCCCGAAATGTCTTCGGGACCTTTGAGAAACGCACGCCTGATGTCCTAACCTGAACCAACACTTCCTCTGATGTTAATAATTAAGTTTCCATTGATTTCAGTGCAGCCTTTGTATGAAGCCAATGATGCTAGTGAATCGATTGGTGGCCTTTCATCACTATCACTATCAGCTCGCAGAGTTTTGGTGGTCTTACAAACTAATAAAACATAAAAGAGAAACTAATGTTAAATTTCAGTGTGGAATGAACTTTACAAAATGGATTGTGGATTATAATCATGGACTTTGGACTGGACAACTGGCTGTAAATTGTGGGATGCTATCAGTAGCCGTGACATGTGTACACTGTAAGCTAGACTGTGGACTGTGGATTGACTGTTGACTGTGAAAACGCGCGGACCACATCAGCTCCGCTGTAATTTTTATCGTGTTTAAATAAATGTTGTTGTTGTTGTTATTGACTGTGGACTATCACTAAAAGGAGTTGAGCTGGGAGCGGCTGAGTGAGAAGGGGTACCAAACTGCCCAATTGTGACACACTTTTGTTTTGTACGTACTTCCCGTCAGGGGTAAATTAAGTTGGAGCTTTACCCCGCCCACCAGCAAGATTCTAGTACCCACTGTTAAAATTTCCCAATTATGATAATAATCATTTCATGGATATAATAGAACTCGCAATAATTATTATTGACCATGCATGCTTCCATCTGACCTTGTAGCTCAGTGATAAAGCATTTGCACCAGAATGGGTTCCAATCTTATCGAGACCTGAATTTTTTTCAAGATCTAATTGCAACCCGTGGTGTTCTATTAACTATAACTTCTCAAATTTGTAGCATGGGTATACCTCTTGGGCATTTAACGGCCTTACACATGACGCACTGTTTTGTTAATTCATCAGGCCGATATCCAGCGGGACACTCCTTAACACACTTCTTATTTTCAACAGGAATTGTAAGCTTGTAATAGCTCCAAGGGCAACTCTTCACACATTTGAACTCATCAATCTGGAAATGAAAAACAAAACACTTTAAAAACAATAAATGTGATAAGTATCATTATCGTATGACGCGTACAGTCCCGTGCGCAAAAGCCAAAAATGGGGTTTGATTGATTTCAGCTTATTACCGTTTGCAACGTTCAGTAACGGTTATCGTTTTGTCGTTTGTTGCTTTGCTTGTCATATAGTGATCACGTGATCTAAAGGATAAGGCTATACAAGGTTAGGCCACACTTATCTTTCTTATATTTAAGTATCCAGTTGTTATTGTCATCTGTTTAAGTGGTTAAGGCATTTAACAATAGTTTCCACGGTGGACATGTTTGGGTTTTTCACTTCAAACTTGGCCAAGACCTACACGAGAACGGATGTTAGAGCTTATTTCGATATTGTGTATTACCATATAATAGCGGAGCTCTCGCGGGCCGAAGGCAAGTAATAATTCATTTATAGTCGATAAACTTAGGGAGTGTTTACCCAATCTCCGGAGCTAGAGGTACATGTAAAAAACGCTCGACAATTAAGTAAAATACAATTTAAGTTATACAGTCAATAATTCTCGTAAGCGGACAGATCTACTAACGGACACTTTTTTCAATTCCCTAGGGTGTCCGCTTACGAGAGAGTTGACTGTAATTTACAGTAATTTACTTTGAATTATTCCCATAAGCGGACACCAAAGAAAAATAGGGTGGATGTCCGTTAGGGGAGAGTTATGCGCGGGTTGCTGACTAATTTAGAAGATTGCAGTTTTGAAACCACAGCCAAGGAACACACTTACACAGTTACTGGATTAGATGAGATACGTACTTGGTCACATTTCTTTGAGGTTGGCTGTATTTGTCACCAAGTTTTAAATCGCGCGAAAGAAACAAAGGGAAAGCCATCATAATGGGTAAACATCTTGGGTAAACGTCTCAACAGAGGAGCTGGGTACAGTCTGGAAATTCGGGTGATTCTTGGTGTTGCGGAAGTCATTGTTGGTTAGCTTTTGTGTTGTTGTGTGGGTATTGTTCAGTGTCTTTTGAATCTTTTGTTTTACGTCATTTGGTGATCACACCATCCGCAACACCAAGAACCGGAAATTCCTTGTAAATACTTTTTTTCTGGTGATGTTAAACATCTTTCGTGACAGTGGCTCAAGTCCAAGCGTGACTACTGGGATACAGTGTTCGGTACAGTCAGTGATTGAAAACAGAAACAAGGAAAGTAGACCATGACAAACGTGGCCATAACCTGACACTACAAATGTTACGTCGGGGTCTTGTTAATGTCAAACGAACGGGCAGCTTGTTTTCCCGCGGACAAATGGCGATTTGACAAAACCGATCCCCACTGTTCTGTTGCTCTGTCAAAGGTCATATTTTTGCTGATTTATTGCAAATTAAAGACAAATTTCATTGCTAAGAGTCTATTATTTTCCATGAAATGGCCGCTTACGAGAGAGCGTAAACAAAAGAAAAATCCAATTTTTACTTTCAAAAGTGTCTGCATCCGCTTACGGGAGAGTGTCCCCTTACGGGAATGCATAAATGCAGAGTTTGACTGGGAGGTAAAACGGAGATTTGAAAAGGCCTATCTGTACATAAATTATATAATATAGTCTTTGTACCTCAAACGGATCAGCCTCTTGACACCTTTCAACGCATTCACCATTTGACATTTGACGGAAATGCATGCAGGCATAGCAATGATGGGGAGAATTGTGATAATTGAAGCATCCCCCAATGCATTGCTTGTGACAACAGATATGGCTAGTTCCCTTTAAACAGCCCCTGTCACCGCACTTCATATCACACACTGCAACAAAACAAGCAGGACAACTCTCCAATGACTTCATGACATCATGGTCAAGTTAATAGCTAAGAAGTGGGCCGCAAATGTTTTTCTTTTTATTAATATCATCATGGGTCTCACAAAAGTTTCCATTCAACCAAAATAATTTTGTTGAAATTTCATACCAAAACATATTTGTCGCAGCAAACCTTTAAAAAATGCTCCGTTAGTAGCACAATATTTTAAATAATGCAAATATCTACATTTAGAATTCAACACATTGATACACTGTCCAAATATGGTCATAAAGCTCTTGATATCCAGCGATGATGGTTAATTTTGCATTTTAAATTTCGTATTTAACGGATTATTGGCAGTATACAAAGAACGAATCCAATCGACAGCCATGCTTCTTCAATAATAATCCCATCTATACTTGCACGGCCAGGTACTACATGATGCACATGATGCACGATACTACCTGTATCCTTTTTTTCCAGCTGAAGGAAATGCATTACGTAGACAAACAGTAAGAAATTGTGAGCGACGAATGTTAAAATGCAAATTATATCAGAAACTAAAAAACTAAAATAAAAAGATAAAGAAAAAAGATAAAGAAAAACATTAGCGCTGTCAGGACTAAGTTCCAAAGTTCAATAACACTGAAGTTCAAAGAAACTGCATGTTCGTCCACAAGTTGGAAATGTCTCTTTTTGAACTCTGACAGTTCCTGTAACACAAGTTAAGTCAAAGTGACAAAGTCCTTGAGTTTTTGTGGCAGCTTCTTGACACGAGCTGATCTTGGCAGGTTAGGGTTGCGGGCCTTTACTTGTTCTGCCGCATGGTCTGCGGAAGTAGTTTCAACAGACAATGAAGTTATTTCATCCAGTACCGGTGACGATTCTTCGTACTTTTTTTTTACATTAGTCGCATTTCGCACAACCTGAACGCCTTCAGGGGATTCAATAATAGGATTGTTTCCACCTTTGGTCGCAACATCATAAACGTGGATCAGAAGAAAATATACCCCAAGTTAGTTCAAATTTCTGAACCTGCTTTAGTGGGATTAAAAAAGCGTGTTTGATGAAGCTAGTGACATGACCTTACTAGTAGGAATAGATTATCTGCATTGTTGTAACCTAACTATGTCTCGCCCAATCTTTTCAAGCTATCATAAAGTTAAGTTCGAGTCATATTGTCAAATTAAAAGAGAAATAGCAATTCAAAGCAACAATCTTGGAGCCTTTTAACCAAGTTACGAGCACTTTTCTACAATAACTTGAGCAGATCATTGGACACCTAATTTTGTAATTTTCTTTCTTTGCATTCTTTAAGTATTTAACAAATACGGTAAATGGAATTTAGTTTCTACACCTTTTTTTTCTTTTTCTGTTCTTTGTTGTCCTTGAAGTAAAAAATAAAAAAGTAGTTGAAGCCGTGTGGATTAATTTTAGAGCAATTTTCGGTTGACAAAAACCGCAGAAAACAACAGTAAAGCCACAGGTACTCACATGACTGGCAATCGGGGTTATGATCGTCTTTTCCCGGTGCCCAACAATATTGTTTTGTTGGAATGCCGTGACCTGCCGGTGGGGAGCATCTTCTCTCTCCTCCAGGACGTTGAAAACACACATCGTAGCAATCATTGTTGTTGGAATTCAAAACCAGGGTATATTTATCATCTATCTCTTCTCTTCTTTTGTCATTTCTCATAATCGACTTCCATCGTATTGTATTGACGTAGCATAAATTGATGTTTTTCTCGATGCGAACGCCTCCATCGAGAATCTTAGTTAGCGAGGGAAGGTTGATTTCCTCCAGTCCGTCATTCTGATAAATAACAAGCGAGTAGTCTAGAAAAACTTCCCGTCCTCGAATCACCGCAAGATTAGGAAATATATATTTTAAACTCCGCTGGCTAAACACTAATGAAACCAGCAAATGGCCGGTGATTTCTGTAAGCTTGGGAAAGCGTAGTTGGTTCATAACATCCGCGCTTGCTTGTTTCACGATCTGTATTTGAATGCTTCCTTCGTATGTTGTGCAATTTTCCAAAGATGAACAACCTTGACATTTCTCCCTAATTATCTTCAAAACCAAAGGAGGTGTTGGCCTCGGTATTGGGAAGAAACTCTTTGCCTTACAAACTACGAATAAAAGAACAAAACGAAAGGATGGCGACATTGCAATAAACAAATTTTGATCAACTAAAAACGTATCGCTCTTCTATGGCTTTCGCTGACTTAAAAGCTTAGCTTTTCACTCAACACTTACATTTGAAATTGAAGTTCATTTCCACACCACTGTTGAGACCACAGCTTGAAACAAGCAACAAAATTAAAAGAAATCCGTTCTTCATGCTTGTTAGCGACGAAGAATGCACAATTCTGAGAAGACAAGTTTCCAAATTAAAGGCTTGTACATGTAAAATCAGTGATAGGTTCCGGCAATTCTTCTTTTTGACAGAAACCTTAACCTGGATTTAGAAAATACAAAAGACCAGAAAAATCAGCTTTTTGATTTGATTTGATTTTTACCGATTTCACTCGCTTTCTTTAAAACTGAAAAAAAACGTGCCACTCCTTTTCATTAATGGTAGGATAATTTTTAGATTTGTCTGGGATATCGCCCAAGTCAATTTTCTCAATATTTTGTTTTATTTTGCTTATTGCGAAAAAGTGAAAAACAGAAAATTGTCGAGAGTTTTTAGCTTTTCGTTTTTTATCCGAAATAAAAAAAAAAACATTTCCCCGCTTTTTCTGTTCGGTCTTCTTCATTGACAGCTGTCAAAAAAGGCGCGAAACCGAAACCCAGAGACAGGCTGCATCTCCCTGTTTGTTCAATATGGCGACTAAATTTCTCAGCCGTCGACGTTCATTAAACGTGTTTCTTTCATTATAGAGCACTTTGAAAGTAAGTAAGAAGTCAAGTAAAAGCAAACAAAACGTACAAGGACTAGATTACCGGCTTATTCAAATTAAACTTTTCAGAAGTAAGGAGAGCCTTCTCTAAAAGAAACTAGTGCTAATTTTATTCCAAACGAGGAATAAAGAATTGCTTGAGCTTCTGTTAGAAAGGTACAAGTGCTCTATTTTGATTCATTGAATCAATCTTTAACCCTCGGACGTACAAGGGGGGGGGGGGGGGGGGGGGGTTGCCACCCCCCTATCCCTTAAGGTGTTTTTCTCCGATATTTTCAAGACCATGCATTTAAGATTAGCAAATGCCGTTTTCAGTACCTGTTCATTTATCCTTAAAACACATTGTGGTAAAGTTTGGCGACAACCGGTTGCTATGGTAACGATATATGACATCATAAGTTACATGTGGTCAAGCCATTTTCGAATAAAAATGCGTTTTTCACCTTTTTTTTCAGTGAAAAAAAAACATAAAATGCTACCAAAAGCATCAAAATGTTTAATTGTATGTTTTTTTGCAACTCTAGCAAACAATATTTGCAATTTCCACATTTTCCCGATAAATTTGAATTTTTAGTAAAATCCAAAATGGCAGCCGTCTTGGCGGCCATTTTGGATGACGTCACGGACCCCAGCAGCGTCACAAACCATAATATTTACCTTATCTTGTAGAGCACATCGCGGGCTATCTATTAGATGTAAATTATTTCCGAAATATTGCAACATCGCAATCCCCCCTTGTACCACGGTGGAGGTATAAGTTTGCGTGTAAGTCCGAGGGTTAATACGTTAATTGAAATAAATTCGTCTATGACTTCACATATCGGATATGTCCATAGCAAAAGCTAACTCTTAGTGCATTTGATGGCCAGTCTGTCATGCAAGATAATGGAAATATAGCACATGAAAGCACAAGTTTTTTTCAAAGAAGCCTCTTTTTACTTCTGATACGTTTAATTTGAATAAATCGGTATAATTTCTTTGTAGGAGTTCTGTTTGCTTTTACTTAACACCCTATTATGTCAATATTGCTTTCAAAGTACTTCATAACTTCATAACGCTAAATGAAGGTCAATGGCTGAGAAATTTAGTCACCATCTTGAACAAATGGATGAATGGCTTGTCTCTCGGTTTTGCGCTAGGATTCGCGCCTTTTTTGACAGCTACCAATCAAGGAAACAGCACAGAAAAAGCGGGGAAAAGGTTGACTTTTTTCGATTTCGAAGAAAACACAAAAAACTGAAGAAACTCGACAACATTTCTGGTTTTCACTTAGGCCTAGGGCAAACGTCGAACTTAACATGTGCCGAATCTAATTAAAATGAGCAAGAACAATAGATTTTGCTCATTTGCATTAGATTCGGCACATGTGAAGTTCGACGTTTGCCGTGGCCTTACTCGCGATAAGCAAAAAAAGAATTTGCAAAAATGTATTGGGGCGGTATCACAGACAAATCTAAAAATTTCCCCACCATTTATGAAAAAAAGTGGTACAGATAACTATTGTTTTTCAAGTTTGAATGAAAGCAAGTGAAATCGGTAAAATGGTGTCATACTTTTCTGCTACCATGTAGAAAGCCAAATCAAGAAGTCGATTTCCCTGGTCTTTTGTCTTCTCAAAAAGTAGAAATACAGGAACCTGTCACTGAGTTTTCAAATAATACGCTCAACCAACCATGGGCATGATTGAACATTTCAACATAAAACGAGATCGGTACCTCATGTAAATGTTTCGGCATGTCAAACGCATCAATCGGATTATTTAAGTCCAACTGAGTTATTATAATAATAATAATATTTATTTTCTCAAGATAAAACGACATATCCAAAGTTACAATAACAAATATCTAAAAATATTTTAAAAGTGCGCAAAATACATTAAGTCTAATAAAATCACTAGAAATTATAAATAGTTGTAGAAATCCTGAACAACGGGATTAATGGGTTAGTTTAAGCGTTTGTATAGTACAAAAATTCCTATTTTGGATCGTTTACAAATAAGTTTTTTTCCCCATAGCTACCAAAAACCATTTGCGTTTCGTAAGTAGGAGCTTTCACTGAAATCCATATAAGGAAGTAAATTCTGATTGGTTCCGAATAATCCCCATTTTTCGTGAACACGCGAAGCGTTTAACGAGATATTAGGCCTAGGGCAAACGTCGAATCTAAGTCATGTCGAATTTATTAAAAATAGGTTAGACAAAGATTCGACTTAATTCCAGCTTGGTAGCAAACGTCGAACCTGCGTTGATCCTATTTCACAAGTTGCACTTCATTAAAACACGGGAATACCACGTGGCCCCGTGCTATTCACTCGATGCGCGGCTAGTTACTGCTAGGACTTGCTGGCGAAATGCCGAAATACAGTGTTCGTCGGGCCTTTCTTTGGTATTTAATTGCGAAAAATAAAAAGAGAAGACTCGCATTACATACAGCTCTGAGAACAGTGTATCAGAGACGACAGCTATTGCTCAAAGTGAATTGCAAATAGGGAATTCGCATCTTAAGCATTTTTATTTAGTGTTCGTGAAACACGAAAAAAACATTTCCATCACGCTGTGCGATATCAGCAATGACTTTCGATAGTTCGCCACTCCTGGTCGTGAAATTGCCTTTGTACAGCGCATGCTCGTCAGGGGAGGGGGGGGGGGGGGGGGGTAACGTTTGGCAGATGGGGGAGTCGGTATTTTTGTGACGTTTGCGCAGTCCATCACATTTGAATAAATTATTTTGTAATTTGCATGATTTACGAATTGGGTTCAGCGCGAGTTTAGAACGGCGTTTGCTGAAACGCCGAACCACTGTCGCATTATCCGACTTGGCAAGTCGAACTAATGCTGAAGTCGAACCAATTAATTTGAGTCGCACTTAATTGCGGCAAACGTTGCACTTTTCATGCACCTATTTCAAAATTCATAGGTTCGACGAATTAAGTTCGACTAAGATTCGACGTTTGCCCCAGGCCTAAGGCCCGGTTCAAACGTCGAACTTCACATGTGCCGAATCTAATGCAAATGAGCAAGAACAATAGATTTTGCTCATTTGCATTAGATTCGGCACATGTGAAGTTCGACGTTTGAACCGGGCCTAAGAGAGCTTAAGCAACAACGACGGCAACACCATGGAAAACGTCTCTTGAAAAAAGGATTCGCGCTTTTTTAAACTACTCTACAGTTGTTCCAATTCGTTTATTTTGTCTCATGTGTCTGGATTGTCCAGGAGCTACATTTGAAGGAATGGCTTACCAGTTCAAATGGAGAAAGGAAAATTAACCGTCGCGTGTTCACGTTCTCCACAAAACCTATAGAGCGTATGCACTCACGTGGCAAGCAGCTATGCAAATTTATTGGAACAAAAGAAAGTGTTAACATAAGAAAAGCGTTCAAATCCCACAGGATTGTTTTGGTACACCAACATGGCCGCCGTTTTATTGTTTTGGTACACCAATATGGCCGCCGTGACGTCATGTGAATACGCTCTATAATTTGATCATTTGACTTTATTGTTTTGCAGAGAACGGCAACGACATGTACAAAAATGTAAAACGCACGTGCAGAGGCATTGTTTTCGCTCATTAAACCTATTGTTTTGTGCCGTTCTCGCTGCCGTCACCGTTGTGGTTGCTTAAGCTCTCTAATCTTGCTTTTCACTTACGTCATATCAAAATTCAGAAGCATGAAAAAATAGATTTCGAATCCAAAAGGTTTATGGAATAGTAAAGAGATTAAAACTACGCATGTTGGCCAAATTTTGAAGCGCCAAAGCATTTCGTTCAAGAGTTACAGGCGAACAATTATTAGACATTTTTAGTAAGAAATGTATGGAGCGGCCATCTTTGTACCCCACTCAAGGGCACAAAGGTGGCGGCAAAAAATTCAAAATCTTAATTACACCAAAAATCACATCAAATAATATCGTATTTCTATAAGCTCCATTAACTCGGCTTATAAGCACTTATAATGCAAACAATAACTTTCAGCTGATTCAATTTTGTTTATTTTCGCGGCTTATCTGAAACAGCGTCACGCATTGTGTGACACATTTAAAACCTTTGTAAATCGGAAGCAAAACATCGTTAAAACCTGAAACTTTTTGTGAAAGATTATAACACTTGTATCCACATACCATGTTAGAAACAGCTTTGTAGGACGTATACTTTAATTTTTTTTAATTTTTATGACGTCATGTGAAAACCAAGAATAGTATTCGGGTGCAGATATGCAAATTTGACACTCCATGTTCTTCAGTCATAAACTTGTAAACTTGTTGTAAACTTGTAAACTCACTGTTATTTTTTGTTTTAAACAAATCAAAACAAAGTTAAAATTCTGGACTTTTTGTGAATTAAATATACATCAAGCTATAAATTTAACGAACGTGTTTTGATTAGCTTAGGATTTGATCAGTTTGTAGTAGTTGTCAAAGAAAACTCTATTGTTCTGAAAACACGGACCCGCGCTATAAAAGGAACTATGGCCTGGCCAAGCCACCGGTCATTTCAACACCAGACACCGATGTACGTCACTTGCTGCAATTTTACGGATTGAAGTCATCATAACGGCCTTCTTTTAAAAAGAAACGGTCTTTTTAACATCCAGAACAGAAAATATTCGATGCGGTTCCAGTCAAGACCCACAAATTGACCCTTGCTCACCATAGAGTCTCCAGTAGTTCAGTGGTTAGAGCATCCGACTAGATCACGGAGGGTCGTGGGTTCAAATCCCATCTGGGACTCGGATTTTTTTCCAAGTCTTAATTTCTCCTTATATTTAATATCTTTGTTGTTATTGTTGTTTCATCTTTATAAAATAATATCAGAAGCAATGGTAACGTGAGCAAAACGGTTTAATTCAGGACAGAAGGTGACCCAAAAATTGTCCAACGTCCCCCAGGATTCGAACCACACTCACTCGTTTCAGACCAGGCATCGGGCATGGAAAAATATGAAGGACTACAGGTCATTTATTTTGTAGGCTCACAAAGGCAAATAAAATGAGAGGAGAATAAGTGCAGCCACAGTCTTCATCCTCTCGCCATTGGAGAAGCGTCACGGGCGCGAAATTCAAATTGGCAAGCAAGAATATTATATTCATGCGAAATTAAAGGGATTGTCCTATTCAAGATTGAACAGGTGAAGTTCGGATTAGACTTATTTTTTGAGGCCTTCTTGGTCCACCTTTTTGCTGGCAGTATCAACCATCTTTGTTTAGCCGTTGAAGTAGTGATAGCGTCACAAAGAGGGGCGGAGCTACCCTTTTATAGTGCGGGTCTTTTACCATTTAAAAAGTTTTTTTTAGATATTTGTCTTATTCACTGAAATCGCTGCTTACACTGCCTTTCTGGCTGAAAAAATGGTTACATTTTCGAACTTAAATAAGGATTATCAAAAGCTTGAAACTTTATTGCAAAACATAAGAACAACTATAATTCACCGTACGTTGTTTCGTATTTACGAGATGGCTCTCAGAGCCCTTTAATTGGCTCTACATTTTGTCGTAACAGATAATGGATTTCAGATCAAACTGCGATCCAGGTGACTCATGATCAGTGTTGTCATGGACGTAGAGCTTAACCCTATTTTAGGCAATCTGTGACGGGGGGGGGGGGGGGGGCTCCTCGGATCCCCCTTCATATATCTGGAACCAGTAAGGCTAGGACCATGAAATTTTAACACAATCTCATCTCCATACAAGGAAACCTCACACCCACTTTTAACCTGCCGCACCCAATTATGACGTCACAATGACGTCATTTTTGTTTTTCCGACGTTTCTTTGATATTTTTCCATCCAGATACTTAAAATATCGAATATAACTGTAAAATCATCTCTTTAATATTAAAACATAATAAATACAAACAAGGACACATAAAGGCGATAAAACTATAATTTTGAAACTATTGTCCGCCATCTTGGATCCGCCATCTTGGATCCGCCATCTTGGATTTCCTTTTTTTCGTTTAAATTAAAATTTAAAAAATATCTAAAAGAGAAAAGGATCAGAATGTATAAAACACGTATCAAACTAATGTCTATTATCCAAACAATGAACTTATAAGCGTTATTTAATAAATAGTACAAGATTTTTCTCCATAAGTAAAAGAGAGCAAAAATTTGCCTACCCCTCCCCCCAAATATTTGATGTTAAAAATGTTTGATGTCTTTCAAGAACTAGTCCCAAGAAAAACTATTCTAACAAGAAAATGCACTATAAGTCAAAGAACAAGATCTGAAAATAAAAATTTCACCAAATTTTAATATTTTGAAAACCTATGTGTCAAACCTATGTGTCAAAATATCCCTAGATAAATTCTAGGAAAAGTCAGAAAATTTCAGCCTCATAGCTATTTCGGTGTAAGAGTTATCACAATTTTACTGGAGGGGGGTTCGAAAAGCCACCCCCCCCCCCCCCCCCCCCCCCCCCCCGTCTGAATAGGGTTAATATTCAAAGAGGGTATAGCATGACCAGCCGACATAATAATGCACAATCAGAACTTGTGCCGTTAGAAACGTACACAACAGATCTTTTATCCCAATTGATCCACAGCATAACCAAGTTTCGACACAGGTATTCAAGGGCACAGGGCAAGAACATTGACTCTGTATCATAACAACAAAAACTTTGCATGGAAATTCTTGAAGCATGAAATGAATTATTTTTTGAAATAAAATGCGTTCTGTGAACGATTCCGCCAAAAACCAGCAGTGCCTGTTTTTCATTTTCTGTTAACAACACAGTATAATCATAATGTTTATATTATCTGGCGGCTACACAAAGTCTGTGGGTAATTATATTTTCCTAACAAGCTTTTGGATCCATCCCAGGTGTTAGTAATAACCGGTTAAAAATAAAGATCTGTGGCTTAATATTATGCTCCTTCGGTAAACCATACAGTGGAACGTTTCGAAAAAGAAACAAGCAAGTTGCCTCCCCTTAATTTATTTATTCAAAACACCTAACTAGACTGCATCTAGCCATTCTAACTTACCAAACATTGTTTGAAAACCGAAAGTACGAAAACGATCCGTCGGTTTTCAATTTTGCTTCAAAACTGAATGAATTTAAGACTCAGCAGGTTAGGCGGCATGTTCCGAATCGTCGTTATTAATCATCCATACACAAAGTTGGCGGGTAAATGTTTTCTTGAAAACTATATTATAATTTGTCTTTTTGCATAATGGTGAATTATCTGTCGGCTGCATTACGCCTCATAACGCAGACAATATGATCATTAGCCTGTTCGCTCTTGAGAAGGTCAATTTACTTTCAATAAAAAGTAAACTGTCAAGTCAGGCCCATTACTGGCTCGGAGGAATTAATGTTTTAAATTTATGCTCTTTCGTTCTTTGTCTGCGATATCGTTGTTTCTTCGCTAATTAATTTCGCATCAAGTAGAAAAATGGCTGAATTGATTGATTTATAAGTGATTCTGAGAACAGATAGATAAAAGCTCACACTGACAGCCGGCTTAGTTGTTCAAATCAATAAACGCATACTCGTTCCTTAAACGTAGCCCCGATGAAATGTTCCTTGGAAGTATTTGAATTATGAAAAACTAGTCAGATCGTTGTGACTTTGTCACGATCTGATACTTGTCTTCGTTCTTCGGTTTCTTTGAAATAAACACATTTCTACGGTCACAAAGTAATTCAAGTATGTGCATTTTACTCTTTCAAGAAGACCTAGTATGAAACCACTTAGTGCTTTATTGAACACATGAAGTTGGGCATCTTTACATAACAATTTGCAATGCAATAAGTATTAAAATGTACTGCAAAATTAATGGACAACATGTTTAAGCCAAAAAAGCACAACGACCCAAATAAGTATGTTACGTTTACGCTCATATTTTTTGCAAAAATAAAAAAACAAACAAACAAACGAACTGAACCAAACCAAGAATTTAATCAATCTTACAAATAATATCCCGCTCTTCGTGAATGTTTTAATTCGCCGTTTTGCCGAAAGACATTTGAGAAGATTAAACGTACGTTGAAATCTGTCTAAGCAAGACAGTATTATATTTGTAGCATATTATATTTGGATTCATTGTTATGATTAGTCGGTCTCCCGGAAAATGCAGTAAACTAACTAAAGGTTACTATTTATTTCTTCAGGACAAGTCAATGGATGTTGCGACAAAACCTAAAATTAAATGTTAGTATGATACCTTAAAAATGGTTAAATTGTCTTCTCCAGATCCTGAGTTTCCCCCTGCTCTGATAGTAGTCACAGTTACCAGTAAAAGCAAAATGTCCTTTATGGATACAAAATTAGAATTTCAGCTGCTGTTTAATCTCGTACCCAGATCTCCCACGGTCAGGCGGAAGGGAGATCTGGTAAAGTTCTACGGGATTACTCATCGTCCATTGTCCATTTTGATCAGTATGATCGAGGGCTCAAGATTGCGATTAGCGTTTTCGGTGAATTAGAAATTTTAATGGTGCTCTACAAAGGATCTTTGGTCTAGAGGACGTGAAACGTAAACGAGGAGGATAATACTGTTAACAAGAACAACAACTCTTCGAGTAGAGAAGTCGTGCTTTTAAGAAGCTTTAAGGGTCTTGTATAAAGTGCCCCTAAGGTACGAGAATTAATTCAATATATTGTTATGACTTGGTTTACATGTTATGATTTGTTTTAACCTGTACGTCATTTAAAACCTTTAATCAGTCTTTCGCAATTACTCGTGCAAGCAAGGTCAACTTTAACTTTTATATTACGTCCATTTATCTGTTGCTCGAAAAGAAAGAAAACGAAATCGTTATCGAATGGAACTCTCGCCAAACCCGGCAATAATGTAAGTTCCTTTTACTTGATATGTTTCGTTTCGTCATTTTCCTTTTTCTTATATTATAAATAAATCCAATCATCCATGAGCTTGAAGTTGCTATATCAACTGATATGACGTCACTAACACTTCGTGTCAGGCTATAAACCACTTGCAAATGATAACTTTTTACTTTTTAGCCACCGAATTTATAACTCGTGCGCTTGGCTCGTAGCCAAGGGCACGAATAACAAGCGGGGCTGTTTTGTTATTCTCCATACTAACTAGGGAAAATTCCTTATTTATCAACTATTTCCTTCACTTTGTGACCATCTGTCTGATGAAAAGCGTACTTAGAATAAATCCATTGTGGTGTCTCTACTCAACGCGCTTATCGACTATCAATTAAACATACTTGAGTGAATTGGAGTGATCTGTCCAAATTTGCGTCTTGGTGGGAGTCAGATAGATAATTGTACTGAACTTTTACAGGCAGACCTACCTAGAGGTAGCAGTTAGCAACAGACAGTGTAGAGAGTTTGTTTTGTTGAAGCTGTACCAGTTGTGGTACATGTAGACGAGGCGCACGGTATCATTAATATATGAGTGCGTTGATATTAGTGGTTACAGCTTATTCAACTTGCCGTTAAGAGCTTACACTGAGTTTATGTCCAACTGTAAAAGTCAGTTACACTCTTGATGCACTGCGTTTCAATTTTCCTTTTGTCCTGCTATATGCTAAAAAGTATACCCAGCTGGCTGAAACTAAGAATGACACAATTGATTACTAAATAAGTCTTGTCGCTATGAATTTTTTTGGTGAAGAATCTTTTATTTCACTAGACCGTTTTGACATCCACGAGTTGGTTGATACACTCATGACTTCTCGTACCTTTATTTTTAACTCACTGTTAACCCGTTGGCCGTTTTTTCACGAGCGATTTTTTAAGTCGCTGAGCGAGTGACAGTCGGAAATCTCGTGAAAACAGTTGCTTGTCCAACTCGCTTAAAGTTAAGCGAGTCGGCGAACTTCAATATAATTCTCATTACATAGACCTCTTTAGCTTGTATGTTTTGTTCTCCCAATGTAGATCATGTAGCGTTACCCTAGAGAACTGTTTCTTTGAAATTTTGTTTTCTTCATGTGCATATGTATGTATAATTTAGGACAAGACAAAGGACAAATTCTCTTGAGGACATCACATGACCTACATTGCGAAAACAAAACATACAAAGTAAAGAGGTCTATAGATGGTTTTCACGTTACTTCACGGCGGCCACATTGGTGTACAACTACAAAATAATTTTAATGAACTTCTCTTGTTATGTACACCAACATGGCCGCCATGGCCTTTGTCATTTGAGTCCCACAGGACTGAAGGTCACGTGAGTGAAAACCATCTATTTAAGCATAGTTAATCGAGAGACTGGTTGTTAAACCTGAGAATTGTCTTTGTTCGCTCTTTTTGTTATCGTTTTTCGTCCTTGATCGTGCACAACATAATAGATGTTGATCTGTTGTTCGAGCAACCGACCAATAAAAATGGTGCTACTAAGTTATTCAGTCATAGGGTGTGATCAATAAAACAAACGATGTGCACGGTCACGGTCGGTTCAACATAATTTCAGCTCCTTTGTTATCGCCATTGAAGTCTGCAAGGTTTCATAACCAGTCTCTCGATTAACTATGATTTAAGCCGTCAAGCCAGGTCGCTTGAGCTTCTTGCCAATTAATTTCGGCCAATCACATTTAGCCAGCGTTCAAACAACCGATAAGTGCATGTCACAGGTGATATAATTTGCATTTGTCGCGAATTAAATTGGCCAAAAAATAAACGCAATGGCATCCTCTGAAAGAAATAGGCTTCATTTGAACAGTACAATATAGTTATACACCAATGCAAATATTTTGCCCTGGTAAAAATAATTTGCTGGAGTTCAAATATTTTGCACTGGTTCAAAATAAATAGTTAAACCAGTGCAAACAAAATTGCACCAAAATCGTAATTTCACGACAACATAGATAATCCTACTGCAACAGATTGGAGATGTACCTCAACCAGCGTGGTGTTAAGATCAGTGGAGGTAAAGTGGCACTGGTTGCACGAGTTCTCCAGTACGCTCGTGGTGATCATTTTTACCGAGGATTGCCACTTGGGGCACTCCAGATCGTCCTTTTTTTTGGGGGGGGGAGTATTTTATTGATAATACATAGACCAATATTTACATGCAAAAAAGGAGAAATAGATAGAAAAGAAACTAGTGACTAACGAACTACTAAAATAACAATATAGATAATAAAACAATAAATCTTACAATCACACTAATAATATATATACATAGCCCAAGCCTAACAGCGTCGCACTTTGAACAAGCTTAACTAAGGTGAAACTTAACTAAGGTGAAAGGTTGGAAGCACAAGAATTAAGATTGACGAACGGGCTATTTTCAATTTTAGCAATTCTCAAAAACAGTATTCATTTACGCGACCGTCTGCATAGTACATTTTTATAGACCGTGCAAAAGTTCACAAAAACAACTTTTCTCTGTCTAGAATAACTATTACCACTAGTTTCCGAATAAAATACAGTTTATGTTTGTCAAAAATTGCCCGAGAAACTGATTTGAAAATCATAAATTGCAAAAATACACAAACATATTTGCATAAGGCGATGCGAGTGAAGATGGAACTGTACTATAAAATCAAAGTCTTGTTTTGTTTACATAAAATCGCTTATGAACAAACACATAAAAATGGACAACACAATCTTCTTTCGAAAAAATTTATTCAAATCTCCATTAGTTTACGTTTAAAAGCAAAACGCGTACCATTTAATTATAGCTCATCGAGTTCGAGCTTTCTTCGATGAAATTCAAGAGATCGATACAACTGAATTTAAGCACGTTTTAAAATCAATTCTCCAAAACTAACAATAACTCTAATACAAAGTCACTCACAGATTGATATCAACATAAATTCTCATCGAAAACTGTAATCTGTTTTACCTTTAAGTCCCTCGCTTGCTTGGAAATTCAAATCTCCGCTTCTGGTTCTGAAATCCGTAGAAAACAAACATCTCCCGCATTGATAAAAACGTAATACATGAAGTTCCTCGAAGCAAGATTTTATCCCTGAAAGCTCGTCTTTTTCCACTAAAGCGGCTTCTGAGTATACCTTAATTAGTATCCCTGTCTTGAGTAGCAAACCGCGAAAAAATGCAGGGAAATAACGAGTTTTATTCTCTGCTAGACACAACAAAACAACTAAAGTGTTTACCGAGCTCACGGCTGTGTGGCCGCGAGATCCCGGATGTTGTTCCAACACGGCGGGCGGGCGGGCGGGCAAACACAAGCCCGCGAAACATTCCGCTAGCCATGACCATGAAAAATCACGGCATAGGTTCTATGAGTATGGAGCTGCGCAGCCAGGCCTTCGGCCTGGAAAGTGCTCCGCTATAATGGGAAAAAGAGGAACTGGATTAGAGTGGATGAATAGGTTGAGGCACACTATCGCAATAAACAGTTGCAAATTATACACAGAGTGTAGTCCATTTGGATAACTCTAGATCGTACAGTGAGTTGTTCTGAGCTAACACCGTCCAGTATTACTCTTTGAGATCTATTCGTTAGCCAGTAATTGATCCGTCGATGAAATGATCCGTTGATACCATAATGCTCTAGTTTCCTTAAAAGTCTTGTGTGTGGCACGGTATCGAATGCCTTTGAGAAGTCTAAAATTAGTAGGTCAATTTGCAATTTGTTGTCTACTGCTCTGGCGATATCTTCTATGGAGATTATCACAGGATCTTCCTTTACGAAAGCTAATTCTAATTGGTAATTCTTAAGGATATTAATAATTTGGTGGTTTTGAATATGCTCCATTTTTTTTACAAATCACACAGGTTAGTGATAACAATTACTGGCCTGTAATTGGATACAATGGATTCCTGCCTTTTCTTATAAATTGGACAGATGTTTGCTGTTAGCCAGTCCTGAGGCAGCTGTTGTTGAGAAAGTGACTGATTAAAGATAATTGCTACAAAGGTATGGTGCTAATTGGGATGAACATTCTTTTAAGACTCTTGATGGTATGAGGTCCGGACTACTTGCTTTAATTCTTTGGGTTTACCTTCTTTAGAAGGTTTTCTATTTCTTGATTGTGATATTAGGGTTTGCTATGGGAGGGTATTTTTGTCTTGACATGTCAGGTAAGCTATCAAGATGTCCAGCATAGTGAATACACTTTCGGACTGTTTACTAAGGATTTCTACTTTGCCTTGTCCATCTGATGCATCTCTGCCTTGTATATACCTAATAATAATAATAATAATAATAATAATAATAATAATAATAATAATAATAATCACTTTATTTAAGTGTCAAGGTATTTAGCGCGCAAGCACTAATTGGGGACACTAAATAAAGAAACAAATATTCAAATAGAACATAACTTTTAAAAAAATCCCAACTGGTAGGAGGCAAACCAGTTGGCTATTTTACAAGCGTGGTCGAGGAGTTGAACTCGGGTTTGTCGTGAAACAACTCCAGCAAGTGGTCAGAGCGGGACTTGAACCTGGGACCTCCGGATTACAAGTCCGACGCCCTAACCACTCGACCACGCTGCCTCCCATATATATATAGGTATATATTATAGTATAATATATACCTTTATATATACATACCTTTATATATTTATTGGATGTTCCTTTTTGGGTAAGTCCTTAACAAGCAGGTCGCCATATCGTTCAAAGTAAGATATATTCAAATAGCTTTCATTACAATTTTGCTACACAATGAATATCAAAGTAGTGTTGTACCAAGCAGAATTCTGTTGTCAAGGCAGAATTTTTGAGCAGGATACGCGATTTTTACGAGCATGTCGGCAGGCAGAATACGCCAATTTACAAGCAGAATGTATCTAAGGCCCGGTTCAAACGTCGAACTTCACATGTGCCGAACCTAATGCAAATGAGCAAGAACAATAGATTTTTCTCAATTGCATTAGGTTCGGCACATGTGAAGTTCGACGTTTGAACCGGGCCTAAGCCTAACTTTTAGACATGATGTCAACGAATAAAAAAACACATTTCCAAAACAATTATTTACGCGGCTACAATATTTAAAAGATTTATAACTCAGAACGAAGCTCGTTTTAAACATTATTTTAAAACATTAAGAATGCAACCAATGCGTTGTTGTTAAAGGATCTTTGAGCCTCGCTATTGTTTTAGTTTTAAATGTCGTGTCAGTTGTAAATTAAAACCTCCCCCGCGGGTGAGCTTGCCACTTAGCTCGGTCCCGCCGAGGATTCTCTCGGAAATTTTAAAATTCCCTTGTTAAAAGGCATTGTTTCACGGTTGATCGCTTTTGCCCTTACATGGACAAAAACGATCAAGAATATAATACTTACATTCCTGTCGAATTTGAGCGGCTTTTCTTAATGCGTATTTGTTTTACGAATTGAGGTAGCAAGAAGAAATATCTGTAGAGATAATGCTATGTGAACAATTTTAATTAAGTTGCTCTTTACTTGACGGTACTCGTTTTTACATGTGGATAATTTTGCTCAGCACTAAGCTAAACAAATAAATCACTTTATTTAAGTGTCAAGACTACCTCCAGGAGGTACAAGAATTTGGTTTTATCGACTGAGTCGATAAGGTAAATTAGCCACCGTAAAAAAGATTCGAGAAAGCTGACGTTTCGAGCGCTAGTCCTTCGTCGGAGCGAATCTCCAGGAGGTAGTCTCGGCACGGGTAAAAGAAGGCACCGTGCCAAAATATGTTCGATTTCTAATAATTTTGAACGAATTTTAAGCCGTCACCCATGCTTAGCAACCATTGTAATTTCAAAATTACGGACGATACACACACTTGATACAGACAGACCGATACGAAAGGTATAGGAAATCGTATGAACTACTTGTGCATTTCGTGATTTATGGGCATGAGTGATGTTTTGAAATTTTGAAATGAAACGCTTCAATGGTTTCCATTATTTTTAACCAATCAATATCAATCTTTTAACAGGTAAATCATGCCTGAAATCTAAAAATTGATCACATCATTTAAAGAAATATTTAAGCTTGAAGTTCCAAGCTTTTAAAGTAACAGGTTCGCAGCTTTCTTATTAGTCATGCGCATGCATGACTTAAAAAATGGGCTTCGTTTTTCTTCCTTTTATTTTTTACTCATGCGCGAAGCG
Organism: Cladopsammia gracilis; assembly: GCA_022457155.1. Classification (NCBI taxonomy): domain Eukaryota; kingdom Metazoa; phylum Cnidaria; class Anthozoa; order Scleractinia; family Dendrophylliidae; genus Cladopsammia; species Cladopsammia gracilis. The sequence continues at coordinate 1,253,148 of JAJGOT010000081.1, read as the reverse complement.
GCATGAGGTAAGGTTTCGGCCCCGTTTTTCTTGTTATTATTTTTATTATTTTTATTTTTTGTCACGATTTTGCATGCAAAAATTTATGCACGCATATTTTAAATTGGGCACTTCCGGTTCATGTCTTCGCAATTTACACTTCCTGTTTAAAAAAGAACGTTACTTACGTGTCACGGCAGCATCTCCTACAATCCTACATACATTACTATGTTCACGTTTGGTATATAAAGACTTAGTGATATATACTTTATATATATATATATATATATATATATATATATACATATATATATATATATATATATATATATATATATATATATATATATATATAATAAGACGTGTTTTTGTATCCCGACATAACAATCGATGTTATTCAAAAGTATTAGCTTTTCCCTTCTATACAATAAGCTGCTTCGCAGCTTAATTAGTGTTACTATTACGTTATGTGTTAGTTTTTGTATATTTTCTTTATCTTTCATAATCCATTTTCGTCTAACTTTTTCCCAGATGAATTGCAATGAGTACACCATTATTATAAAGGCTCTAACAGCAAAGCTAAATGCTATCGAATGTTTGCAGAGTGCGGTACACAAACATTTAACTGGAAAAGAATTCTTAAGTCTAAAGTACACATGGATTTAAATGCAGTTTCCTTTAACGCAAGAGGCCTTAACAAAGCGATCAAAAGAAGAAAGCTATTTCGGTGGCTCCATCTTAACAAATTTGACGTTGTTTTCCTACAAGAGACATACAGCGACGCCAGTCTGGAAGCATTCTGACGAACGGAATGGGGTGGTGAAATTTTCTTCGCGCACGGGTCCAAACATAGCAGAGGGGTTATGATCCTGTTCAAACCCTCCTTATGTAAAGAAGTGACAAATGTCACGAGAGATAAAAACGGCAGATTTCTGGTTGTAAATACCACCATCGGCGACGACGAATTTTGCTTTGTTAATATTTACGCCCCAAATGATCAAACCCAGCAAATTGCTTTCTTTAAAAAGATGACCGTTTCCATCCGTGAATGCCAAGCCGACAAAATCTTGATTGGCGGAGACTTCAATTGCCCGATGTCCGCATTAGATAAATTCGGAGGTAAAGACGTTCAGGCAAAGAAAAATGTTATCAACTCTGTTGAAGAACTTTGTAATAACTATGACCTTGTCGATTCTTGGAGAAAACAACATCCGTATGACAGGCGATATACCTGGAAAAACTGCTCGGGAATGATAAAATGTAGACTAGACTTTTGGCTCATCTCGAAACAGTTATTAGGCAGGGTTTCAAAAACCGACATTGGTGCGTACTATGACTCAGATCACTCTCCTGTTAGTATCTCAATTAAACCTGATGGATCACAGGAAAAAAGAGGTCCAGGCTACTGGAAGTTTAACAATTCTCTTTTGGAAAACGAAGAATTTGTCACGAAAATGAGCTTCATGATCAGGCATGCCGTCGAGAAACATAAAGGCATTACGGACAAAAGGCTTTGCTGGGAAATGTTAAAAATGGAAATTCGGATTTTCGCTATCCGGTTCGCTAAAAGGAAAGCTAACGAAGAAAGAAATACCGAACAAAATCTTTCTCAAAAATTAGAGGAAATAAACTAACGTATCGACGCGATTCCGGAAGAAAGCTCCCTTGTAGAGGACGCCAAGAAGCTCAAAATAGAATTAGATGAAATTGCTGTGCAGAAAACCAAAGGCTCCATAATTAGGAGCAGAGTGAGATGGTACGAAATGGGTGAGAAATTCAACTGGTTACAGATATTTCTATAGCCTAGAAAAAAGAAGTTATGAACAACGACATATTAAAGAACTGAAGACGCCTGAGGGTATTACCGTTAAAGACCCAACACCCATTTTAAATGCTATGAAAAGCTTTTACAATGAGCTTTAACCCTTTCAAAAACAACAAGATGCTACTGACCCACTATCCTTCTGCGATTGTGAATCTCTACCTAGACTGGATGATGAAAAACAAAACATTTGCGAAGGTTTAATAACCGCAGAAGAATGCCTTGCCGCTCTAAAAACTTTTCAACATAATAAATCTCCGGGCACGGACGGTTTATCTGCTGAATTCTACCTACATTTCTGGAATGAGCTATCTAACCCTTTGATTGAGTGTCTCAACTATGGTGCCTTATTAGGGGAGCTTTCTATTTCGCAGAGACAAGGAATCATTTCTTTAATTCCAAAAAAGTACAAAGATCCTTTATTGCTCAAAAACTGGCGCCCAGTCTCTCTTTTAAACACGGACTATAAAATAGTTACCAAAGGTATTGCAAGGCGATTAGAGAAGGTACTCTCTCTGCTAATAAAAAGGGACCAAACGGGTTACATTAAAGGCAGATTTATCGGTGAAAACATCCGTCTAATTACAGACATAATTGAACAACACGAAAATAAAGAAGGTATGATACTTTTCCTAGATTTTGAAAAGTCCTTCGACTCCTTAGAGTGGGACTACCTTTTTAAGGTGCTCAATATTATGAACTTTGGCCCAAGCTTCCTCAACTGGATTCGAACATTTTACAGCAATATTTCTAGTTGCGTCATCAATAATGGACACTCGTCCGAGTTTTTTTCTTTACAAAGAGAATTCAGACAAGGGTGCCCTTTCTCAGGTTTGCTCTTTGTTCCCGCGGTCGAACCACTTGCACACCAGATTAGAACTACGAATTCCATTAAAGGCCTCGAAAACGGGAATAAGATCACTAAACTTAGTTTGTATGCAGACGACACCACTGCTTTTGTCTGCGACGACTCTTCAGCAGCGTCTCTATTCGCGCCCCTTGATCAATTTAGTACTTGCTCAGGTCTCAAAATTAATAAATCAAAAACTGAGGGTCTATGGCTAGGTCGTTGGAAAAATAGATTAGGAAAAGATGAGCCTTTTGGCATCTCATGGCCAAAAAATTACGTCACCGCACTTGGAATTGCCTTTCCATACACTGCTAAGGTAGGAATCAAATTGAACTTTGATGAGAATTTCGCTAAACTTAAAAAAGTTCTAAACATCTGGCGTATGAGACATCTAACCATCGTAGGCAGAATAGCAATTGTCAAGAATTTGGCAATTTCCAAACTCGTTTTTTGCTCCTCGGTCTTAAACTTTCCTGCCGATTTTGTAAAAGAGGTCAACAGCAACATATTCTCTTTTGTCTGGAACTTTAAGCCTGATAAAATAAAAAGAAAGACGTTGATTGGCCCAGCCTGCAAAGGCGGCCTAAACATGATAAACTTTGTGGATGTTGCAAAATCGCTTAAGATCACCTGGGTAAAACGCTACTGCGAATCCACCGGCAGTCATTGGTGCGCTCGTCTCAATTCCTTGTTAGCTAAAGTCGGAGGAGCTTTTCTATTCCAATGTAACTACGACCTGAAAATGCTGAACCTAAGTAATCTTCCTTCTTTCTATAAAAATATCCTCGAGACGTGGCAAGAACTGAATCGCAAAAAGCCGCTCAATGTAAACGAATTTCAACAAGAAATTATATGGAACAACCGGTGGGGTTTATAAAGACAAACGGTAAAACGATGTACAACAAAGCGTGGGTCAATAAGGGCGTTTTAAAAATAAGTGATCTCTTGGACAATCACGACCAATTCCTTTCTTTTGAAAATTTTAAACGTAAATTCAACGTTCGATGCACCTTCCTCGATTATGGTGGCGTCATAGCAGCAATCCCTAAAGCGTGGAAAAACGAAATCACGAGCAGTATTGCCAGGGATGTTAGTGAACCCTCCAACGCTGACCATGACACCGTCACCGCGAAACAAGCCCGCCTGATGCTAGCGGAAAAGTCCTTTTCTCCGCCAACAGTCGAAATCACTCTAAGTAATCTAGTGTCTAACGTAAAAGATGTCTATGAACTTCCATTTAAAGTCACCATTTAAAGTAAAATGAGGAGCTTCCAATATAAACTCATACACAACATCACATCTATCAATCTATCACTCCATAGAATGAAAATAAAAGAGTCACCATTTTGCGACCACTGCCATGGCCAAAACGAAACACTCCTTCATAGGTTTTGTGAGTGCCCCAAAGTTAAGTCTTTTTAAGGAGACGTTATAAAATGGTGAAATATAAGGCGCTCGGACAACTTAAAGCCTAACTCTTGCGAAATCCTTTATGGATACAAACCTGAAAATACCAAGTTTCGCGCATTTAATCACTCTTCTTATAGCTAAGTATCATCTATATCTCGCAAGAAACCAATCGGAGACCCCTAGCATGAAGGTCTTTCTTGCCTTATTGGAAAGTAAAATCAAATGCGAAAGACAAATTGCTATTAAAAACTCAAACAACAAAAAGTATGAAGAGAAGTGGACCACTCTCTGCATAAGCAATGCGTTAGCTTTTACACCACTTTTAGAGTAAAAAAGCTAGGCTTAGGCGTAATTAGTAAACTTATTTAATCATTATTTAGACTCCGTAATTTGACCCTTGAGCTTGTTTATTATATCAATAAGCCTTTTTAGTGTGTAATTAAGCTCTTTTGTAAAGTTAAGTATAATACTTAATTGCCTTAGTTTAACTGTTATACTATTGTTTTGTATAATATTGTAAAATGTATGTGTAGGTCACGTGGTGTCAAAATAAAAAAAAAGACTTAGAAGAATCACTGGCTTCATTGTGGTACAGCCTTCATTTCCAAAACATTCAATAGTAAACAACGTGGTTTGCAGGAACGATGACTGAATGAAAGGAGTAACTTATATCCAGATCAGACATCTTCTTATCATGTTTAAAATATATCATAAAATTTTCTTACGCATGCGCATGAGTAAAGGCTGCTTGGAGCCTCTTGTTTTTATTTTTTTGTGTGTGTGTGTCACGATTTTGCATGTAATTGGTCACTTACCAATTTCTACAAAAATGGCTACCACGCTCGGCATGTGCTTGGTATTTAAAACCGTAGATTCGTGTTATCGGAGTAATTACTCACATTTAAAATATTCAAAATGGAAAAAGAAAGCTTTAAAGAATACTCAGAAGCCGCTATTGTGGAGAAAATGGAGAGCTTTAAGCGACTAAATCTAGCTTCGAGAAACTTCATACGTTTTCGGGGCGATCAAATCTAAAGAAGCGGAGTTTTAAAGAATTTTCAAGCAGGCGAGGGACTTTACCGTAACAGAAATTTCATTTTTCGGTGAGAATTTATGTCGATATCAATTTGTGATTGACTTTTTTTTGTGTTCTGAAACACTTGTGAGAGGCCGCGATACGAGGGAAATAAGCTCTCTTTAATGAATCAAACAGTGACTTAAATATCCTGCTTATTAAATATTCGCGTTGACACATTACGTAACCCTAATCTGAATAACAAATACAACAATGCACGATAGGCATTCGTCACACCTTCCCTCTTTCAAAAGAGAATAACGCAAATAGAGTACATAAACAAACTGCTCGACTTATCCCTAACTTGTATACCAAAACACTACAAAACCCAGAGTTCAGCGTCAGTTCAGAATAATAACAAAACACTACAAAACTCAGAGTTCAGCGTTAGTTCAGAATAAAGTCTTGAAATCTTTTCGGGGGCCTTCTTTCTCTCTGCGATCGTCTACGAAGATTAGTTGGCGGCACAGAAGAGGGCACAGGAGATGGAGTTCCCTGTCGACCTCGTTCGACGGATGTTGGCACTGACTCAGGAACAGAGGGCCCATTTGACTCAGGTATATGAGGCGGAGGAAATTTTTTTCCGGGAGATTCTGCGTTACTGCGACTGGATTGAAGGGTAACAGGCAAATCAAACTGATCAGCAACAGGCGGTTCTCCAGTGCTCAGCAGGTCACGGCGGTTACGACGGTAAACTGCATCACCAGTCTTTACCAGGTAACTGCGCGGACCAGCAAAACCCACGCACTCGGCAGGAGACCAAACTTTCTCACCTGGATGCCTCACACGCACAGTCTCGCCAAGGTTGATGGGTTTTAAAGGCTTCACATGTCGATCGTAATAATTCTTTTGGCGCCATTTCTTTCCGGCCAACGCACGCACATCACCACGTAGTGGATAACTTGGTTTTAAAAGAGACTCCGACATTGGCAGAAGTGTACGACATCGACGACCCATCAGGCGCTACGAAGGACTGGTATTCATTCCTTCAGAAGGCGTATTTCGCCAGTCGAGAAGAGCTTGAAATTCTGACACACCGGTTTCTTTGCATTTATCAAACAGACGTTTCACTGTCCGCACAGCGTTCTCAGCCTTACCATTTGATTGAGGATAGCGAGGCAAGGTAGTAACATGACTGAAAGACCAACTCTTTGCGAACACTTGAAACTCGTTAGAACAGAACTGCGGCCCATTATCCGTCACCAGGATCTCAGGAATCCCAAAACGCGCAAATATAGTCTTCAACTCGCGAACAACAGCTTGCGTTGTGGTAGAGCAAAGACGCGCCACTTCGATGTAGTTGCTAAAGTAATCAGAAACAACCAAAAGGGTACGCCCATGCAGTTCACACAGGTCAGCGGCTAACTTGGCCCATGGTCTTGCAACTACTTCGTGTTGAAGGAGCGATTCTTTAGTTTGGGACCCACGATGAGCCAAACAGACGTCACACCTGGAAACATAATCTTTGACATCGGACGCCATCATAGGCCAAAAAAGGCATTCTTGAACCACCAGCTCATCACGCAGATCAAAGTAGGGTCGAAGACACATAGGAACGTGGGACTTTCTCTCAGGCCAGCCACATTGAATGACAGTGCGCAACTGCTTCAGAACTGGATCATCAGCCGAAGCATGGGTTAACTGTTGCCAACGCTCGTCACTTACAGGTAAGTTAGCTCTGTGGTCAACCTCTTCCAGCTCTCGAACAAAAATACAGCAATTGACTTCAGGCAAAAAGGCACGGCTTAGAGTGTCCGCAACCAACATCTTCTCTCCTTTCAGGTAAGTGACATCCAGACTGTACTTTTCCAGCCTGAGCAGCATCCTCTGTAGACGCTTAGGGGCTGTACAAAGTTCTTTCCGGAAAATGGACTCAAGGGGCTTGTGATCTGTCTGCACTCGAACACAATCACGGCCATAAATGTACGCATCAAACTTCTTACACGCGAAGACAATCGCCAACAACTCCTTCTCAATCTGGGCGTAATTTACTTCCGTGTCAGTCAACGCGCGCGACGCATATGCCACAGGCTGCCCACCTTGTAGTAACGCCGCACCAAGGCCACGCTGAGATGCGTCACATTGAATGGTAACCTCTTCTTTCAGATTGTAAAAACGAAGCACAGGCGTACCGGAAACTGCTTGCTTGAGGCGCTCAAATGCACTCTGTTGCGGCTCGTCCCAGATCCACTCAGCATCTTGGCGGGTGAGGTCTCTCAGTGGCTTTGTAATATCAGACAAACGCGGCAGAAACGTACTAAGGTAGTGACACAAACCAAGGATTCGCTGCACGCCAGCTACATTTTCCGGCGGGGGCATCTCGCGAATCGCCAGAACTTTAGATGGATCTGCGCGAAGACCTTCACCGGTAGCCACATGACCAATGAAAGGGACTTCTTTCATTCTAAGCTGCAACTTTTCGCTGTTCAGATGAACTCCGCGCTCATCACATCTCTGAAGAAACGATAGAAGATTCCTGTCATGGTCCTTAATTGCAGACTGCCACGATTCACCATAACCGACAACAACAAAATCATCCGCAATGACCTCAACACCACTCAATCCTTCAATCAACTCATGCATTTTACGCTGAAACACCTCAGGTGCAGATTTGATCCCGAACGGCATCCTTTTTCAGCGGTATCTCCCAAACGGTGTATTAAACGTAGTACAAAACGAAGACTCCTCATCAAGAACAACGTGCCAGAACCCGTTGGAGACATCAAGCGACGTGAAAACTTTAGCTCCGTGAAGACGGGAAGCTACTTCTTCAATCGTAGGCATTGGATAGTTTTCCCGCTGCAAAGCACGATGAAGATCCATCGGATCCAAACATGTGCGTAACTTGCCATTCTTCTTTGGTACGACAACCATCGAGCTGATCCAAGGGGTGGGCTTTGTCACTCGAGCAATAATTTCACGCTTCTCTAAATCTTCAAGGGTCTCTCTAAGATGTTCGCGGATCGCAACTGGAACTCTGCGAGGAGGGTGTTGCACTGGCCTAGCCGACTCATCCAGCACCATGTGATATTCGCCCGCAAGTGCATCCACGCCATCAGCGAAGACACGAGGAAAGCTCTCAATCAGCTGGTCAACCGAGACCGGGGAACTGGCCAGAACATCATGTGTGTAAACTTCACGATCAGACTCCTGCGGTCGGTTTAACTAGTCATTGTCTAAATACTGAATAATGTTCATTCCCAGGCACGCTTTCCTGCCAAGAATGGGTCTGACTTTCTTGCTGTCAACCAAATTGCAGTCAAGCAGGCATCTGAAATCTCCCCGCCATACACGCAAACAAACTTTCTCGAGGATAGGAATTTAAAGACTACCATACGAAATAATCGCCGTATTGACAGGGGTCACATTGCACAAATCAACATCCTTAGTGGCTTTCTTGTATAGATACAAAGGGACAACATTGCATTGAGCTCCGGTATCGGGCTGAAAACGAAGATAATTTCCAGATTCCAACTTCAGCGTTACCAGTTGAGAATCTTCCAACGTTACAGCCGAGATTTCTTCCACTCCAACACTCCGTCCGAAAACTCATCTCCAAAACTATACACAGGATGCGTGCGAGTCTTGGGCTAAGGCGCGGTTCCAAAACATACGTTCGCGAAATGATTTTTCTTGCCACACTTATGACAGCTCCTTCCAAAAGCTGGACAGTTCTCACGCTTTGCTAAGTCATGCTCACGTCCGCAAAATTCACAACTATTTCCCCGCGTGTTAGCATTTCTCGAGCCACGACCGCACCTACGTTTCCCTCTTTTAGGCTTTTTAGACACAGCATTCACGTTTCCGGCATCTGCAACGCTTAAACCGGCATCGCCGACAACCCTCATCTGCTGTACCATGGACTCGTAAGAACGACAAATCTCATCGGTTTTCTCCAACGACAAATTCTTCTCACGAAGAAGCCTCTCACAAACCTTTGAATCGCGAATTCCAAACACGAGCTTGTCACGTAAAATCTGATTGGGAGTAATCGATTCGAACTCGCACCTTTCCGCTAACTGACGAAGAGCTGTCCGATAGTGATCGTAAGACTCTCCCGATTCTTGCATTCTAGAATAAAACTTATATCTTTCAAAAGGCACATTTTTAAGTGGCTGACAGTACGCTGCAAACTTTTGTAACACAGGCTCTATCTTGCTTTGGTCGGAGTCGCTCGCCCAATCCGTAAACATAGCGAAAACTTTCCGCGCTTCAGCTCCGACTACGGTTAGCAACGTTGCAACTTGTACGGCTTCGGATTCCTGGTGCAACTTCATAGCAATCGAGTAATTCTTCCAAGCTTGCTCAAACTCCTTCCACTTTTCTGCTGCGTTCGAATCATGAATATCAAGCGGTGGAGGCGGCGGTAAAGCAAACAAAGCACCTCTAACATTCGATGTATCTGCAGACGAATTCGGCAATGCACCGGCCTCTTCGCCTCCCGGCATAGCGAGTATAAAGTAAAACACGTAGGTTCGCAACAATATTCCTGACACCATGAAACACTTGTGAGAGGCCGCGATACGAGGGAAATAAGCTCTCTTTAATGAATCAACCAGTGACTTAAATATCCCGCTTATTAAATATTCGCGTTGACACATTACGTAACCCTAATCTGAATAACAAATACAACAATGCACGATAGGCATTCGTCACATGTTCTGTGTTCTCTTTAGTTTTGCATTTTGGAGAAATGTATGTTCCATGATATTATGTAAACAAAACTTGAATTATATAGTCCTATTAAACTTCGCACGCGTCGCCTTACGCAAAGATGTCTGTGTATTTTTTGCAATTTTGATTTCCAAATCAGTTTCTCGGGCAATTTTCAATACACAACTGGTGTATTTTATTCGGAGTAGTCATACTTGTTATTCTAGACCGAGCAAAGGTTGCTTTTGTGACCTTTTGTGCACTGTAAACACAGAGTCAACGGCAGACGGTCACGTAATACTGTTTTTGATTTTATTGTTTTTAAAAGTAATCTTTTCAAATGTAACAGAAAGCAGTTATGGTTTGGGAAACATTAGACGCAAACTTGTTCGCAAACTTATTATTATTCATGAAGCCAATAATCACGGGAAACGTTGGTAAATATAAATGAATTAAATAGCGCTTTCTGAAATAAAGTTTGCTTTCAAGATTTTTTTGATTCGCGAAAACATTATGCGAATCATCTTCAGGGATAAGAATGGCATTCTATATACACAAAGGAAAAGTCGGAAATTTTAGAAAACACTAGATATAATAAAGCAGGTTGTTGAATTTAAATATCTAAATATTTATTTTGTGATGTTTATGATATAATTCGCGGCTCATCCCCGGTGTACTCCCTTACCAAACCAAACACTATTTTAAAACTGTTTTTAATGTATTTTGAAAAACTATTTTTAATATATTTTTGAAAAATATATGAAAAATATATATTTGAATCATGTTTTTTAAGTAGTTTTTGACTTATTTTAACGATGTTTAAACCTGTTTAAAACGATATTGAAATATATTTTTAAAACCTTTTCAGAGTGTAGTTTCGATGAATTCAGATCCGCATATACGTTTTAAAATATATTTCAAATACGTTTCAACACCTTAAAAAATAGTTTTAAAAACAGTTCACAAATCTTTTAAAAATACATTATAAATTCTCCAACTATTTGCAAACTGTTTGGAAGGCTATTTTGAATGTATTTATATTCAAAATACGTTTAAAATTCGTGCTTTAAATGTAGTTTTTAAGTAGTTTTTGACTTATTTTAACGATGTTTAAACCTGTTTAAAACGATATTGAAACGTATTTGAAATAGTGGAAAATTAGCATCAAAACAGTTTACAAATTTTTAAAAAACAATTCTTAAACGATTTGCAAACTGTTTGGAAAGCTATTTTGAATGTATTTGTATTCAAAATACATTGAAAATTCGTGCTTGAAATATAGTTTTTAAGTAGTTTTTGACTTATTTTAACGATGTTTAAACATGTTTAAAACACTATTGTGACGTATTTTGAAAGGCCTCTATATTTCGTGAATGGAGAAAATGGGTGATGTTTCAAAATATATTATAAACAGTATTTGAATCGGGTTTAAGAGCCTTTCAAACTACCTGAAAATACACTGAACATAGATTTTAAAAGATTTTAAAAACAACATGGAGTAGCATTTGCAATAAATGGTTTATTCATAATTATGTCTGTCAAAATACAATAAAAATATATTTGAAATACTTTCTAAATTCCTTACAAATAATTTTAAAACATGGTTCAAACCCTATAATAATATATAAATTTAGTATAATTATAATGAAACAGTGGATAGCATTGTTGGCGTGCTCTGATTGGCTACTGAAACTCCGAATAGCAAGTGCTATTCACCTCCCAGCAACTACCCACCGCTACCCACCTCCACTTAGGTGAATAGTTGTTAAATACAATTCGAATTTACTAATTCTTTCTTAATATAAAAAATTCAATAAAACAGATGACAACTGTATGCATGTAATTTGCTGACCCCAAAAAGGTTCAAAATTTGAGTATTTTAAAGTCAAAATTTAAGTATAAAATAATATTTTGGACTTCTGAAAATTAATATACTGGTAATTTATATCAACATGAAAACCAAATCCGTGAACTTATTACTGGTCTAAATTCTTGATTATGCAATTATTCACAATCATGATTTGATTCACGAATCCCATTCCTTGATTCTACATTTCGATTTTTGTTCAATACAAAAATTACGATGCTTGAAGATATTTTTTTGGCACCTTGATAAATATGCTTTGTGTTTAAGCAGTCAAGTATTACAGTGCGGCTACTGTTACCGGGGTCACCCAGACAAAGTTAACCAATCACAAAACAGAACGAGAACAATAGATTCCAACATTTTTTACTTTAGCCAATGAAACTTCAACTTGTTCGTTCGCCATCAAAACAGAACGAGAACAATAGATTCCAACATTTTTTACTTTAGCCAATGAAATTTCAACTTGTTCGTTCGCCATCAAAACAGATCAATACAAGTTTTGGCTGTACAGCGTTGGATTTTCAATTAACTTCGATTCCATCCCTTTTGAACTTGACTTGTTTTAACAGCGGGATTTGGAAGGTTAATGTCGGCGATTCGAGTGAAACAGAGACTCCAAACTGTGTGCAAATATGGAATGCGACGGCTGTACCGTATGTCCACACAAATAAAAGTGCTGGTGGTGGATTTAAAATTATTTGTTTAATAGCTCATAACAGATTCAAGTTTTCTCTACGGCGTCAACGGCGGGGTTGGAAAATAAATACACTTGACGACAGCAAAAAAAGATATTCTTAACTGCATAAGTACAAGTGAAAGCGACGGTCATAGTTCAGGCAAATTAAAAAGTGACCTATGGATTTCAAAACAATGAAAACATGGCTTGTTCGCAGTCGTGGTTAATTAAGTTTTATGCGCTTTGAGTTCCACGCGTTAGGTTCCGGCAGTCAGATTAAGCTGAAATAAAATAAAGTAAAAGAGAAATTCAAAAGTGCATAAAAAGAGTATCGTCTTATAGAAACGGCGCATTCTTCAACATATATTTCACTGCCGGAAAATCCATCTATATTACAGCGGTTCGCCAGTTGAGTTATTATAATTTTCCAGACGATTCAAAACAGTAAATCCAACTCCCTCGCATGAATTCCTGACAAAAAAAAACTCAACCATCAGACTAGAATATTTTTTTCAGAGTTCGAGGTTTGGTAAATAATTATTTCTATTTTTTTGGCACATACAAATATAGACTTGTAATACTTTCACCAAAATGATTTCTTCAAAACCATCACGACCACCTTGGGAGATTAAAGAAACCCATCTAAAGCTCAAACTGCAAAGAAAATCTGCAATGGAAAAAATTCTGACAACAATTCAATAAAAAAGAATTGAAATGAAGGAGCCGCTCTTTTTCAAATGGTTAGAAAATAAATGCTTATAATAATTATATGCTATGCTGGCAGTGTACCTTGTAAGATTTGCAAACAGCCGGCGGTGGAGTTGTTATTTTTTCCGAGAATTCAAATCCGCCACGCAATTTGCCCAAACATACGGCTGTCGCGTTTACTGCTTTCATAGAGTTTGAAATCAGTTCTCGCTCACTTGCATGACACATGACATTCATTCATGTATTATGTGAAACTACTCAAATTTTTAAATCGAAAAATCAACGCTAGCTAAAGCTTTATTCAAGAAAAGCTTTACGAGTGAACAAGTTGAAATTTCATTGTTCTGTACTCGACATTTCATTGGCTAAAGTAAAAAATGTTGGAATCTATTGTTCTCGTTCTGTTTTGTGATTGGTTAACTTTGTCTGGGTGACCCTGGTAACAGTAGCCGCACTGTAAAATGATACACCAAATTGAAGAAACGTTGTCGGGATAAAAGCTTAAACCATGAACGATGCGACCCAAAGGTTTACTGGGAAGTTAGAAAATTTAATCTTTGTCTGTGACAGAATACACATTATATTAACACAGGATGCATAAATCATGCTCTTAAATGTCTCAAACAAAGAAAACATCTTGATTATCAAGAAATAGAATGTTACTACAGCTGTAGCTTGCCAATGCTGCCTACCCAGAATCCCATTCAGTTTCATCATTCATGGTTTATGCTTTTCATGGGTCAACGTTTCTTCAATTTGGTGTATACAACTTGACATTCTTGTATTTTTTTTTTTGTGGAAATGAAAGTTACTGTGCACCTCTCAGATGAAATCCAAATTCAGGGTTTTCATTAAGAATTTGAGAAGCAGGAGAATAGTGTAAAGTAACAGGAAAATATTATGAAGGAGCGAAGATAGCTACATATTGCCATCAAAATTCAGCCGGAGAATTGTTCGTAGTAGGCGGAGAATTCTCCGATCTTCGATGCCTAATGAACACCATGAATATGAAAGGAAACCGAGCACATACTCAGCATCACATTCAAGTTTAGTTGCAAACAACCTACAGTACACTCACGAATCCATATGTATCATGTTAGAAGGAACATTTGCATTGTCAAATCAAAATATTTGAATTTGTAATGCAATAATGTAGGGCACATTCAATTCACCATTTTCCAGAATACAGTGTAAACAGAATAGTCTCTGAGAATTGGTTGTTCAGGCACACTTGCTTTGCAAATCTGTTAAAACATGTTTATGATACGACAGTAGCAGAAGTTAAGTGTTCTTATGGCTCCCAAATCTCAAAGAATGTGATTTTTTGTGACCATTCTGCATATTCCTACGTACTCTGGAATCAGTCAATCGGACGTACCCTTATTCTTGTGAGTCAGCCCTGTTATGCATCCTGTACCTGCTGGGCCTTTTCCCCCCTTCATTTGCACATACTTTTCTGTAGAAAAACAATAATAGAATGTACTTATTAATCAAAGTTAATTGAAAAAAAAAGAATGCACAATAATAAACAATATTGCGGGTTATTTTTAACCTGATACACAACACTGACACTAGGCCACTCAAAGTAGTTTTGCCTCAAACTATACCGACAGTTCTATGCTACTTGCTTTTGAAAGGTAATGTCAGTACTTCAAACTTTTGAGTGGCCGCTAAGCACAACAAACAAGATGGCGCACAAAAGAAACGTTTTGGCGGCAACTTTAATTTTTTTATCATTCGTTCTGCAAGCGGCTGCTTTTCAGTGTCTGGGGCTATTATTTTGCACTCCACTAATTCATTCTGTTCAGCAGATATCACTGGTAAGTGATAACAATGAAACAATTCCCCAGGATGGTAATTTTATACCACCATTTTTTTGCGGCCTTCTCACCTCGGCTAGCCTGGTAACCCGGCACAAACCGTTTACATGGCAAAAAGATAGCCCTCCTAGAAAGGTGCCTCGGGAAGGTGGGTTACCCTTTCTAACATGTACACGCTTCAATGTACTTTCTAAAGAAACATGAAAAGTTGGCTCTCCCAGGGTAGCTCAGTTAACCAGGGCACCCTCCCTCCATGTAAACATGCCCTAAGTGTCTAGGTACTTACATGTATTCCAATTTAGAAACTCAAGAATTAGGTTGCTATTATTTTTTGAGATGGGAATTTTATGTTACACACTTACATGTACTGTACAATCATGTGGAGGAGCATTAACATTAGTTGGTTGCACTTTTGAGACTCAGATCTAAGATGCCTAAACTGTATATCTGTGATGGACAACACTTTCTCACAAGTCTTGCACATCACAGACTTTTGACGACCTCAGAAATTTAACGACCCTAGCACTTCCAAAGTGATAGCAAACTTTAGCCGATAAGTATTTATCATACAACAAAAGTGAGCCAAAGAAACTGCAATGTATGCCAATAGAGCTACTGTAGCACCGAACCACAGTATAAAGAAAGAAAATAATTCTATTGACTCTGGACAGCATGAAATCCTCCTATCAATTTGAGAGATAATCTGCCAAGATCAAAAGGCCAACATCATCAAAGAGAACAAATTCATAACTGTGATCTACAGATGCAATTCTCTCTGAAATCTTTATGCTTTAGGCTTTTTAAATACATTTTTGGTACCGAGTGGGAGTCATGTTCAGCCTGTCTATTTTTATACTACTGCATAGGTATCTAAAATTTTTTGACAGTGCTTCGTCCTACCGTGACACACAAGATTACATCTGAACGCATGTGGCACAATACTACGACAAGAGGATCACATGCTTGTTGTACAAGATACATACATGTAAATAATGTCTTATTTATTGAGTCATTTGCGAGAACACCTCTGTACAACTCTACAAGAGCTACCCTTTTTGTCAAAAAGTACTATACATGCACAAGAAATCGCAAAAAAGCCTTCTGAAGAAATACAATACAACATCAAATCAAAACTACAACAATCCTATCGGCTTTATTACAGGAGCCAATGAGAAAACAAAACATTTGATCCTCCCAAGGAATACAAAAGTGACAAATTTTTCATTTTCAACTGAATGGTTTCATATCATTCTACATGTACAAGACATATACACATGGTAGCAACTGAGGATGTTCGCCAAAGAACCGAAAGTCAAGTCTTGCCTAAGGACATTAAAATTAATTGTCTCATTCACTGCTTGAGGAAAGAACATAAGAATTTACCAGCATAATTATGTGAGATTTACAATACAGCAACCACGCCACAGATTATCTGTTGGATGCCAAATTAAACGCTATTACAAAACAGCAGAGATTAATCCTAGCTCGACTGAGACACACTACTCAACTAAAGAACTAACTAAGGAGCTAAAAATAATTTCAAGAATTCATGATTTCATTGCAGTGGAATTGTAGACTACAGCATTTTGAGACTTGCATCTAAGATGCCTAAATCTGTGATGGGAAACACTTTCTCACAAGTCTTGCACACCACAGTCTTTAGACATTAAATCACGGCCTGAGAAATGAAACGACCCTAGCACTTTCAAAGCGATAACAAACTTTAGCCCATAAGTATTTATCGTGCAACAAAAGTGAGCCAAACGCACCGCAATATTTGCCAATAGAGCTACATGTACAATGTAGCACCGAACACCGGCATAAAGAAAGAAAATAATTCTAACGACACTCTGGACAGCATGAAATCCTCCTATCAATTTGAGAGATGATCTGCCAAGATCAAAAGGTCAATATCATTGAAGAGAACAAAATGTACTACAGTAAATTCTCTCTGAAATTTTACTGGGAAAGCTTTCTACTTTTTAAATACTTTATTGTAACGAGTGGGAGTAGTGTTTAGCTTGTCTATTATTATACTAGCATCTATGATTTTTTGACAGTGCTCGCTCATCCTGCTGCAATGCATGAGATTACATCTGAATGCTTGTGGCACAACACTCCTACATGAGGATCACATGCTTGTTGTAGAACATGCATAAACAACATGTTTTTTCTTGTCCCCCAAAGGCAAAAAATAATTAATGAGTTGTACAGATGGTACATGTATTAAGCAGGGATGTAGATAACAGCCGGGAGCCGGGGAAATTACCCGGCTGTGAACTTCATTTTTCCGGCTGTTAAAGCCTAGTGCAGCTTTAAAAGGAGTAAATTTTTCTATTTTTTACCCGTCTGTCAGTTCTATATTCCCACCAGTTAAAAACTGAATCTACATGTACATCCCTGATTTAGGTCAGTAACCGAGGTCAAAATGACAGATACATCCCCTTGGGGTGGCATACTATTTCACTTCCTGTGGTGTTCAGATCACTTTATTTGACTGCATGTTCACAGCTTTTTAGCTGTGGCACAAAATAATCCTTCACAAAACAATCCTGGTAAAGCCTTTGATCCTTATGGCAGACAATCTGAAAGGTACATTGGCCATGGCCATGCATGTCTAGCAGGCCTTGTATTTCATAATGCAATTTGAGTTAAAACTATCCATTTTCCCTTCAGTTTAGTGAGGTGCTGTAGCAGTTAACAGCTGCTGAAATCTCAAGGCTACTGTTTGCTGCTCAAGAACTACATGTAGAAAATAAAAGGCAATAAACACGAAAGCCACCGCTTCACTTCTAATAGCAGGCATGTTTTTAGAAATTCAAGCCAATTCAATTTGTTGCACTGGTGATTCGAGTACTAGCAAAGTAAAGTAACTTGACCTCGGTAAATTGAAACCTTGGTAAACGTTTAAGAGTAAACACAACATTTTGTCAAGTAAATTGTTCACAAAGACAAAATGTTTTTACTTGCTTTTAAATCTGAAACATCAGTGGTCCAACAAAAAATATCCATAACACATGCACACAAACCATTATTTATAGCAGTAAATACTAGATTAAAAGCAAGGGTTCACTACAAGCTTACAGTTATGACACAACTCGCAAAACGAAACAAGACTACAGATGATCTTTCATGTACAAGCTTCCATCTATTAAAGTCTCAGCGTTTTATGACGATTGTATGTTAAACGTAAATTCTGGAGCTCATACATGTAATCTGTATCATGACCAGTTAATTTCAAAGCAAAAACCGAAATGTTTTAACTTACATGTAAGCTTAAATTGTACCAAGACAAATATCGAATGTAGTCTCATTTTATGAGTGTACATCATATTGCATGTACTATCGAGGACCGATCGAGGTTAATATATTTTGAATTTAATTTGGCAGGAGAACGAATGCTGTTTCACCCCAACAAACTATATAATAACACTAAACCACTCACTGTTGTCAACAAAATAATCACGTCTTCTAATCGTACATTGCATAAAGTCGAAGCGTTACAGTATTCAATCTCCTACATGTAGCTTACCGTACGCTATATGCTTCGTTCGATTAACTAAATAACCGCATTCCGGAATAAAAATAAACAATACAGCGCTTTCTTTATAGTTTGTTGAGACACATTTGCACTATATACACATGTAAATCTGGCAAAACATGGTTATAATTCGACAGCTTTCATGTTCTTAATATTCCGGAATACGTTCAATCGAACGCCACCTCAAGCTTCCTACATGACTAAAAAGATTAAAAAAAAAAGATTGTACTCACATTTGAAACGTCCCGATGTAGACTGTCGTCTCAGATATTCATCTCTTCAGCTGATAAATTGTTGATAAGCCCATTCTTGGATAAAACAACGTCCACAAAATCGAAATCTCTAAACGGTTGCTATAATGGCCGCGCACAAAATTCAAACGACCTTTGTTTGTGCTCACGTGAGATATCTCACGTGATATGTGACGCTAGATAGAGAGGACACTGGGAACGAGATTAGCGCGCGAGACTGAGCGGGAATTTCACAATCCTTTAGGACTGAATTCGTCGTTTTTCAAGTGAAAAAGTGCAGGATTCCATGATAAGAGGGCCCAAAACAGATATAAGGTATGGCTTTTAATTCTTAAGAAGAGACTTAACTGTAATCATCATTCGTGTATAACTTAATGTTTCCTTTTCGGAGCGCTCCATAAATTGTCTGTTTACAAAATAATGTGTGCTCTCGCATATGGCTTACATGTAAGCTAAATATATACGAGCGATAGGCCTCGCTACTCTAAACACAAGCTTTATTGAGCGGAATAGAATACAACATACGCTGAGGTCACTCAGATATTTGCATTTCGCAGAATAATAATAAAGCATTGCCGTATCGATCGTCATAACATTTATGCTTCGATCTACAACGCGTTCGGACACATCGATATTATTACTGAATCCAGTGTTAAGCGAGGAACTATACCATGGTTTGATTTGACAGCAAGCTACTGCATTTAATAATACCTTTTCAGAAAATGAATATGTCGGGATAAATGTAAAATAAAATGTATTTTGACGCGCCATTCGATATCGCCTTGCTATTAAATTCCGGTTCAATTCCCGGCCCGCAAGTCGGCGTTCGGCTACACGTGTGAGGTTGATAATTAACTTCGGCCTCCGTATATACTGTCATGATGATAAACAAGGAACTTTGGACGTATTTGCAAAGACCACCATAACGAATAGAACCACCAGATTCTGTAGTAAAGGATCGAATCGGGGTGGGGTGGTTACGGGTATGTGTCTATAAAACTCTATAAACGTTTTCATTGCTGCTGCAATTAAAAGGAAAACCGATATAGCTCTTATTTTCTTCTGTGAGTTTGTCACAAATACGTTTAAAACAGTTTTACTTACTTATGGAGGGGGATGTGAACTTTAAATATATTTTGTGTACATACCTGTAAGAAAGTGTTTTTCTCTCAAAATACTAAGAAAATAGTCTGTTTAAAGTCTGTTTGGAAACAGCTCCTGGTTTCAGTATTTTAAAATCGCCTTTCAAATAGCTCTGACTTGTGAATTCAACTTCAAACATGTTTTAAATAGACTATTTATGAGCTATTTAGAAGCGTAGTAATGAATGTCCATTTCAAATAGTATTTAAACATCATATTTAAAACGTATTTTTATTTTTTACTTGTTACAACTACATTATAAATCGACAACATTTTATGATTCTTTTCCAAACAGTGTTCAAATAGTCTATTTAAAACAATTTAGAGTAACACTTCGGCAGTCATGTTGTCAAAATAGTGTTCAAATACTGTATTTGAAATGTAGTTTTGGCGACAAATAGCTTACAAATACATGGAAAAACCTACCCGGTTTATTAAATAGCATTTAACTATACCTCAAATACATTTCAAGCTCTTACCACTATTTTAGAATTTTTGTTAAAATATAATAAAAATACACCATGATGAGCTCAAAATATAGTTCAAATCGTTCAAATACATTAAAAGTACCTTTAAATCACTTTTAAAATACACTTGGTTTGGTAAGGGCTATCTCACAGCTGACATCACAATAGCAAAACAATACTGATGATGTAATCAAAAATCTAAATAAGAATAGGATGAACAAAAGAAAATCATAAATTATATTACACCGGGGATGACCCTAATTCGCAGACGCCATCTCTCTGCGCTGCAATTAGGATAAGCTTATTAAATAAATCGCCAAGCCTTCCGGAAGCAGAAAATCACTGAATTCTGATACGTGTTTGACTCTTTTAATCAAAGGAAAGACATTTTCATTCAAGGAAATATGAGTCATTCAAAAGTTTCGACCTTTTATAGAAAATATATTTTGGATTGGCCATATAAAAACAGTTTGCTGTCAAATTACATTATGAAATTTGCATGAAAGCAAAATTGTGTATTGTGCTTTGAAGAAACTGTGAAGCCTGGAAAAAACTTATTATAGATGGCAAAATCAAAGCATTTTTTTTTAAAGAACTAGCTTTAAGTTATGGAAACATTTCATTTCGATTTGGTCTTAAAATCACGGAGAGATTTTAGTGAATGCATCACGCAACGTTTATTTACAAAATGTTTGACTGATTCATAGCAATTATCACTAAAGATTTGAAAACTTTAAAAAAGTCCCAGATATCCTGAATGCGATTTCCTGTTTATTTAGGGCCTTTAAAAAAGTTAATGGCAATCCGGGCAGGAGGGGAAATCTGGGTTCTATCACATGACTACCAGATCGGGAGATCCCATGAGATAGCACAGCGCACGCGCAAGATCATTGCATAGCTTGCATCGCCAGCGCGATCACGTCTTAACGTATTGTCATTGGGATTTCGCTTAAAAATTGCTTGGTCTTACGCTGTAAGGCTCAAATAAGCATACAGTGAGTCAACATAGTTGACTCTATTCAAATCTTACTGTTAAAGATTTGCTCCTACTTGCACTTCAACGTAGTTTCCCACTCAAACTTGAGCATCATGGCGGACAAGCACGGCCCGAGTGAAGAAGACCTGTTGAGGGAGGATAGTCCACCGGGCCCTCCAGATACCGGATCAATGTTCACCGCTCTTCTCCAGGCCAGGAGATGAAAAAGATTAATGAGATCATATTGTCCATGAGTGAGCCGCTGAATCTAGCGAAGAACCTCCTGAAGGAGAAAATAATGACACGGTGCCACTCGACGGGCTAGTAGCGAGTAGCCAAGCTTTACAGCTAGCGGTTCATCAGAACCGAATGTTTTGGCGGATATCGCTCGTGACTTTTATGCCAGGGAGAAACCTAGTCCAGATGCCAGCGACAGTCTGGCGGATATTGTAAACTCTCTTTTGAAAGAAAAGTTGCCGGACGAGAAAATACAGTCGAAGATTGATCTTTATCCTCCAGCGTCCATAAAACTTGACCGGCCTCCGGACGACATGTGTAAACCACCTAATATGGAACCAAATATTCGCTACGTCGAGGACAAACGACTCCGGAACCCAAACATCACAGAATGCGTTAGTGGCAGGAGTAGTCGCCATGATTAAGGCAACAGACGTGGTCCTTGAATCTGAACTGAAGGACAGCAAAGAACTGGTCAAGTTTATGACTGACGCCATTGCGCTTACACTTCAAGGTCATCACGACTTGAACACCGCTCGACGCCGAGCGATGAAGAATGACCTCAATAAAGATTATGCTGCATTATGCAGTAGCTCACCGGTCGACCAGACATACGAGTATCTCTTCGGAGAATTCTCCAAGTTGGCAAAAGACATCACAGATGCGAACCGACTCACTAAAAAGTGCGTCCGTCAGCCCCACAGGCTAGTTACAGCCGTGATAGAAGAAGTGGGATTGGCGGTAGAAAAATGTACGGACATCACAACAACAACCGCTATGCTCCCTATCGAGGAAGAACCGATTTTTTATCCAAGGGCCACCCTCCTCGCAGCAGGAAGAAAGAGTTGGCCACAAACAAACAGTAAACAATGTGGTAAGCTCAAATGATGTTGAGCGACCTTACGACCTTTCAAGCGGGCAAACTGAGAGAGTTTGTGCCCAGTTGGCATAAGATTACAAGTGATAGAAACATTAGACCATGTCGGCTGGTGCTCGCGTGAATTAAGGCATGACTCCTCGTGTAATATTAGGTTTTCATCATTTTTTCTAGCTTTATTCAGCGACCCCTAATATTTGATCTTATAATCATGCACTAAGAAACAAAACCATTTTTGGATGATACCCTGTGTCTGTTGGGGTCACATGACCAGCCACGCCCTAAATCATGCAAAATTTGGAATTTGCAGATTACGGCATGAAAATTCAATTAAAATCTCCCGTTTTTCCTTCCTTAGTCTTCAATTTACAGAGTGATATGTCAAATTAAACGGGGAATTTCGAAAACTGTTATTGCTGCATGATTATTTATTGTTTTCCTATAGTCCCAGTCCCTCTCTAAAGTTAAAACGTTATAGTTTACAGAAAACAAATAACTTTGGAAAACCCCGATTAGTTCCATAAACCCTGTGCTAATAGTCATTGATAAAAAACAAATTAAGTAGAAAAATATTTTTCCAAAATCTCGTAAATTTGGATCGAATCCATGTAAGCGAAAAAACTTTTTTTTAATCATTAAAAACCTCTTAGAAAGTTTAAAGTCAATAAGTCAAATATGTTTTAAAATAAACCACCCCCTTTAAATCGAACGAGACTCATTCCTTAATTCACGCGAGTGTAAAAAATTTCCTTTGAAGAAGGCCTAGTGCCTTGTAAAATACAACACAGACCAAGTGTCTTTAATGCTCAAGAAGAGCTTATAGTTCAACAAGAAATTAAAACCCTATTATCAAAAGGAGTAATTCAATCATCACATCGTGCACCTGGCGAATTTATTTGCACGATTTTGCTTAGACCCAAATCTGATGGGTCATATCGTATGATTCTTAACCTAAAAGAATTTAATGCATCAGTGGAGTACCATGATTTAAAAATGGACACACTGGACACAGTGACAAATATGGCATCCGTTGACTTGAGGGATGTCTACTACACAGGGCCTATACACAAAGATCACCATTTTTTTTAAATTTGAATTTAAGGATTGCTTTTATAAATATACGTGCCTCCCCAATGGCCTCTCAAGTGCTCCACGCATCTTTATAAAACTGCTAAAGCCAGTTTATTCAACATTGCACAACCTAGGCCATGTAAGTAGTTAATAATAGATTATTCACGGACAAAACATCATTTTTCACGCTCTCACAAACGTAAGAAATCATATCAAGCAATAAGGTAAAATGCAAGGTAATGGTAACTTGAAATAAAATTCATTGCTTATGCTAACACTGGGGGTGAATTTGGTTCGTTGATTAGAACTCAAAATCAAATTGCCAATAACTGTAGAATATAACGATTTATTTCTCAAAATGGTTTTGTGGATTTTTAGCTTAATGCTTGATTTGATGGGTTACGTTTGGGAGAGCGGGAAAAATGATGTTTTGTCCGTGAATAATCTATTATTAACTACCGCTGAAATTAGCGTTAGATCTTAAGCGATTTACCGCTAATTTGAAGCGGTTTCACTGAGTCGGCTATGGTTTCTAATGGGTTCGCTTTCTGTGAGTTTACGCGAAAATTTCAAGGGGTTTTGGAGCGTAGAATCATTTATATTTACTGCCGAGGAAACAGTAAGTGAAATTCACAGAAAGGTGGAAGTCATATAAAAACACCTGCTTACACCTGCCACCTGCCACCTGCCACCTGCTTGCATAAAATTAACCATTCTTGTGTTTTGCGCAGACGCGGGCGTAAAAGTGTTACCACATGTGAAAGCGTGGCGGTTTGGATCATTATATAAGAGTTGTTCGAACTATATATTATATCGGTGGCGGATAGGTTATGAAACAGTTACAAAAAGCGAGGGCTGGCTGTTTCATCCCTATCAATCACCCGGTATATATATCACAGCAATATATATATATATATATATATATATATATATATATATTAGAAGACAGTCTGATCAACTGATTCGACTTGGCATTTTATATATATATATATATATATATATATAAGCAGGGTAAATATGGTTGACCAAACGAATGACTCCCAGTAGAAGGATCCACGTAGGATACGGTGCTTCTATGTGAATTAGTAGATAAGTGTATGAAGATGTGACATAGAAGCAAACTTCTAACTGTTCCAGCTATTTAATTCGACGTTTCGGCCTTCGGCCTTCTTCAGGTGGAACTATTTACAGGGATAAAAATTTAAAAAGCTAAAAATCCTAACAAGCTTACAGAGTCACAAATATTTATACTATAACTGAAAAATGTAAATAAAGTTATGTAATATGATAAAATGCAAAACAAAAGATTATGTAACGAATAAAATGGCAACAGACAAGAAGGCGCAAACAGCGAAAATACAACAATTCGTAAGAAAACTAAATTACAAAGTGTACTATAATTAGCTGATTAGGTGTTATAGCAGATGCGATTCTTAGATCTGAATTCACGTCTTTTGTTTAGGCCATGAGGGTTGAGTGTAAACAATTGTGCGGTCCAATAAGCTTCCCTCGTTAATAACAATTGATCAAGATAGGCAGCATCTCCCTGGCTAATGATTTTTTCAATGACAATGAAGCTAATTTGCGAAATCTGATGTTCAATACAATTAAAATGGATAGCCAACTCACAAGTTTTTTTGTTATTGAGCATAGATGATTTGTGGTTACGAAAACTTAATTTAAAGTACGAAAACTTAATTTAAAGTACGTTTTCGTAACCACAAATCATCTATGCTCAATAACAAAAAAACTTGTGAGTTGGCTATCCATTTTAATTGTATTGAACATCAGATTTCGCAAATTAGCTTCATTGTCATTGAAAAAATCATTAGCCAGGGAGATGCTGCCTATCTTGATCAATTGTTATTAACGAGGGAAGCTTATTGGACCGCACAATTGTTTACACTCAACCCTCATGGCCTAAACAAAAGACGTGAATTCAGATCTAAGAATCGCATCTGCTATAACACCTAATCAGCTAATTATAGTACACTTTGTAATTTAGTTTTCTTACGAATTGTTGTATTTTCGCTGTTTGCGCCTTCTTGTCTGTTGCCATTTTATTCGTTACATAATCTTTTGTTTTGCATTTTATCATATTACATAACTTTATTTACATTTTTCAGTTATAGTATAAATATTTGTGACTCTGTAAGCTTGTTAGGATTTTTAGCTTTTTAAATTTTTATCCCTGTAAATAGTTCCACCTGAAGAAGGCCGAAGGCCGAAACGTCGAATTAAATAGCTGGAACAGTTAGAAGTTTGCTTCTATGTCACATCTTCATACACTTATCTATATATATATATATATATATATATATATATATATATATATATATATATATATATATATATATATATATATACTGCAGGCCTGAGAAAGGGTGTCGGGTTGTTGAGTAGA
Source organism: Cladopsammia gracilis (assembly GCA_022457155.1). Classification (NCBI taxonomy): domain Eukaryota; kingdom Metazoa; phylum Cnidaria; class Anthozoa; order Scleractinia; family Dendrophylliidae; genus Cladopsammia; species Cladopsammia gracilis. The sequence continues at coordinate 1,227,322 of JAJGOT010000081.1, read as the reverse complement.
GCTTAGTCGTGTTCGATGACCGGTTCGAAAGAAGGTTGACAGATGTTGACGGGGAGTTCACGGCAGGAGTGCTGGTTCAGCCTCAAGCCCTAAGTGGCATGAAAAAAAAAGAAAAAAATGAAAAAAAAAATGAAAAAACCTCTCAAGGGAACTGGGTGGGAGAAGTGGTTGGAAGGAGAGTGTTCCCTTGAGAGGTTCTGTTGGCCAACAGTTTTGCTTTTTTTATTGATCTGCTATGTTGAGTGGGGAAGAAGAACATAAAATAAAAATTATTTTATGTTTTCCTTTAAAATGGAACGCATGAAAGTTAAGGAACTAAGACAAATTGCCAGGGAAAGAAATATCCCCGGCCGCTCTCGCGCTAAAAAAAGGTGGATTTAATACGTTTAATTACTGCATCTTCATCCGTCAATATTGATTCACCAACGCCGCCTATTCCAACACCAGTTCTCTCTCCAACCCCATATCAACCTCCTCCGCAGCTTCCAATATTGGAAACAATTTCCAATACTTTCCTGTCATGGTGGAATTTGTTAAAAGCCGCGCCTCAAACTCTTGCGAAAAAGGCCTCAAATATGATCACGGATTTTCAACGCAAAGTTGCAGGTTTATATCAACAACAACAAATAGGAGTTCACGAAAGCACTTCGGCGTTGGGAAAGTTTGCCCGTCAGTTCAATTTTGAAGGCGTGAAAGGAACTTCTCCAAGAGATTATTTTCAGCGAGTTTCTGATAAACTTCTGACTATCCTCAAGGCTAATCAAGGCACTAAAATCAAACTGATTCTATCTTGCCGAATGAAACGCCAGAATTTACAAACTGGCGAAATAATTGAGATCGATGCTCCATTCCATTCGGAAATAGAAATGAACCTCGCAGCGACTGATCTCATCGCTCTTTTAAATGACATGATAGCAGTCATCCTTGAACGCATTGCCACTTTCCAAATGAGTGGTTCTAACTGGCAATTTGTTCGCGTAAATCATTTGGAATTGATTTTGGTTGAATACAAACCTCTCGGCGGAGCACTCCATTTCTCTTCCTCCATTCCTTGCTAAGAAGAAAGTGCTCACTAATATGCAGAATAAAGATAATCAATGCTTTAAATGGGCAGTAACAAGGGCGCTTAATCCATGTGAAATTCATCCTGAAAGAGTCACAGGAAAATTAAAAGCCCAAGCCGATGATTTCAATTGGGATAAAATTTCATTTCCAACATCCCTGAGGGAAATAGATCATTTTGAAAGAAATAATCCAAACATTGCTGTTAATGTTCTCGGGTATGAATCAGTGGTTCATCCCCTGAGAATTTCAAAACATAAAAAACGTCAACGTCATATAACCCTGCTGCTTTTTGAGAAAGATGGAATCCAACATTATGCTGTTGTTAACAGTTTAAGCCGTCTTCTCTCAGCTCAAGTTAATCATCACGTCAGTCGCAAACATTTTTGCCTTCACTGTCTCAGTCATTTCTACGATGAAGCAAGCCTAGCTAAGCATGAAGAACTGTGTTGCAGAACTGAAGCGATAAAAGTCGAAATGCCCAAAAAGGGTGAGATTTTGCAATTTAAAAATCATAATAGATCTATTAAAGTCCCATTTGTAATTAACGCTGATTTTGAAGCATGCACTGAATCGATCAGTGGTTGTTCCCCAGGGAATAATCACAGTTTCACAAATCAATTTCAAAAACACACGCCATGTGGCTTTTGTTTCAAGGTTGTTGGCATGGATGGGGTTGATTTGAATTACCCCCAGTGCTCTTTCGGGCAAAAACAGCGGATGATGACGTTGCACAAATATTTGTGGAGACGTTAATTGAAACAATTAAACATATTCACAAGAAATTTGACTTCAGAAAGAAGATGATCTTCACCAAGGAAGATAAGAAAGAATATGAAGCAACCACAGTTTGTTGGATATGCCAAGGAGAATTTGACGAAGAATTTGGTGAAGAATCTGATAAAAAGGTGCGGGATCATTGCCACTTCACAGGAAAATACCGTGGCGCAGCCCATAATAGTTGCAATCTACAGTTCCGGAAACCAAAGTTCACTCCAGTCATTTTCCATACCCTCGCGGGATATGATGCTCATCTTTTCATTAAAAACCTTGGTAAAATACCTGGGAATATTAAATGCATCCCCAACAATGAGGAAAAATATATATCCTTCTCAAAGACGATCAAGATTGGAGAATATATTAACAAAAAGGGTAAAGCGGCCAACATCACTCATGAACTGAGATTCAACGATTCTATGAAATTCATGGGTTCTTCCTTGGAGAGTCTGGCACCTAATTTGAAAAAGTCAGGCATGAATAAACTGAAGGAAACCAGGAACGAATTTGGATACAAAGCCGAGCTTCTTTCCAGAAAAGGAGTCTATCCCTATGATTATATGGATTCAATTGAGAAATTCAAGGAAACAAAATTGCCGCCAAAGGAGGCATTCTATTCTCAAATTAATAAATCGGGAATATCCGATGAAGACTATCAACACGCTCAAAATTTTTGGGATAAAATGGGGATAAACAATTTAGGAGAATATCACGATCTCTATTTGAAAACGGATGTGATGCTCCTTGCAGATGTTTTCGAAGCATTTCGTAATGTCTGCCTGGGGTATTATCAACTGGATCCAGCGTGGTATTATACCGCCCCTGGTTTGTCATTCGACGCGGGTCTGAAAAAATCAGGGGAAAAGCTTGAATTGTTGAATGATCAAGATATGTTCCTGTTCTTTGGAAAGGTAATCCGTGGTGGTATTTCAATGATCTCAAATCGCCATGGAAAAGCTAACAATCCATATATGGGCGGTCAATATGATCCAACGCAACCCACGAAATACATTCTCTATCTCGATGCAACTCCTTTTATTCTTGGGCGATGACTCAACCACTTCCAACGGGAAACTTTCGTTGGATGAAAAACTTCAAGAGATGGCGCCGAACACCCTGTGTGCTTGAAGTGGATCTGGAATATCCCAAAGAACTTCATGATGCGCATAATGATTATCCCTTTGCCCCCAAGAGAGTGATCTGCGAGAACAATGTTGAGAAATTAATCCCCAATCTGCGGGATAAGACACGCATCATCATACATCACAGAGCACTGAAACAAGCTCTGAAACATGGATTAAAATTAACTAAGATTCACAGGGGAATATCATTCACTGAAGAACCGTGGCTGAAATCATATATCCAACTCAACATCCAGCTCCGTCAAGCAGCGAAGAATGATTTCGAGAAAGACTTTTTCAAACTCATGAATAACGCAATATTCGGCAAAACAATGGAAAATATCCGCAAGAGAGTTGACATCAGACTTGTCAATGATCGAAAGATTGCGGCAAAGCTTGCGGCTAAACCCACATATCAACATAGCACAATCTTTGACGAAAATCTCATCGCTATGCATATGAAGCGGAAGAAAATGACATTCAACAAACCAATTCCCTGTGGAATGTCAATTCTTGAAATATCAAAGGAACTTATGTTCAGATTTCACTATGAATATATGAAACCCAAATACGGGGAGAAAGCCAAGCTGTTGTTCACAGATACTGATTCATTGTGTTATGAAATCGAAACGGAAGACGTCTATCAGGATCTGAAACCAGATGTGAAGGAGATGTTTGACACATCCAATTATCCCCCGGATCATCCCTCAGGAATGCCAATCATGAACAAAAAAGTGAACGGCCTCATGAAAGATGAAGCTGGGAGAAAAATAATTGAAGAATTTGTTGGATTGCGCCTTAAATTATACAGCTATAAATTATTTGAAACTGGTGGTGGTGGCAAGAAATGCAAGGGAGTGAAAAAACAAACTTTAAAGAAACATATCACCCATGAGGACTTCAAAGAATGCCTTCTCAGCGGGCAAAGCCAAATGAGAACCATGAATCTCATCCGCAGCCATCACCACGAGATGTTCTCAGAAACAGTCAATAAAACAGCTCTCTCTGCGGATGATGACAAGCGATTTATCCTTCCAGATAAGATTCACACTCTTGCTTGGGGCCATTGGCGAATTGGAGAAGAAAAAAAAAAGCTAAATAAAATGATTGTCAAAGAAAAACTTTTCACAATCGGAGACAAAGATTTTTTTTCCGTGGAGGAAACAGGAATCCCACTCAAGGAAATGAAAAATCATGCAACTTGGATTCATCCCAAATTTCACAAAGAATGCGGGTTGACGGATGTAGACATCGCATGGATGAAAGGGGTTGAAAATGAAAGAAACTTTCAAAAAGCTGTGGATATGGCAACTGGTTTTCTCCCAGTTAAAACGGAAGAGGATCGCAAGTTCATGGATAAATGGATTTTTGCGTTTTAAATCATTTTTTTTATCTCACCCAAGAAAATGAATCCCGAAAAAATTTCCATTCCCGATATCACTCTCCAAGATCCCGTGAAGCGATCAACTGGAAAGATCACCTGTTGCCTGCTCCCATGTTTCCACAATGACCAACGACTTCAACTGAAACTCCAACTAAAATTCAAAATTTTTTCCCATGAAGGAAATTCTTTCTCTTTGGGAATCAACCTCCCCGAAGAAAACATCCCCTTTTTCCACGAATTGGAAACACATCTCAATTCAGCTGCAATGGAAAAACAAGCGGAAGTGAAAAAGCTTGCTCCCTCTTGTGCCAAATTCCGTGAGGGAGATTTCGCTCTCTTAAAAGTGGATAAATCTGAGCAGGAGAAGATTTATGCAAAGATTTATCCCTCCAAACTCCCCAAGACGGATTTCTCTTGCCGATTTTGGGAGTTAGTTAATGGGAAGAAAAAACCTATTCTGAAACAGAAAGAACTCATTGGAATTCCACTTCGCGGGCAAGTAGTTTTCTCAATCAAGCACCTTTTCTGCGGAATCGTCAAATCCATCACATCCATTGTGGATGAGGTTTTAGTGGAGGAAATGGTTCAAACTGCCTCAGCTTTTGATGAGTATGAGGACAGGGATGAAAACGAAGATGACGCTTAATTTAACATCTTGGATGTTAAGTTAAAATTCAGCTGAAGGTGATTTATTTTTCTTCTCGGAACTCCTCTTCTCTTCTCTTCTCTTCTCTTCTATTCTCTTCTCTATATTTAGTGGTTGACAATATAAACCATTGACAGCTTACAACGTTTATATGGTAATAGAAACGCTGTTTTTTTAGGGTAAGTATATGTTTTTTCCCCTAACTTTTTGATTGTGCCAAGTGTTTTGACCATCTCATCTCTTAATAGGGAGAGAAAAACTCCTCCAAAATAAGGGAGTTTAATCTCCAGATTTCATCTCCAGAGAAATTAAAAAAATTGGAGAAGATTTCATCTCCGGAGAAATAGAATAATTCAGCTCCAGAGAAATTAAAAAAAATGGAGAATATTTAATCGCTAGATTTCAGCTCCAGAGAAATAGAATATTTAATCTCCAGATTTCATCTCCGGAGAAATAGAATAATTCATCTCCAGAGAAATTAAAAAAAATTGGAGAAGATATCATCTCCGGAGAAATAGAATAATTCAGCTCCAGAGAAATTAAAAAAATTGGAGAATATTTAATCGCTAGATTTCAGCTCCAGAGAAATAGAATATTTAATCTCCAGATTTCATCTCCGGAGAAATAGAATAATTCATCTCCAGAGAAATTAAAAAAATTGGAGAAGATTTAATCTCCGGAGAAATAGAATAATTCATCTCCGGAGAAATAGAATAATTCATCTTCAGAGAAATTAAAAAAAAAAATTGGAAAAATAGATTTCATCTCCAGCGCTAGATTTTGAGGAGTTTTTTCTCAATAATTAAAATTCAGATAGCCAAAACACTTAACAAAATCAAAAAGTGATTGGGAAAAACATATACTTACCTTAAAAAAAACAGCGTTTCTATTACCATATAAACGTTGTAAGCTGTCAATGGTTTATATTGTCAACCACTAAATATAGAGAAGAGAATAGAAGAGAGGATAAGAGAAGAGGAGTTCCGATAAGAAAAATTTTTTTTTTTACACTAAAAATGAACTGAAATTTCACTCCCAGATTTTCATCAAAACTCATTCAATTCTGATTGTTTTGCCACCTATCAAAATGTGGGTTTTGATAGACGCTTTCTCCAAAGAAAGGCTCAGTGAAAGATTTCCATCACAGGCAGCTCTCGCGAGATTCCTGAAGTTATCTCCCCAAGCTCTCAACAAAGCAATTCAGGAAGGGCGAATTGTGTTCACTTTCCAAGGCCGAAACGCCCAAGTTGTGGAACAAACTCTGGGTAGATATGAAGTTCGAGAGTCTCCCAGAGGGCCACTTTTGCAAACATTTGAAAACATGTCTGAGATGGCAAAGTGGATTGGAGTGACTCGTCAGGCGATTCATGCTGCCTTCAATCGATTTTGTGATTGGTACGAGCGTGCTGTTGCGAAAGATGGGCGGAAATTCTACCTCTTCAGAACTTTCGATAAAGGCCCTATGACAAATCCTTGGGCAGAAGATGCAAAACCAACTCCCAAACAAAATCATGCCATCGCAGTCCACATCACTTCCGATTTCTCCGACATGGTTTATCCCAGTGTTGCCGCGGACACAAAGGAATTGGGAATTGATTCCAGAACTATTGCCTCTGCGTTGAAAAGTGGGAGAAACAGTTTTACCCGAAGAAGTGATGGACGGAAATTCCAAGTGAAACAAGTGTCAAAGCCAACTCCATCACCTCTTCCTCCCAAACAAGCTCGCCCACTCCGAAAACCAGGGTAAGCGCTGCCACAACCAACTCCGGAGGAACTAGGCGTTGATATGGAAGCGATTTGGCAGCGACTTGTGGCGGTATTTCCTGGTTTCACTCCCGGGAATGAATCTGAGGAGATTGAAGCAGGAGAAAATGATAAGATTGTTTTCTGTAATATGTACACGGGTGAGTGGTTCATCTATCAGGATATATTGAGTTATGCCGAGTTTTTCACGTGTAATAACTATTTTAAATTTCCCTCTGTGGATGAAGTTCAACGCAATCTCTCCAAAGGGCAATGGACTTTCAAGGCGAAACCAACTGCGTTCCGAAAGGAGGAATGGCGACGAGTCACTTTCGTTAAAAACAAGTGATTCAATTGAATTTCAACTCATATTTTCTCTCAAACTTCTCCAAATCCAGCCCCAAATCAATCACAATCCCATCCACCGCCTCCATTGCAGGGAGAAATTCGTCTCTGTCAAATGTTCCACTCCTCAAGGCAAAACGCAAATCAGTCAATGTTTTCTCATAAGTTGTGAAAGCAAAGTTTGCCATGTCGATTTTGCTTTGCCAGTTTTTCATTTCATTCACTGTTTTCACCACCAATCCTGCACCTGAAATCACTCCCAAAATGATGGGATTCATTGTTGCTGCTCCTGCGATTGCTCCAGTTGCAACCAGCGCTGACGATGTCATGTTCACCAAAAGATTCATGCGTTTGAAATGGCGATGAGCTCGTTTCAGGCACCAGAATCTTTTGTGGTAAAATCGGAAGAGTTGCTTGATCTCTTCCAGTTTTTCTTCCCCAATGCATGGGTCAATGTGATTGAAACCAAAGATGCTTTGTTTTCGCTTCACTTCATTCGCTTACATTTTCTGGGAGAAGATTATATTTCGAAGATCAAACACAGAAAAACCGCCGAGCCACTACCGATTGGAAGCCACTTCTGAGGTGAGAAAGGCATGGACGTCATTTCATCAATTTCCACCCCATCCCCCAAGTCATATTTAAAAGCAGATCTTCCAGCCTGTCCCAGCCAAGTCCTGCTCCATGGCTGCCCCTTAACTGTCATTGACAAGGTCAGATCCAATTTCGGCGGGTTTTGGACCTCCTGCCCAAACATAATCGCTGCTTGGAGCAGCTCGGTTTTCATTGGCAAGAAAAGAAACTTCGCTGCCTTCCCAAAGAACAAAAACAAATTCTGATGATCCAGGAACTTATAGTGCCCTGTCGCCACGAATCTCCCTCCCGTCAAAATGTGCCCATTCATATCCAAGTCAGTCTCCATGACCATCTTCCCTTCCTCAAAAACGAAAGGGGAATCATAAACGCTGCTTTCAACATCAGGTTGAGAACCAGCAATGCCATATATGATCAGATTTGCATCTCCTTTTTCAGCTGATTCGGCAGTTCCCCGCCACTTCAGATCCAGGAAAATAAATTCAGGTGGAGTGATCTGCCATTTATGCATGTGGATAATGGATCTGCTGTAACCCGAAAACTTCTTTGTTGATTGTTGATTAATATTCAGGCTGGTGCTCACGACATTAACACTAACACCATCCATTGACGCGGGGAAGAATTCAATGCAAATAGTGTATTCTTCCTCTGGGAGTTTGAACATATTAAATCCAAGTCTCCCAGAGTATTCATTGAAAAGATCTTTTGTTATTTGCAAGTCATAGGCCTTCTTGTTGAAAAGAAAAAATTATGTTCAGAGCTGGATTCATCCACATCTTCCATCAGATAGCGGAATGCGTCCTTCGGATGGGAAGTTGACGTGATATGCGATTCATTTACGTGTTTTTTGAGCTTCTCTTCTAATTCTATCGTGTGGAGTACTACATCTCCTATCTTGAGATTAAGTTGGCCATCAACATAAGATTTTGGCGTGGGTTGATGCTCCAGAGTTGGCGCTGCAATATTGTTGATTTGTTGCGAGTTCATATCCAGGTTTCCAGTCATTGTTCCACCTTCCAACGAAAGCTTTTTCGCGGATTGATCGTCCACATATTTTTTGTTTGCGCCTTGGTCGGCAACTTCGGGATATTTCACGTTAAAAATGGTGTGATTTCCCATATCCAAAGCCGTCTCCATTGGAAACGTCTCTTTGCGGGATACGAAGATATTCTATGACGTCATTATAAGAAACCAGGTTGTTATAATGCGCTCCCAAATCATGATACGTCTGCTGTTTTGAGTTTTTCACGTTGAAAAGTTCTTTTAAATCGATATCCTTCGTGACTTCATGAGTGTGAGCCGGAGCAGCAGGGTGGAATTTTTTCAGAGTGATCATATTCACCGCTGACAAATCCTGGTTTTCATCAATGTCCAGATTTGTGATCAATTTGCGATTCATTTCAATTCCGCCGGGGTTGATGAGTTTTTGTCCCCTGAGATCAAGATCCCCAGTCATATGCGAGGAACCATCAACCTGAAGTGAATCTGCCCGCAATTGAATCAATTTGTTTTCGTAACTTGTTTCAAGCACATCAACTTGATGTTTGGTAATTGCATCCGAATTCCCCGTTCCTTCAGCGACATTGGTCATTTTTTTGTTTTGAAGATCATAATCCCTTGAAGGCGTCAGCTTGAAACCAACGCCTGGCAGTCCATCTTTTCCATCTCGGCCCCCTTGGTAGGTGCTTGTTTCAGAAAGCAGTCAATTTGAATAACTCATTTTAAATGCTTTCATCAAAATTTTTGGCAATGAATTTCCTCGCTTATCCACTTACAGGAAAGAGAACGGATCATGCGTTGCCTTCACATAATCTTCTTTGCTGACTTGTGTCTCCCGGCAGAGAAGAGAAATTTCATTGTTGCTTGGGAATTCAAAGATGCAAAAATGCGAGCAATTCAAACGGATATCTTTTGGTGTTTGGAAATAACTTTGCGAAAGATAAATCACAGAACAATTGCGGTGTCTGCCCTGGATGAAATAATCAATCAATGGCTTTTGATTCTTTTCGCAAACAAAATCATCGAAAACAACCAGCTTTTGGTTCTCCCCTGACAATGCCGAAACTGGGATGATTTCATCTGAGGCTGCTTCCACAACATCATACCCAGCTTCTTTGCTGATTGGACGAAATGTTTTCAGCAGATGCTGATATTTGGATTGGTCAAGATTTTTCGTATAGAGATAAATTTTATCGTAGAAGAGCAAGCGGAAAATCATATCCAGAAGAACATTTGTTTTCCCCGATCCTGAAGGGCCACAGATCAACATTCTGAAAGTTCGATCCGGCATGAACGGGTGAAGTTGTTGGAAATTTGTGATTGGATCATGGCAATCATAATTTGGGATCTTCATTTTTAAAAGAGAAGATAACGTTCTTCTTGATATGAGACAACTTGTGAGACAACTTGTGAGACAACATATTGTTATTCATAATAAAAATGAGTTTATTGAAATGGCAAGAAATTGAAAAACGCAAATCTGCATTGGGTAAAAAAATCAACTTTGTTCATGATGCCATCACCCAGAAAAAGTTGGGTGAAGAGACAAGCCAAATCGGGTTTGAAAAAATGTTCAGTCCAGTCACATCGAAACTGGATGAGGTGATTGCGTCGAATTTGGGACCACTTAGCCGGAAAAAGCCGAAGGCCTTGAAAGTTGGGAAAGCCAAACCAGCAGAAGTTGATTATCTCCCCGAAGTCGACCCATTTGAAGAAATGGATGTGGGTGGTTTGTTTGATGATGACGCAGCTGTTGAACCACAAGCAGCTAAACAACTTCCAGAAAGACCACCAACATACGAAGAAGTAATGAAAGAGTTAGAAGGTGAATCACCTGTATATGACGCGAGCGTTCCTGATTATGGAGTGGACGAGGAAGAGGAAGAGGAAGAGGAAGAAAAGGGTGAAGAAGACTGGGAAGACGCTCAAGAAGACACAGTTAATAATATACTAGATGACATGAAATTAATAAATTATGATAAAGCGGACAAAGCCTTAGATGAGTTAGATGTCTCAGAAGCAAAGAAAAAAATTTTATTGAAGATAAGCTTATAAAGACGGCTATAAAGATAAGTGCCCAACTGAACAGTCGCGCCCACTATCTGAATAAAAAAAACTCAAGAAAGGTAAAATAACTGAAGGTGTAAGGAATGTAGAAATGCAGACAATAAATGCTAAAAGAAAAGTTTTGAAAGACTACAGGAAATATTATAGAGAGCCCTAATGTTTTTACGATATTGATTTTTCCGTACAACGTAAGTTTTCTTTTTTTCCAGGTATTTAAAATTTTCTCTAAATCTCAAATTTTGGTTCCAAAGTTGAGTTCTTCCGCATCTGTTTGATTTTATGAGAAAAATATTCCGAGAGATAGTATCGGTTCTTTTGGCCATTTGAAACCAAAAGGGGTGTCTTGATTGTTTTCCCATTGTCCTAGCCACATTGCTTCAGTTTTAGCAGTATTTCTTTCCAACCCAGAGAGAGAGAGAGAGTTGAAATCATTTAGAAATTTAAGTAGTTCGGAAACGGATTCTTGGTCGCGGACAAAGACAGTAGTGTCAACAGCGTATTGTGATACTTTTATTTCTTGATTATCTACTTGGATGCCTTTTATAGATTTATTGCTTTTTAAGGCTCTCGCTAGAAGTTCAATCCCCAGGACAAATACGAGACCCGATAAAGGGCAACCTTGTCGAACACCGCGTTGCAAAGAGAAGAAATTGGAAGCATGCCCATTATTTAAAACACAACTAGAAACGTTATTATAAAATATGTTAAACCAGTTTATGATGTCAGGTCCGAAATAATAGTTAAAGGTATGTTAAGGTATGTCCATTCAATTGAATCAAAAGCTTTTTTAAAATCAAGAAATATTGCAATGCCTTTTTTGTTTGTATGGTTGGTGTATTGCTAAGCAGTACATTCCTGACGTACAAGATTTCTGCAAAAGACATTGTATGTAACTAGGTTGTTCTTTTTAACCCTATTCAGACCGGGCTTTTGTGGATCTTCTGAGACGGGGGGGGCGGATTCCGCCCCCCCCCCCCTTCGTAACTTCTACATTGAAGTAGGTATGGACACCAAATTTTCAGGAAACATTGTATGTCCGAAATTCTATCGATCCACATAATTATGTTGTCATGACAACTTCTATGACGTCATAATTACGTCATATATTGACATTCATTCACAGAAAGTGTTTGCCGTACCTATCTCTAAATTGTTTTCAATAATGACAATGTTTTCTCTGATGATGTTGGAAAACATTTTTAATGTATATATTGGTACTTGTAACTTGTAGCAACATGATGACGTCATCATGAGTCATAAAAATATATTTGTTTTGATGTTTTAATTTTTGTAATTAAACCACAATCTAAGGGAAGTATAAATTTTTCTTACTCTGTAATTGTTTAAACATTTGTATAACAACAACTTTTTATGTTACCATGACAGTTAATGCGACGTCATCATGACGTCAATATGACGTCAGATGTGCAAGAAAACGTCCAAGAGGCGAGAACATGTCACCTTAAATTACTTAGAATGTATTTATTTTAAAAAAATACATAAAAAATAAATAAAGCTAAGATAACAAAAATAAAGAAAAAACAACATTAAAAAAAGAAAAAGAAAATAAATTTGGAATATTTTTTTGGAGCCGCCATCTTGGATCCGCCATCTTGGATCCGCCATCTTGGATCCGCCATCTTGGATTTGGAATATCGTATCCTGAGCACGGAATATGCGCTAAAATTACCCAAAATCACTCAAAATTAAAAGATTAACATTTAAATCAAGCAAAGAGTAAAAACAAAAATAAAAAATATGCGATAAAAGGTAGAAAAAAGTGAAATTTGAAAGTACTACAAAAAAGCCTCTTTAACTACGGTTACCATGGAAACGCCTCCTTACTTTTTTAATTTTGGATCAAGGACGACAACAATGCATCGTTTTGTGTTTAAATCCATAATAAAGATCAGTGTAAAACAGAATAACAAAATAAACAGAGGAAATACTTATCTCTTAAAATGAGCAAAAAGCATCCGTCAAAATGTGGTTGCCATGGCAACGTCAAATTTTCCTTGACAACATCTTACTTTACATACATTAATTTACTTACATTTGTGCCAAAATGTTCACAGATAAATTTTAGGAAAAGTCGAGAAGTTTCAAGGCTGTAGGTAGAAAGGCTTAGAAGTTATAAACGTTCAAAGTCGGCGCGGCGCATTTCCCTTTCGTAAACGGTCGTTGCCATTTTAGCGACACTTAGAAAAATTTTCACCAATTTTAGAATTATTTTTTCTATCAGAAAAAGAAAAATGGAATATAATTACCTGGAATCGAACCCGGAACCTCTGCATGCTAACATCTCTCTCTTACCACTAGACCACTGGGTTGATCCGGCAAACCCAAGAAAAATTTAATTATAAAACATGCTTTTCTTAATATATATCAATAACGGGTCACCCTTACCCTAAATCTCACCTAACCGTGAATCTAGCTTAGATCTAATAATCGCTTTACCTAGGCCCAATTTGATCTAATAATGATAGCCTATTTTCGTCCCAATCCAGGCATAAACTAGAGAGAAATAGCATCGACCATTACAAGAAGGCTTGGTTACTAATGAATGCTAATGATGGCATCGACCGTTAAAAATGGCATCGACCGTTAAAAATGGCATCGACCGTTTACGAAAGGGAAATCAGCGTCGGCGCGGGCACTTTCCGCCCCCCCCCCCCCCCCCCCCCCGGTCTGAATAGGGTTAAGCTATTCAATGAGCACTAATTCATTGTAATGGCGTTTATTATGTTTAAAAAGGTGATTCCAAAGCTAAAGTGAACAGTTAACTTTTATGCATTGCTGTCCAGTATGCTTTACAAAGTGATGCAAATAATTATTACTCGTGGCGAAGCACACGAGTTATAAATCCGGCGTTGACTTTTCTTGTTTTTTTTTCGTGTCACGTTAGCGCATGCAAATTTATGCACGCATATTTAAGTCTATATAGACGACTATATGGCTTTCGGCCATGAAATACATACCGTAAAATCTCTCCGTTTGTGTACTCGAGAAGCAAGATAAAGAACTACTGCGTACAACTGCACACTTTCAAGACAATTCAAGGCGTTCATGGATGGATAGGACCGTTTGATATTGTGTTCGCCGCTTATTCCTGTGGGATTTTTGCTCTGGCAAGTTCTGTGTTTTATATATTAAACCTGCCATTTGCTTAGCGATCGAACTCCGGGTCGAGCTTAAGTGTCAGCTACTGAATCTAATGAATGCAGTGTAGTCTTACTTTTAAACCCGTGTATACGTAAAAGCATGATGAACGGGTTATCGGCAAGGGTGTTTAAATAAAATTCACTCTCTCACTCACTCACTCGCTCGCTTCTTCCATCAGCTGTAAACTTAGTGAGCAAATGCTTTGTTACGAACACGTTTCGTAACAGGAATTCAACGTGAATCCAACGATAACAATAATTAATTTGATGTAAACGAATATAGACAACAATAAGCTTACAGATGTTTCGCATTTGGAGATTTTAGTGCAACATTAAAATCGATCTAAAAGGATTTTGCAACCTAAACACGCATTCTGATGCGTATCTAGATTAAAATAATAAAATTTAGTTCATAGGTAGTATGTGCTCTTGGACAGCGCAGTAGTTGAGTTTGTGGCTTAGTCCCGGACGGCCCGAGTTCGAATCCCCATAAAGTACTCAAATTTTTTTTCTTTTTTCGAACTGAACATTATGAAAGTGATGTACTTTTTTTTCGTTCGTCAAAAATCCTTACGTTTAATTCAAAAAATATATATATATATCGAACTGTGTCAGTGTAAAAACCTAACCTTACGGCAATATTGCGTTACGCGTTTCGCGGCTAATCTAAACTATCATATGTCGATTTAGAAAAGTCAAGCGATCCTGAAATGCTTTGTAGATCTCAAGTCTAGTGTTTGGTTTACGCTGGGCTCAGAAGACGAAACCATGTTTTGTGACACTTGGAACTTTTTTCAGCTCGACTGCAAAAACATGGTTTCGTGATATAGAAATCCCACAAAACCTGCGCGTTTGATCAGGATCACGACATATGATAGTTCAGAATGGCTGGATTTTTTCGATTTTGTGAAATTTACTGAAAATATAGAACTGCCGGCCATTTAGTGTTTTGAAAACCTTGACCGGCAGTCGAGCTGAAAAAAGTTCTAAGTGTCACAAAACATGGTTTCGTCTTCTGAGCCCAGCGTATTCCAGGATCGCTTGACTTTTCTAAATCGACATATGATAGTTTAGATTAGCCGGAATTTTTCGATTTTGTGAAATTTACTGAGAATATAGAACTGCCGGCCATTTAGTGTTTTCACAGCTTGACCGGTTACCGGCCATATAGCCACAGCGTTTCTTCTTCTCGGGTTGGCTCTTAGGAGCCTTTGATAAGATATAATTTTAAGCTTATGTTTCTCTGTAAAAGCACTCAAATCACTTGGGAATCAATGCTGCAATGAGTTAAAGGCGCCACGAGTTCAAGCTGTGTACAGCTTCTTGTTTTATGGATAAATTCTCTGTCTTCAGGATGCAAAAACTAACCCAGATGACTTTCCTCGCTCATTCTGTAGTGGAGCATGGAATGGATTTTGGTGAGCGTTTATTTCTATCACAACATTGGGGTGAGTGGCAAATAAATAAGCATTTCAGTGTAGTACCTTCTTCTTGTGTCCCAATATGTAGGTTGTCTTATTTGTCACCCAGCTCGGTTTTCTTTCTTCTTTTCCAGGGAATATATTATATAATTCCGTTCATGTGTCTGAAAAGCTGGGTGTTGCTTAGATTATATTATCACTAAGGCCTGGGGCAAACGTCGAATCTTAGTCGAATTTAATTCGTCGAACCTATGAATTTTGAAATAGGCGCATGAATGGTGCGACGTCTGCCGCAATTAAGTTCGACTCAAATTAATTGGTTCGACTCCAGCATAAGTTCGACTTGCCAAGTCGGATAATGCGACAGTGGTTCAACTTGTGAAATAGGATCGACGCAGGTTCGACGTTTGCTACCACGCTGGAATTAAGTCGACTCTTTGTCCAACCTATTTTTAATAAATTCGACGCGACTTAGATTCGACGTTTGCCCTAGGCCTACGAGAAGCAGAGCTGATAACAAAAGCGAAACAAAGCATTATATATCCCCTCTTTGTTTTCCCGTCGTCATATTCTCCTCATCATATTCCCCTCTAATAATAAATAGCAGTGCACAAAACGTAAAGACGGCATATATCAATAGTTTTACTGCACAGAAGAAAGACGGCATTATCAATCGTATTCCTATAGTTGTCATTAGAATTTAAGAACAACCTCGCAACAATTTTACTTGTTAAATAAATCAATTAATTGTAGAATCAGGAGAGTAGAGACAATTTGCACCTTTACATATTTCAATTAGTAAGCTATTAGTATTACTAGATTAGTTATATGTAAATAGTTAGATTTATTAATATTATATTTTGTAAATATAGCCCGTTGATTCAGTTTATTTTTTTAAAACTGCCAGAGATAGTTTTAAGAAACTATTAACAACATATAATTAACTTGTGTTCTGGACCAAATAAAAAAAATGAGAACGCTATCCGATATAATCATACCTGGATTTGAATATTTCTCCGTTTCCGTTGGAAAACATACTGCGAGGAATAATGACGGCGGGAAAAATGGGCCATTGGCCGGAAGATCATGAGCAGCGTTTCCTACATTTTCTTTTCTTCCTCCTCCGATCGTGAATAACGCAACGTACTTAATGTAAATTTGCAAAAGAAAGCTAAGTTTACCGTATTGCTCCGTCCTGTACAAATCCCACTTAGCCTGAGAATCATACTTGTTTGTATTTGAAATAAATGGAATGTTGCTCACAAGGTGAAAAATAGGCACGTTGTCAACTTCTCCTTCGTTGATATGTGATATATTTTCCTCGTGTGGTGCCCCAGGGTTACGTCCTCGGGATATATCACATATCCCCTCGTTCCAGGTCACCTTACATAGTCATGACACTAGAACATATTACATCTCCAAGTACCCAATAAACCACAATGGAACACCGCCATGTTACCACCACCACGTTACCCCAGGCGGTGTTGGACACGCTTCGCGCTGCATGCTGGGAGAAATTTAATCTTTACGTTATTTGCATCTTGACGCCAACCAGTCAACATCTCTGCTCTCCGTGATTCAAAGACGATTAGAGGTAGATTTCTTCGCTTTCTTGGAGAAATTACTGCGCTTCTTCGTCTTATATCTTTCTCTAACCTACTGGCTATTGTAAATGTGCATTATGGATGCTTAGAACAGCTATAAAGGACCGAATTTAGTGATGAAAGTCCCGATCGCAACGTGCGATCGCCGGCGCTCTCGCGCTCTTAGTAAAAAGAAAGATCGCTTGAGCTGCCTGATCACAGGTTAATCGTAACGAGAAAGGCGACATTACCGTCTGTCAGTCGATCTTTTGCCGAAGTTTACAACCGTCACGTATTTCTCGTCTTTGTTTAGTGAATTCGTGCAAGGAATTTAGAAACTGGCGTGAATCTGAAGAATCGTTTGCTCTTGTTTACACGGGATGTTTCAGAAGCGCCAAGGCAAGAAAAATGAACTGCTCGTTTTGCAGAAGGCCTCATATTGCATTTTATTCTTTAGGGCAGAGTGTAATGAATACCTTGCGAGCCGTTTACACCTACGAATTACAGCAGCTTACTGCCACTGGTAATTGCTAAAAAAAAATTGGAAATAAAATGCTCTACTAATGCACCACTGAAAGTCCATCTTGCACAATTATTGTATGGTTGGCATTTTTGAAAAGCTGGAAAGCCTTTTATACTTTAATATTTAGGAAACTGTATGTTGCTGCTACAACAAATTTAATTATTTGTGTGAGCATTATTGTATACTATTTTTCTATAAAATAATGTATTTTTTGGCCAATCAGTTGTAAATTTCATAAATTAACTTTTATTTCTTTATTATGAAATTGATTCTGCCAAACTGACCAGCCTCCTGCATAGGTGCATCTTGCGATATAGGGGAAAGACCAAAACAATCAAGACTTTTACTTGGTTGCACCTTTCATTTGCAACATAAAATGAGCAAATAGAACATGACATCACATATTACCCGGTATCTTCCATTGTGGCAGACACCATTGATGACTCAATACCAGCATTCACCCTCTTCTTTTTTCCCGGCAAAGATCTACATGCATGTACAGTGAAAATGGAACTTAAAGAACTTGCCAACTAAATAATTCAACTGCAAAAAATGTCAATTAAAATTTTCAGGGAAGCTGAAATGAAAGTTTCCTGGATTCCATGGCTGTATGTTTAAAACTGTTATAAAAACTAGTATGCCAGTGCTTCCTTTAAATCGACAGTGGTTGAATTAGTGGCTGATTAGGAGATAAACTAGAAAGGGATAACCTCTTATCTCCTTTTCACTTTTTCAATGGAATTGTAAATAAACAGTTATTATTAAATTATTATTAAATTATTATTATTAATATTTTATACAATAAGACTTGTATGATGGTGTTATAGGTAATGGCATAACAATTCAAATTCCCCACATCTGTTGCCAGTTCCTCCTGCAAACCCCTCGGGCCTCACATTGATTTAGTGGTATGACATGTACAAAGCAAGTGACTCAGATACCATCATTCTTTTATTATTCATGTCCTCCTATGTTCAATAATTAAGTAAATTATGTTCAGAATGTTACTTAAATTCAACACTTTTTAAAAGTGCTACTTTCCAGTCTTATATTGCAAGTAATCTCCTATTTCCTATTTGTGGATAGTCAAGTGAGGTAAACATGCGAGTGTCTATGCCGGAAAATTGGCTTAGGTAGCCAATGTTCTTGCACACTGGCTTGCATGTTTCCCTTGCTTGAATATCCCACCAAATAATCCCTGAGAGAAATAAGAGACTCCCTACTTTGTAGTCTATATGATTGAGTCTCTCCACTATACACTGCTAAAAGTTGTCACATTTCTTGAAATATATATTCCTGAAAACAATTTGGGCCCAATAATTCAAATTTTTCAAAGTTTCAATTATTATTGATGTAAAGCAGGTTTTCACAAACCAAAAAAACTTTAGTTTCTTGAATTTTATCAGTGTTGTGAACATAAGAAATTTTTTTTTTACATAAAACAAAATTTGGCACAGAATATTTTCAGGACCTTCATGAGAAATGTATTACAAGTTCTTTTCCAAACTGCAAATTTGAAATAGACTTCATGATTAAGGAGTCAGGGAATACTTGAAGGGCTCAGTGCAAAAAGGGGCCTACTGTATGTGCTAATGCTTGAAAGAAAATCCAACAAAACATTTTATTTTGAGGCCCTGGACATGAATTGACAGTTTTAAAAGCACTTGAAATGGCAAAAATGCTTGAACGCTATGTTAGAATCAAACTCCTTCCTAACATACCGGGATGTTATCTAACAACTTAAAAATTCCCTGAATTCCCTGAATAAAGCTATGCAGGAAAAGAAAGCAGGAACATTCCATGGAAGCTGTCTTAGTTAGTAATCAAAACAATATATTTGTACATGGGGTGAAGAGCCTTCGGGCCGTTTAGAACCTGAAATACCTAGAAGAAAAAAATATGTATTTTAGATAAAAGGAATCAGTAAAAAATAGTATCCTGAGTTCCAAAAAGTTTGTTCTTATCCCGATAAAGCAAGTTTGCGTGCATCAATCACGCCATCACCTACCGTGAAATCTTACAAGATAATACGTGACAAACGCGAAAAAAGCTACAACTTCAAGTCGATTTTTCACCACTAAAACGGCGGGGCCCCAGTGGGCCCCCCCCCCCCCCCCCCCCCGACCTTTTCTCAAAGTTTAACTATTAAACTTTAATTCTGTGCAAAAATAAATCCAAATACTGATCGAACGATGCTAAGAAAGGGCAAACTTAATACCCGTGTCATACATTAGTGGTAAACAAAGATTTTGAAGACAACATGGTTTTCATTGAACAAATTTGATACAAAATATGCTCACCTGATGCTACAAGTTGGGTTATAGCTTGCCACGGTATTTCTCTTTCGGCCCTCCGAAAACGATAAACTAAAACGTTCGATGAAACGAGAAATCAATCCAAGAACAGAGAGGAGACCTCAACACGATAGAGAGAAGACGGCCGCCATTAGTATCAGTAAAGTGACGCGTGATTGGACGAATGAAGTCACGTGGACCGTGTCCAACACCGCCTGACGTTACCCCGTTAATACGACCGCTGGATATGTAATTTTGATTGCAAATTTTATTAAAAACTATTAGAATCTTTATTTCTGATTAGTTTGGTTTCGTTTATAGCGTTCTGCGGCAAGTACATGTAAAACGAGTTTGTATTTTAAGCCGACTCGACGCCGTTAATACGATAACATTTTTATTCCCGGTTCCACTGTACTGAAGGTTGGGTAACTCTGAGGAAGACTAACATACTATCCAAAACAAACCTATAGTTAAACCCTTTGATGAGCAAGAAAACGTGAGAGGCCTTAAAATAACAGAGCTAATAAATAAACCGAATTCAGTAAATTGACATCGGCTTCCATGGCTTCGTTTTAACTCTAGATATGGCGATAAAGTGCCGCGTGCTAATGTCTCCAAGATCTTCGCCATCTTGTGGATTCTCATGGGACTCGTGATGATGGGAATACTGACCAATGCTCTGACTTCCGCCGTGACCATGTTTGTGTTTAAATCCGACATCCCTCTGTATGGCACAAAGGTACATTATCCACCTCCCGTGGGGGGGGGGGGGGGGGACTGTCATATAAATTAAAAGTGATGGGGGTGATTGTCGTACCTTTTAGGGGTTAAATTGATGGTTTGGTACCACTAAAGGTGTTTGAATCGAAAATGCGTAACCACTGTCATAGTTATACTGATACCTCTTAGGGTATTAGACCAGTAACCTAGTATACGAAGAGGAACAACGTTTCAAAAACGAATTGGTACCTCTTAGAGGCAAACATTCTTGGAGAGACACCCACAAAACCGATTTCTGGTACCATTTAGGGGTTGATATCACTCCCGTCACTTTTATATAGGAGTCCCCTCCAGAGACATCATTACACTTTAATATAACGAGCTATATAGTAATATAGCATAGGACGATCGTTTGTCACCTGATAACCTTACTGTTTACAGAGTGGGCATTTTTATGTTTCAATCCGCAGCGACAGTTTGTGTTTCAAACCGAAACATCGGGCACAATAAAAACACATGTTTTAGGTTATTTTGTTCTTCTTGCTTTCGTCTTTTCTCCGCCATAAGGATCAGTTTGCCGTGTTGTTTTATATTTGTTCAACATTTTCTGCTGATTCAGTTCTTTGTCAGGGTTTGCTAAAAACTCGATGTAATCGATTTTGCTCCTCTTTAGTATCGTTAATATTTTAAGGTCCATCTAGTATTAGCAAACTAAGCTAAATTAAATTCAGAAGTGTAATAAACTAAGAACTTGTTGTACGCATACCCCACTCTACCCAACAGTTAAATAAATTTAATGCTCTGTGTTGGGTCGGTTAGGAAAGGTGACATTTGTTACTATCAGTGAATCAAGAGCTAGGCTGCATGCTACATATATGTCCTTCTTAGATGTCCTGTATGACTCTATTACATTTATAACATTTTCTTTGTTGTATTTCTTTCATTATTCACCTTTTTCTCAGTGTGTCGTATTGGATGCCGGATTCAATTTTCAGTTCGTTAACAGTTTAACCGATTTAAAGGAGGCTGGCTCAAGAAAAAAATTCAAAATCAACATTAGACAAAATTTTCTATATTTTTCCTCAGGTGGCGGCGATTCAAGACACACCTGAATAAAGACTAGCTGTCTCGAAAAATGCCAAAGTAAATAAAGGTATAAGCTCTTATATACGTTAGTTTATGCCCTTTAATCGGCTATATTTAGTGCAACATTTAAATCCCCTGACAGTGGGTTAATTACTAGTAATGTCTAGGCCATTTTAGGGCGAGAAAATGGAAAAGTAAACGGTGATCATGCATAGATGTTTGTTGGATAGCAACCATGTAATGTTTTCAGCATGCCTACAACTCGAATCATATATCGCGCACGAAATGTCACACGTGTCTTAATTATGCCTCGCTCGCTCCCTTCTTCCACTGCTGCGCAACTTTTTAATGTCTCAATCAAATCGCCAAGAAATCTTTCCAATAATCGCCGGCAGTTTACAAAGTCGACTTAAAGGGACAGTGTCACGGGGATTTGACAATAAAAGTTTTGTCTTAACAGAAAACGAAAAATATTTGTCAAGTTTTGTGATAAATTACCTCAAAAATATGTCAAAACCGTTGATTAGTGTCTCCAGCCATAGACGGGCTGGGTCTGTTGATTAGTGTCTCCAGCCATAGATGGGCTAGGTCTGTTGATTGGTGTCTCCAGCTATTGATGGGCTGCGTCTGTTTATTAGTGTCTCCAGCCATAGTTGGGCTTGGTCTGTTGATTTGTGTCTCCAGCCATAGACGGGCTGCGTATGTTGATTAGTGTCTCCAACCATAGATGGGCTGGGTCTGTTGATTAGTGTCTCCAGCCATAGATGGGCTGGGTCTGTTGATTGGTGTCTCCAGCCATAGATGGGCTGGGTCTGTTGATTAGTGTCTCCAGCCATAGATGGGCTGGGTCTGTTGATTGGTGTCTCCAGCTATTGATGGGCTGGGTCTGTTGATTAGTGTCTCCAGCCTAGATGGGCTGGATCTGTTGATTTGTGTCACCAGCCATAGACGGGCTGGGTCTGTTGATTAGTGTCTCCAGCCGTAGATGGGCTGGGTCTGTTGATTAGTTTCCCCAGCCTTAGATGGGCTGGGTCTGTTGATTAGTGTCTCCAGCCATAGATGGGCTGGGTCTGTTTATTAGTGTCTCCAGCCATAGATGGGCTGGGTCTGTTGATTAGTGTCTCCAGCCTAGATGGGCTGGATCTGTTGATTTGTGTCACCAGCCATAGACGGGCTGGGTCTGTTGATTAGTGTCTCCAGCCGTAGATGGGCTGGGTCTGTTGATTAGTTTCCCCAGCCTTAGATGGGCTGGGTCTGTTGATTAGTGTCTCCAGTCATAGATGGGCTGGGTCTGTTAATTTGTGTCTCCAGCCATAGATGGGCTGGGTCTGTTGATTAGTGTCCCCAGCCATAGATGGGCTGGGTCTGTTGATTAGTGTCTCCAGCCATAGATAGGCTGGGTCTGTTGATTAGTGTCTCCAGCACGGGCTGGGTCTGTTGATTAGTTTCTCCAACCATAGACGGGCCTGGTCTGTTGATTAGTGTCTCCAGCCATAGACGGGCCGAGTCTGAATGACCTGCAACTTGAAAAATATTAGCGTTACTTTTTTCAAGTTGTCGCAATTTCGTTTCCAAAACAGGCTTGAACAGACCATGATTTCATTCTTCCTATTTCAAGAATTGGTTAATTACTTTGTCTTAGTGTTTTAGTATTATTTTGCAAATAAGAAACATATAAGGTATCGTAACATGGTTTTGACCAACAAAGGTCAAAATCCTCGTGACACTACCCTTAAAATGTACCCTGGCCATAGATGTACC
This sequence comes from Cladopsammia gracilis, assembly GCA_022457155.1. NCBI lineage: Eukaryota > Metazoa > Cnidaria > Anthozoa > Scleractinia > Dendrophylliidae > Cladopsammia > Cladopsammia gracilis. The sequence goes on along the minus strand of JAJGOT010000081.1, from coordinate 1,204,035 downwards.
ATTTACGATGCTCTTTCGTCTTTTTCGCTCTGTTCTTAAAGGAATATCTATAAACAATATACATGTAGATACAGCAATGACTGCGTTTTGTTAACATTTTTAAGATAAAAACTACACAACCTTTGTTGAAGTTTACGATGCTTTCATCAACGAGGAAGTACAAGGAATGTTGATTGACACTTACGAGGCAGGAAGCAAACGCGATCACTTCACAGACCCACGAATACGCGTTCGCACCATATTTGACTTCAAATCCACCTATGAGGTGGTTCTGGCAGGTAACTCCACCAAACTCATGAGCTGCTCAAAGAGTTACATGCAGTCACACAGGGCTGAGATGTACCACCACATTGCCAAGTTTATCTACTCCATTGAGGTATAAAAAAGTTGGTTGACAGCCATTTACTAAATACTATCCCCGGTCACATCGTTTGAAAATCATTTAGCTTAATTCTAAGAGAAGAAACGTTTTTCGTGTTTCAATCAAGTTATAGAAAAAGAGCCGAAGGGGAGTGCTTCCACCCACCGCTGTTTCGAGTACTCAAATACTTCCAAACTTTTCTAAGTGCATTTTTTAACGATTGATCACTATCACTCTAGTAGACAGATGAGACTGGTGGGAGTTTTAAGCTGGCCTCATTTGCCTCCTTTTGCGGGGATGGTTTGTGTCCCATACCCTGAGACACATACTTAGACTGTTTAAAATACACTGAAGTTGTGATGAGCCCTCTTTCCTAATATATAATTAATTTGAACAGGAAGACCAAGTTCCGGAGAGCCAAGAAGTAGCCTCGGGCCTCTTTGACCCAGACAGTTCCAGGTGGACGAGCACTTTTAAATTTCCATTAAGCCTCCTTGACCTGACGGATCGTGCGCATGCTTAATGAAGACTCGATCTCAACTGATCCTGGAACAATTACATCTGAGTTTCAATTTCCACGGTTTTGCTGGTGCTAGGAAATGCGTCATCGTAATATGGCTCTTTCTCATCTACCAGATTGAAATCATAATAAGGAGTGTCAGCCGTCATCATCTCTTCCAATGTAGTTATCAGTTCGGCGAATGACGGTCGTTCATCTGGATTCTCTTTCCAACAGTGCAGCATTAACGTGTGTCTGTTAAGAGTGAATACACCATTTAAGTTTAAGTGCAAGTTTGATAAACTTATTTTATTAGAAATCTTATTTGTAAAATAATTTTTTTTGCTTCAAAACCAACGCTATAAATCTACCTATAAATCATTTTTTGGCAACTTTACAAAAGTGTTAAAACGTCAGTTCCTATGATTTTATCTAGTCAACTCTCCCAAATAGGGCACTCCTGCAAGGCGGAAACCTCTCTTAAAGGCGGACATCAGCAGTTTACTGGTTCTGGCCGAATTTCAATTGTTTTTCTGTACGAGGCTCACACTTCTCTAAGTCGGACATCAGTAGTTTACTGGTTCTGGCAGAATTTCAATTGTTTTTCTGTACGAGGCTCACACCTCTCTAATGCGGACATCAGCAGTTTACTGGTTCTGGACGAATTTCAGTTTTTTTTCTGTACGAGGCTCGCACCTCTTTAAGGTGAACAGCTGGAGCAGGTTCTAAGGATGTCCAGCTTAGAGATAGTTCACTGTTCTCTGATGCAGTTCAAAGCACGTCTTCCAAGGACCCCTAAGAGAGAACCTCGTCTTCGGATCAGAGTTCTCTCTACGCCATTAATCTATATATCCCTATTTTGTCCCATTTGAAGAAACAACATTTAATTGGTATTTGGTTTAATTTCCCGAATATCAACAAGAACAAACGGTGGCGCAGTTGTTAGTTAACTTACATTTCATCATTACACGTGACGGGTTTTTCCAAGCGATATCCCGACTTCAGAACATTTTGCAACCTCCTGTTGCTTATTCCAGGATATGGGATGCCTCCTTAAAATATCAATTTAAAGATCAATGGTGAGTCAACAAAAAAAAATAAACGTTTATTTCTAAAGATAAAATTTGGCAACAGATCAGAACGAATAAAACCATATCAGGAGGGGTTGGACTATGAAGCAAGGAAAAACACAGAAAGCAACCCAAGCATTTCTAATATTTGACGCCTTTCAATATCTTATATTTACACATTTAGTACACTTATTTAGTGATAATGATAAATGTAAATATATGAAATTTTTAAAGCGCATTTCTATGAAAATATTCTAACACGCCTTTCATTTAATAAATATCTGGAATTGCGATTTAAATATTAATCAAAGGAAAAGCAATATATGGTTGTAAAAAACTTACCCATCGTAGCCAACTCCCACAGCACCACTCCGAAGGACCATCTAGAACACAAGGTATCAGGAATCAAATAATACTTTAATACCAATAGCAAGTGTTTTGATAACGGAAAGTGTTAGTATGTTACTTAAGTAAATATTTGTAATGTGTTACTGGCTCTTTCAAGATTGACGGAAGGCAACGATTGCCCGCTACAGTGTCCCAAGAGTTCATGTCGCTATTTTAAAGGCGCTTATCTCATTAACGTTTTGATAAATGTGACTCATCTGTAATGTCAAAATTTTCAAAGAAAATATTTCATTTTGCAAGTTAAATTTTTGTAAAAATACGATACTCATCCCAGAAGTCCCCCTGCCTAAACGATACCTTGCAATATCTTACATATTGGGAGGATCAGCAGAAAACACTGTTTGCTGGGTGGTGTTACGCAACAAACCTACATACCATTATGAGTTACGGTATGGAACATATGCTATGGGACAAAAGAGACATATCACATTGACATACTTACATATCATTCTTATAAGTGAAAATGCCGCTCTGCAGCGCCTCCGGTGCCGTCCATTTGATCGGCAGTTTTTTTACGTTCGTCACTTCGTATATCTCACCCTCACTGGTGTGACGGAGCAAACCGAAATCAGCAATCTTCACCGTTCTGTCGTCACCAAGAAGAACATTACGGGCTGCCAAATCACGATGAACAAATCCTTTGCTGGCCAAATAATCCTGACGGAATTAGATAACAAAAACATTTTAAAACTGAGTAACCTGGCGACTATTACAAATGGCTTTTTGTACATTATACGTTTTTCAAAAGTCCTATTTGCATTTAAAACTGAAGAGAAAGTTCGTACACGAGGGGTTTTATATGTTTGAATGGGCGTGTGTGTTTCTCTGTAGGGTAGCATATATTTGGGAATGATGGTGGGCGTTTTTATGGGACTGATAATTCTTTGAAGAGACTTGTTATGGGTAATGAGCTGATATCTGGATATATATTGCTTTTGTTGTACTTTTCAAATACAAAAACTATACGCTTAGTCTCTTAACGTAGCGACAAAAGACATCAAGTAATGCTTACGGCGATAAAACACATGGGTGAAATTTATGATACTCGAAGTGTGCCCTCAACTTAAGCATTTGAAAAGGCAACCTGAAAAAAATTCAGGCTTGAAAGGGATTCGAACCCATGACCTTGCGATACCAGTGCAATGCTCTATCCACTAAGCTATCAAGCCAGATGGTTAGATGGTCATTTGTGAGTTCGTAATATACCCAATGATAGTGAATGCATATGAATATGAGTATATGAAAAATCATATATTTGAACTGCGGGTAAACACGAGTGAAATTTATGATCCTCGTAATGCGCTCTCAACTTAACCAGTTGAAAAAGCAACCTGAAAGGTTTTACAACGGGTTAAGTTGAGAGCACACTGCGAGGATCATAAATTTCACTCATGTTTATCCGCAATCCAAATATATGATTTTCATATATTCATATTCATAGATAAAGTACTTAAAAATACATAACTAGCAAGCGTACGCGTACGCAACGAAGTTAAAAAGGACGGAAGATAAAACAACTGGGGGCAACATAACATATAAAAAACTGGTAAATAAAGGAGGGAGAGAGTGGTGGAAGGGGATATTTACATGTAGATATGATTGTGCTTATCATAGATTGTTGCGTATATATTCGTTGCAAATCTTACTAACCATTCCCTGAGCAATCTGCCAGGCAAAACAAAGGAGATCGTTTGAAGAAATATCACGATCATCATCTTCATCGTTATCACATCTTTCTTCCTCTTGCTCGATAGTGATCTTCACTTCTGTACTTCCCAGAGGCTCGGAAATAGGCAGCTCTTTTCCTTTCGAGTTATGGCCACATCTACTGGAAGGTACCGCCAAGGTCGACATAACAGGCTGATGTTTCCCTTCGTTTTCTTTTTTGCCAGTTGATATGTTTACATCTAGATTTTTTGTTTTCGTTTTGTCGTCTTTCAACATTTGTGTTTCCTTTTGCTTTGCGTTCTCATCGTCCTCCTTCTCTTTGTTACCGATAGTTTCGTTCATTTCGCTATTTATCTCTGCTCTCTCAAGGCTGCTGAACCGATGAGTGGTACCTTCACCTGCTGTGATGATATTCGGCACAGCATCTTTGTGAACTTCCTGCATTCCTTCCCCGTCTCCAATGGTTGAGCACTGAGGTACGATGTTAAGTGGGCGGGTATTCTTGGTTTCAAAGCTTGTTATCTTATCAATTTCTTTCTTTTGCTTGGAGGCATTCCTTTTCCCGTCATCTTCGCTTTGTTCTACCAAGCCCTCTTTATTAATGTCACCTTCGGCCCTTTGCTTTCCTTGTTTAATTTTATCATCTACGTTTGTTTCTTCCATTTTAACTTTTTTCACGTTTTCATATGTATTATCGTCCTTATTGATATCCTCAGAAGTCATTTTCGAGCTTCCAAGATCAGTAACCAGACTCTCAATTGAAGGGTGTGTCGGCTCTTCAAACATTCCTGTATCCATATTGTTTTTCAACGTTAGCTGCAATTAATTTAAAAGAAACATTAGTGAAAGTAATCATTGGCCAAATGCTACTTGACATTAGTTTTTTATGCAAGAATTTAGAGGAATATTTTCCTATAGAGTGCATATGAGGCCATTCGAAAGAGGAAATATGATATAGCATGTTTGTTGGCATGGTATACAACCAAATACTGACGTGTTGCCTTTTGTTTCTAAGCCACTGAAGAAGATCCCCGTGTGGGACATATTCCATGATTAACATGATGGGCTCTGACTTGATCCAGTAGCCGAGCATGCTTAGAACATTCCGATGAGAGCCGAGAGCCTTCATGAGGTCAATTTCCTGAAGAAACTGCCGTTTGCCCTCCTCTCCGGCTCGTTCTGAAAATAAAATATATATATATAAACTTGTGACAAGCGTCCACTCGTCCAGTCTTTCATAACATATTAACACAAATGAAAACGAACCAATACGTTTTTGTCTGACACCTATATTTCGACCACATTTGGTGGTCTTCTTCAGGGCGACTAAACCACCGTTAACGTATTACACTTTTAAAATTGGTAAGGCGTCTGATGTCAAGGAAACGCGTGCGCACCAAAACAACTGACTGTTATTTAAAAACTGTAACGGAAACGTATTGCGCTGCATTACAAAAAAGCGACAAAAACTATTCATACGCGTGCGATCGCACTTAAAAAAAAAACTATTCATATGCATGTGCTCGCTTTAATAAGTGTCTTCTTGTTTTGAGCATAAAAACCCTCATTGTCATTAAGCTCATGCGATATCAAAGTTCCTAATCTGTAGATCCACTGTCCCTCCTTGTTACGCAGCTCCCTCTAACATTTGACCCAGTCTATCAGTTGAATGCTGATGTGTTCCAATCATGAGCATTCATCTGATAGACTGGGTCAAATGTCGAGGGTTAAGCAGTTATTTATCAGTGAAATGTGAGCTGGAACAGTAACCCATCTGCATGTCCTAATCAGCCTTTTCTCACCAATTAAAAGTTTTATGGCAACAATTCGTCCTTCATTGGTGTCAACTCTTTGTTCCCTGGGTTTGAAGAATACTTCGGCTTTTGGTAATTCCTTCAGGACTCCTTTATGAACTGTTCCAAAAGCACCCCGACCGAGTTCCTCCATGACGATTACCCGTTCGGGCTGTACTTCCCGTAAAAGTAAGGGGACGATTTCGGACTTGGATCTAAATAAAATTGAATAAATGCTCTGTGAGTAAACGCACTCGTTTACGATCACACGGATAAAGGTTTCTGAACGAGACAGGGAGCGAAACCGGCTGTTGAGAAGAAGAGGACGGCCTTTTCTACCACTGCAGTCATCTCGCCTTCTTGATTTGTTCACTGGCTCGTACACATGTACGGCTTCGCTCCTTGCATATAAACCTTAATCAAGCAAAACCTATTTGAAGCATAAAAGCGCACATGTTATAATGACAAAAATATCTGGTTTGTCAGTCAAAACTGTAGCCTAGTTGTGGATATGAAACGACTGACAGCCACTGGCAAATTAGGCACCATTTATCTTAATTTATGAATATTCAGTATATATACCATTGTTTACTAAATTTAAACATGAAGTTCCGGTATAAAAGGGGCCTGGCCTGGCCATTCTCACCTTCAGTTGTCAATCAATCACTAAAGTATTAACAACTGACAAACAGAATTTTTTTGTTTTGCTTATGAGCAATATCAATCTTGGTTTGATGAGATTATTGAAGTAATATGTCGAACACGAGGAAGACTGTTTCATCACGATATCCAAACAGGCGAGAAGTGGCTGAGTTTTTTCAATCTATTTGAGAAGGTGCTCGCATTGGATACCTGATGAAACACCCTTTCGAGTGTTTGATATAGCTTCTCAAACTGATCATTAAATGGGGAGAAAACGAAGGAATCAAATCGCCAAAATCTATGCAAATTAAGACCGGACATCCAAACCTCCTTCACGGTAGTGTTCACCTTTGTGTTCTCGTCATGAACTATTAATGAGTCAGTAAGAAGCAAATTTTATTTATAGAACGCTCTTGTTAAACCATGTTTTATGATATGACTGAAAGATACCAAACTTGGAATTTTACAAATGAAGGAGGTGCCATCCATTTTATAGTCGAACTTCGTGTTTAAATCCATGTCCATTAGATGGATATGCATACATGTAGTACGTTATTTAGGATTTCTTTTTATCTCGTTAATGCGCGCATGCGCAAACGAGATATAGGTATGATGTAGTAAAAAAAGGATGTTAAAAGTTGTTAACTTTTGTCCGAGGGTTAGTTCTTTATACAAGCTATACAAGGGCATTAAAGATATGGTTGGTAAATACCGGTTAAAATTTCAAGAAGGGCGTCGCATACCGCCACTAAAATTTTCGGGGAGTACCTCCGGACCCATTGTTAATTTCCCTAGGGTATTGGCATGACATGATTCAAATCTCATGTTACCGATCAAACTTTCAAATGTGTTTTGGAGTGGACGTGTCACGTTTATTATGGTAAAGAAGTAGGGCCTAAGTACGACACTAGCGAAAAAACTATTTATTTAGACAAATTTTCTGTCATCATCAACGCCTTACACATGCGGTTGGTTTGTCGTAACTCTACAAATTTTGTTGGAGACGGCTGTTTATTTAGACAAATGTTCTGTTATTCTCAGAGCTTTACACATATGCGGTTGGTTTGTCGCGACTCTACAAATTTTGTTCGAGACGGGTTAATTGATCTTGAAAGGCTCAAGAAATTGTGTTTTTCTTGTCAATCATTTGCCGTAAAGCAATTTGTGTTTTCATTAGTAGGGTCAGAGAGAGGTCAGATTTTGTTGATTTAGTCAAGTAGAAATCTTTCGGTTTGATTATGTAAGAGTATAGAACATCAAGATAGCATGCATTTTGGGTTTTGTTCTATTGCTATTAATTGTGGTTTGATTATGCAACAGTATGCAAGAGTCGCAATAATTTTGCTGATTTTGCTAATTAAACTAAAGTTTGCCATTTTGTGCAATTGTAGAAGTTTTTATTTGGTGCAATTCACTCTATAATTGCATTCGTTTACAAGTAAAATTTTGTTGCTGTGAATTGCTCAGGTAAATTAAGGCATGGCTCGCTAGTTATTTCGCCCAAAAAGTGAGGGGGTGGTCTATCTTCTGAGGCTTAATTTGTAACAGCGTTAAACTTTAGAAGACTAAATAAGTTTGCAATTATTGTCATTTTGGAAAGTAAATGTTATGTAAACTAGGTCACGTGACTTATCACGTGACTTATGACGGCAAAAATGGCACCAGTTCATACTAATAGTCATCTATTTTTACTAATCTTAAATGGTTCCCAAAGTAAGCAACAAAGGATCTGTGCCCGGACCTTTTGAAATATTTTATTAATTTTGAAAATAAACGACATTTTTTGCTAGTGCCCAGTCCCCTCAAACAAGTAATCTTATTTTTCAGGCTTTTATTTTGATTATCTTAAAAAGTCCAGACACAGAAATGATGTACCTAATAGGCAAACATTATAATCCCAAAGGCAGCTTCCGGAGAATAAGCAAAACTAGTGCCATTTTGCTAAAAATAATTTTGAGCTAAAAATAGCCCTGTCTGGTCACGTGACTTAATTTGCATACGTCATGGATGTCAATATGACAACTTTGTAAAACATATTAATCGTCAAAGTTTTACGGTTGTGTAGCTTAATCCTCAGAAGATAAACCACCTCCTCACTTTTGGGGCCAAATAACTGGCGGCCAATGCCTTAATTTTCTTGAGTGAATGAGAAAGCAAGCATTTTAAGGAGTGAGAGACTTGGAGGAGAGGGAAAGATTGTGCAAATCGATGAAAGCAAGTTTGGTAAGAGAAAATATCATCGTGGACATCATGTAGAAGGACAATGGGAATTCGGCGGAATATAGAGGAAAAGAGTAGGAAATCTTTTCTGGTGGCGGTTGAGAAAATAGACGAAGCAACACGCAGCCTATTCTCGGTTTTCAGCTGACGTCATTAGATTTTACAAATTAGGTTTCCGACATGTTGGTGCCCATGCGAGGTGTGAAATTGTATGCAAATCTTTGCCATTTCTAAGCGCTCACGTTCAAAGTCTTCAAGTATTTCATCTTTCTAATGGATATTTCCCAAGAAAGCGACTCAAAACCACAAGATGAGATACCCGTGCTTTCATCCTACGCAAAAAACCTCGAAAGCCACGTCCGAGTGCGCTATTGAAAGAAAATTTCTGTGGTTGGCGTAGATCCAGCGGCCATACCGAGCGAGCAGTTCAGCTCAGAATGTTTGCCTCCTATAGAGGTCTCGGACTTGCTATCCTATTTAGTTTTGGAGACGAGTTATTACACAAATAAGCAATTTAAGGCCTTCAAAAGTTTGGAGGCGTACAACCAAATGGTTTCTGGTTTCGTTGCGTCCGTTCAAGGGAAAGAAATCGCGGGCAAGATTTTTGTTGTGGCCAAGGTGAGACATTCACAGCGAATGAACGATCCTCTTGTGAACATTTGGATGATTGTACAAAAGGACGGCACCATTATCTCTGCGCATTGCTTAGGCTGCAAGGCAGGACTGGCTGAATCCTGTTCTCATGTAGCGAGCGTGATGTTTTACATCGAAGCTGTGACACGGATTCATGGAAAGCTCGCCTGTACACAAACGAAATGCACATGGATTTTACCAACATATGTCAGCGAAGTACCGTATGCAAAGGTAAGGGACATAAACTTTTCATCAGCGAAAAAACTCAAAAGCGCGCTGGAACAGAAAATCGAGACATTACATCAAAATACTGGGGAAGGAAGCAAAACAGAAGAACGGTGCGATCAAACATTTGCGTCCAATGCCATTCCATCATATGGAGAAAAGCAGGAAGTCTATGCCAAACTTAACGCTTGTAAAATCAAAGCTGCAGGACTTAGCCTAATCGATCCCCATGTCGACCAATTTATTGATGATAGCCGCACACTGCCAGTTATTCCTGACTTGTTTGAAACGAAAAATCTAGAGCTGTACTACCCGGAATTAATCAAAATGTGCGTTGGAGTAACACTGGGTGTTCCTGAAGAACACATTAGCAAAGTAGAAATCAGCACACGAGCTCAAGCAAGTGGTTCTGGTTTTTATAGACATCATGCTGGCAGAATTGGTGCATCTCAGTGCTTTTCAGCCTTTCACACAAACCTTGCCCAGCCCTCCCAGTCTTTGATTAACACAATTTGTTACCCATGCCTCTATAAATCAACACCAAAGCTACGAGGTATGGCCAAAAGCACGAAAGTGATGCCATAAAGGCATATGAAGCATTCATGAGAGCACGTCATGTGAATTTAGAGATCAAGAAGTGTGGGTTATTCATCAACAAAGAGAATTCATTTCTTCATGCCACCCCTGATTTTCTCGTGTTCTGTGACTGCTGTGGAAGTGGAGGTGGAGAAGTTAAATGTCCAATAGTCATTGTTGATGGCAACTTTGAGGACTATGTTAAACATAAAAATTCCTGCCTGGAAAACGTTAATGGGAATTTACAGCTGAAGAAAAGTGACAGGTACTACTATCAAGTACAGCAGCAGCTTTTCTCAGTTCTAAATCTCCAATATGATGACTTTGTTGTGTGTGCCATTGATAAGGCAAAAATCATTCATTTATTTGTGCAGCGTATATATCCAGATGCGCAGCACTGGAACTTTGTTTTGCCTAAACTAGAATTATTCTGGAGAATATGCATTCTCCCAGAGATTTTGGGACGGTGGTATACCTGAAGGTGCACAGTACCACCTACATTACCGAGCAAGGATGCTATTTGTTTTTGTCGCATAGAAAGAGATGAGGACAGCATTTTATGTTGTAACAAGGACTGCCCTTATCAAAGGTTTTATCCTTCTTGTCTCTCTCTCACCTCCATTGCAATGCCAAAGACCTGGTACTGCCCTCACTGTTGCAGACTTCCTCAGTTCAAGAGGAAAAGGAATACCAGAAAATTTTCACAAACTACTGTTGTGTCAGATCATGCAGCGATGAAATGTATAGTATTTGTATTTGCAAGGCAAAGCCTACCCCCACCGACAAGTTAGTTGAGTGCCATGGAGAAAGCTACAAAAATGGAAAGTTCTTCCAGCTTGCTTGTCTTGATTTGAAGCGAATGCCAAACAATCATAGAACTACCTGGAAATGCCCTGCATGCAAAAAGGTTGCCCCTGCCCAGCTACAACCACCTCTACCACTTGTTCTTCTTTGTCAGATTCCTCCAGTAGTGAGGATGAAAGTGATGTTGTCATAACAAAAGTCACCCAGGGTGAAACTGATAAGACCAGTGCATTGGCAAATCTAACAGACGACCATTTTGAATTAATTATTAACCCTACTGGATGGCTAGACTGTGATATCATCCAACGAGCTCATGTTTTATCCGGCAATCGCAGGTTTTCAGCGACCAACACTTGGCCCGGTTAGAAATTTTGATGTTGTTAGTGGTGAATTTGTTCAAATGTTGCACACTGGGAAAGATCATTGGGTGTGTGTGAGCTCAATTGGGTGTGTGCCTGGATATGTAAATCTTTTTGATAGCCTCTATCATGACTCAGTCATAATTCAAGAAGTAGAGGAACAAACAAATGATTTGATAGGGGGACGTTTGATTGCCCTTGACCCAAAGCCAGTGCAGCAACAAAACAATGGGAGTGACTGTGGGGTTTTTGCAGTTGCATTTGCCACCTGTTTAGTGTTTGGAGTAGACCCCACATTTATAAACTTTGATGTGCAAGGTATGAGACCTCATTTAGCAACATGTCTACCAAATGGCACAATCAGCTTGTTTCCTTCATTTTAAAAACATATGACTATTTTACAACAGTAAATGGAACATGGGAAATCGTCAGACTGTAATTTTGTATTTTATCATTTTCAGGCATTTCAATTTTTGATTCTGTGGCTTTGATTTAAAGCAATTCAGACAAAGCCTTCACATAAATAATTAGGCAGCCATTGTGTGGTTCCAGATAATATCCACACCTCCCCCTTGGAAGGTTTTTCTTTTAAGCCCTCCTCCCCCCCCCCTGGAATTTCCAATTAAAGTTCATACTTTCCGTTATAAATTTTGGCTGTTGAGACCCCCTTCCTCTTGGAATTTCCAACGAACTTCCATGGGGTGGCAATGAATATTTTCTGGAACCACACATTCCCACCACCCATGCACTGCATGTCAGTAAGTGTGGAACACCTGTATTTCTTTTGCCGAAGAACTCAAAGTCATACCATTACAGATGTAACAATGTTTGCAAAAGCAAAATTCAAAGAAAATGTTATACCTAAATATAAAAGGGCAATGGACATTTAACAGGGCAGAGGTCATTACATTTTTTTGCAGGGGAAGTGAACACTGTTGTAAACTTAGAATATCCAGTAGCCGGAGGCATGGTATAAATGAGCTTACATATTTCCTTTACAAAATCATACCAATCCTCTAATTAAGCCACCCCTCTTTAGAAAAAGAAATTTATTAAGCCATCCCTCCCCTTTCAAAAAAAATCTCTTACAAATTTTCGCTATTTTGAGATTTGCGTATAATTTTTCTTTAATGTCCCAACCCATGAAATAACACATGACAACGAATATGTGGGAAAAAGGGGTAGGGGATGAAGTACTCAAGTTGCCGATACACATCCATCTTTAGGGATCATACAGGTCAGGTCGCTTGGCAACAAGAGTGCTAAGCCTCACAAGGGGTCCAAATCCCCAGGCCCTGAGAGGTCCTAATCCTCTCGAAAAGACTGATCATCAACCAACTATGTACTCATTGTTACCATCTTAACACAGCTATCCTGGGGTCTGAGTCTATCAAGATAGCTGGAGCACTTCATCCCCTCCCAAATTTTATAACATTTGTAACAAAGTCTCAATGGGAACAAAGACCCTCTACCAGGGTCAACATCACATAACAAGTGAGCCAAAATAAATAATGGCACAAGTAATAATCATTTCTCGTGACATTGATGGCACTATGTACACAAGGTTGATTTATTACTTTGAATAAAATCTGTATACTGTACTATAATTATGTTGCAAATATGCAGACAAGACAATGTTTGGACCAATGTTTGGAAAGGTTAAGAGAATTATGAAGTGTACACCGGGAATGTGAATGAAGCCCACTGTATTGATTGACGATGCATGCCTGCTGTATTGTGATTAGCCTAGAATGACACCGCATGTCATATGCACGAGGTTGAACTGACCTTTTGATGTAAACAAAGAGGCCATTGCATTACAGATCTGTTTTCTTAGAGGCCTAAGCTGTTAACTATTGCAATTTCCCTTTCATGGTTGTCACATTAACTTAAAATCATATTATCTATCCCCTGAAATAAATTAAACACCCAGGTGGCTTAATCAGAAGACTTAAGGTATATAAATGTGAAGTTGATCTAATCAAATGGTACAATTGGAGGACAAAAATTTACAAGAGCTGCACAAACTCTTATCATATGATCCACCAATGCAGTACGCCTGTCGGAGTTTTTATGATTACATATCAGAAAGTCAGTTGGCAAGGTGCCTTCCAGTATAGTGAACTTCCGTCGAAGCAGTCCAATAGTCCAATGAATCCGGACATTCGCAATGCCTCTTGTCTGCTCCACGTCCACTGGGTTGAGCTGCGATTTGCCCTTTGTGAAAGCTGGTATAACTAGTTTAGCATTTCTCAGTCCAACACTCTCAGTGATGGTGAATCCCCGATCGGCCATCACCATGTCTCCAGGAATCAGTTTGCCCAGGAAGCCACAGTTCTCAGTTAAAAATTTATCTGAGACACCACCTCCCCAGGCTTCAGACACAAATGAAATAGTTCCTTGTGGTGTTATGCCTACAAGAATTTTGATTGTGTTATGATGTTTGTAACTTGAAAACGTCTGTGCTCTGGCTAGCAAGTTTGAAGGTCTCTAAATTAACACTTCAAAGCAGTCGATCACAACAGTTGTTTTCTTTGCGAAGCATACTGGAAGCACTGTGGCATTGTTCTCCACAGTTGGTCCCTGTCTGGCCAGTACACAAAGGGGAATAACCTTGTGTCCATCGAAACAATCCAGTGGGAAAATATTCTGGAAATTGTTGACACTAAAACAACAAACCGGTATGCAAGATCCTGCAACGGTACATTTAGTCTTAGTTTCATAAGTACAATGATGAACTCTTGAAATCTGTTGAGCGACTGTGTTTGTCGTGTAACATGTGGGGAGACGTGCTCGAAAACAACCATTAGTACTTCCATAGACGGTAGCCCAGTGTAAAAGCGAATTTTATCGTCAGTGTCAAAGAAATCCTTATTTGGGGCTTGATATTTGGTTGTTTGAAACATGTAGTCAAACTCGGTGGTTTGGCACTCGGCGTCGACTTTGACAGTTTCCGGTTCGATTTCTTCACCTTCGCTAACTGCTATGGCCGCCAGATCAGAAGAAAAGGCCTCCTCATTCCCTTCGTTTCGACTTCCCTCTTCTTCTGTCGAAGTACTTGGCTGACTAAAGTCGATCTGAGCAACAGGAAATAGAAGGAAGGCTGCTTTCTAGGAGCTTTCGACGTTTCTCTGCCACTTCGCGTTCTTGTCGTTCGACCGCAAGTTTCTCTCGTTTCTTTGCCCTTTCAGCTCTCTCTGCGTTCGCTTCATGGTTTAATTGAGGACGATAATTTTTCTTGCCCAGGTGCAATGTGGGCACCCAATCAACGTTGTGCTTATCCCAGGAAAGAGCTGGCTTCCCAGAAACAAAATGCTTGCCACATACCCGTTCGCTTTCGAGCACGTTTTTTGATGCCGTGTCTCCGCGACTGATCGCTTTTATCCATTTTTCTCTCCGCTCTGTAGTCAGTTCTTCTTCAAATTCTCCTTTGTTGGTTGCCACTGAAGGTATTCGATAATATCCAATCCCTTTATCTCGGTCACTTCGACTTCCACAATCAGAAACAATGCAAAGCACCATTGCCACGCTTTCTTTCTCACTGTGATCTCTCTATTGAGCGCGTTTGTTTGGGCACCAACATGGCGGATAGCAACCGTCGTCAAGGCGGAGGACACGTGGGTGAAAACCAAGAATTATTCAGAAATGGATCGAACCAGCAACTATCATTGTATCTGACTGTTGGAAAGCTAATTGTAATCTGGAGAAACATGGAGAAAAGTTCACAAACCAACATTGGTTGGCAGGCCGATAATCTCGGGCTGCGATGGACCAACCGAAAAACTTTCATAATTTGTTGACAAAGTACTTTAGCCTATTGCACAAAAACAGAAGTCGTATATCAAAGATACGACAGACTTAATAAAATTCATAGAGAGGACGAAAGTTCCACAAGGAACAATACTTGTATCAATGGATCTAACAAGCTTATACACAAATATACCACAGGAGGAGGGAATTAACATAGTATGCTTAGCACACGAACAATTTTACAACAACAACCCTCTATCACGATACCTGAGAGAAATACTAAAGCTAATATTACAAAAAAATTCTTTCCAATTCAACGGAGAGAATTTCTTACAAACTCATGGTACCGCCATGCGAACTAAAATGGCAGTTGCTTTTGTCAATATCTTTATGGCGAATATCGAAACAAAAATCATTAGTCAAAGCATAAATAAACCACTTGAATGGAAGCGATACATTGACGACATTTTTTCTCTGTGGAACACAACCACACTGGAAATTGAGATGTTTATCGCACAAGCTAACAATTTTCATCCGTCAATCAAATTCACGGCTGAAGTTTCAGAAAGTGAGATCACATTCCGCGACACTGTTATATACAAAAGGAAAAGATTAAAAAACGAATCTACCCTAGATGTGCGTACTCATTTTAAATCGACGGAAAATTTTCAATACACACATTACACGTCTTGCCATCCAGTAGGCGTGAAAAGAGGCTTTATAAAAGGAGAAGCCTTAAGGCTTCTAAGAACAAACTCTTCAAAAACCACTTTTGAAGAGAGCCTCAGAAACTTCAAACTACGCCTCAAGGAAAGAGGCTATCCTCAAAAATTTATAAACAACACCCTGTCAAATATTTATTTTAAAGGTAGGGAGTCGATTAATTTTAAATAATAAGCGCAAGATTGAAAAAAAAACATCCTGCCTTTCGTCACACAATACACAACATCAGTGCCTCGACACATGTTAATGAGAGACTGGTTTTTAATACAAAATCAGCCTCTGCTAAAAGACATCTTCAAAGACCCTCCTATAATCTCGTACAAAAGAGGAAAGTCAACTTAATAAAAGACATGCTTGTTAGAGCAAAAATATAAAGGCGCAAAATATCATATTGAGGCAACCCACGGAAAGGAGTGCAGGCTTGTTAAACCCCCTTTACAAAACCACATAGCGGAGTCTCTGTAGGCCTGTCATGAACCTTTCGATCTTAGGGAGACTAAAAAATTGACAGTATCTGGTTTACCCCGTCCGGACCCAATATTTTCTGTAAACGTACCGCCATAGCACACGTGACTGGCAAAATGACGACGTCATCGCCATTTTCCCGCCATTTTTCACGTCCAGATAAATAAAACGATAGGCTGATACTTAAGAAAGGAAAAGACAAAGCAAAAAACGACCACTCTGCTGTTTGATTTGTCTTGTACAAGATTTTACTTATCCAAATCTTGGCCACAGATCCGGCACCTTGCTTTCATCGGTTTGCAGTCGTGGTTTTTTGCTGTTCATTGTTTACATTTTTCACGTCACTGCCGTTTACCCAGGCACTAAGTGCAGATTATTACACAATCACTCTCAAAACATAACATCCCATAAAAATTTAGCGCCGATAAAATCGACAATTCTAATTTCTGTCGATTTTTATCGATTATATTTTTTCATATTAGTATTTATTTTTTTTAACTCGATCACCTCGATGTCCAACTCGACGTTTCGGGATTCCCTATTAATTGACATTTCGAAGCGCTTTTTATATTATAGTGAAATAAGTGAAACAAATAACATCTTTACCATATTCACTATCAATTCTTCTGTTTTATTAACCTTACGTTCTCTTGCATTAACGAAATGGCTTTAAGAGGCCTTGGATTTATCGGTGGTATCTTCAACTGGCTGTGGAGGCAAATGGCATTTGAAGTAAATGTGAAAGGTGAAAAGCTGTGGAGGTACTTTATAATGACATTAGAATGTTCAGTCATACCTTTTTGGGATGGGATTATAGCGTTCATTCTCCTTTTGGCTCTTTCGGTAGATAATAGTCCCTACGATTACCGCAGCAATAAGAGTAACAACAATTCCAGCAGTTTTACCAGCTATCTTTGTGGTATCATTTTCACCGAAAGTGATGCCACGTTTTTCAGTCGTTTTAACTGAAAGAAAACAAAATAACAAAGTCAGCGAATAACGGGTATTTACACAGTCACATGGACTAAAAGGTATCAAGTTTATTGCACTAATATACATAGATAGGCTGAGCCTAACAGCGTCGCTCTCTAGCTCTGAACAGAAAGCCGCTGATAAACTTAACTAAGGTGAAAGGTCAGAAGCAAAAGAATTAAGATTGACGACCGGACTATTTTTCAATTTTAGCAAATTCTCAAAAACAATATTACGCGACCGTCTTCACAGTACATTTTAATAGACCGTACAAAAGTTCACAAGAAAAAAATCCGAATAAAATACACCTGTTGCGTATCAAAAATTGCCCGATAATCTGATTTGGAAATCAAAATTGCCAAAAATACACAAACATATTTGCAAATTAAAAGGTGACGCAAGTGAAGTTAGAACTATAAAATCCAAGTCTTGTTTTGTTTACATAAAATCGCTTTTCAATCGATGTAATGAATGAACAAACACATAAAATGGACAACACAACCTTCTTTCGAAAAAATTTATTCAAATCTCCATAAGTTTATGTTTAAAAGCAAAACGCGAACCATTTATAGAGCATCGAGGCCGAGATGTCTCCGATGAAAGAAATCAAAACGACTGAATTTGAGCACGTTTTATAAACAATTCTCCAAAACTAGCTAGAACACTAGAACACAAAGATAAAGTCAATCACAGATTGATATCAACATAAATTCCCATCGAAAATATGTAATTTGTTTTACCTTTAAGTCCCTCCACTACTTGGAAATTCTTTAAATCTCCGTTTCTTCAGTTCTGAAACCCAAAGTGACAAACATCTCCCGGCATTGCTCCCACATTGATAATCAAAGGCTCCTTAGAGCCAACCCATGAATTTGAAATGCGTAACGCGTTTAAACGCAATGCGGTAAGCTTTATATGTTTTCACTCTGTTACGGTTCAATATGTTTTTAAAATTAAACGTAAGGATTTTTGACAAACGCAAAAAATAAAAATACAGTACATCACTTTCATAATGTTCAGTCCGAAGAAGAAAGAAAAAAAAAACGAAAAAAAAAAAATGAACAGCCCGAGCGAGATTCGAACAGGGGCCTTTTGGCTGTGAGTCCAAGCTTTACACCACTCGACCACCGTGACCACTGTTTTGAAATAAGATAAATTTTATTAGTTAAATGAAGATAAACATCAAAACGCGTGTCTCAGTTGAAAATTCCTTTTAGATCGATTTTAACGTTGCATTAAAGACTCCAAATGCGAAACATCTTTAAGCTTATTGTTGTTTATATTCGTTTACACCAATTAAGTTATTGTTATCGCTGGATTCACGCTGTTCTTCTTATAAAACGCATTCGTGACTCATTTGCATATCAGTCGCCGTTACCGATAACCCGTTCATTACGCATGCGCGTATATCACGGGTTAAAACGTATGAAGTTCCTCGAAGCAAGATTTTATCCCTGAAAGCTCTTCTTTTTCCACTATAGCGGCTTCTAAGTATCCCTTAATTAAAATCCCTGTCTTGAGTAGCAAACCGCGAAAAAATACAGGAAAGTAACGACTAGCGACTAACGAGCTAGTCCTGCGTGACGGACGCTCGCTCGCTCGGACACACATGCACTGTTACGGACGCGCGCCCGCGAAACATTCCGCTAGACCATGAAAAATGACGGGCATAGGTTCTATGAGTATGGGGCTCCGCAGCCCGCGAGAGCTCCGTTATAAAACGTTATCCTCTGGTGGTCTGTTACGTCCCACTGTTTACATCCGACTGTTCCCCTTGCAATCTTAGAAAGACTGAATTTACTTACCAAGATTTAACACTGTTAGCTATGGGAAGCATTCCCTCAGATACTTAGGGCCGAAAATATGG